>JARHVA010002111.1:2295000-2815925 GCA_037957365.1 Torreya grandis
TAGAAACAATTTAAAATTATAAATTTTCAATATTCAATATTTTTGAAGATATTTAATCATAATAAATTTGCACCAAAATAGCTTAGAAATGATGTTCATGGCCTCTCTATTTACAGATTTTTGAGATTGGTCAGGATCAACCATGACCATCTATCTCAAAATTAAGATGTGTGGCCATGGATAATACTAATATTTGGAATTAAATCCATAATTATCTTCATCATGACTATGGAAGAAGGGGCATTGAAGAGGCACGAGAGGCATTAACTAGGCATGGGTGACCCATTATCCTGATATTTGTGGCATTTATGGCTTAGGGATGTTTTCCCAAGAAATGATGTCACCTGATGATGTAGTTAATAGGAATCAATTTTCAAAAAGAAATATTCAAAGAATCTCATGGAAAATCCACTTAAGCTCTTTATTTTGATTAATTATCCTTATATAAGGTTAATCAACATTTGTGCAATTATTTGAAAATTAGCCCTCAATTAATCAAAATGGTCAGAAAGTCATATTACTAGGTAATAATTTGATTGAAGAGGAACTAGAAAGTGGTGTTAGATGTGTTGGAGCTATATTACCATTTAGGATGTTTCCAAAACCAAATAATAAAGGTACGTGATGTGTACCAATGAATTAGAAGAAAAGAGTGATCCAAAGCACTAAATGACAAAATTGTCATTTTGACTCGAAATGATCTAATCAAAGTTTGCTTGCCCATAAAATGCATTGCCTTATTTAGGGATACTTTGACCTAAATTGGAACTTGTAAATGACAAGTTCAAACCACTTAGCGTGTTTTATAGATTTTGACCTAAAATGTGCATTTGAGTGCAATTTGAGTAAGATTGACAATTTTAATACAAATGGTGTTAGGAATTAGATGTCTACATTTTTACCTTATTTAAGAAGGCATAGAGAGACATTTAAGTAAAGCAACATATTTTCAAATAAAATATTTTTCAAGAAGAAATTATAATAGACCCATGCTGCCCCCTCGAGAGGACATACTAGGATGGACTCTCAAAAAGAGAGAGAAAGTGAGAGGTTAACCCATGCAATAGATCACATCCAGATGAGTTAATGCTTGTAGATGTGATTACCATCAATGATCAAAATATAATTAGAGGTATAATATGCCCCAAATATGGGGGGAATGGGAAGGATACAATCTATACATGTAAGGGACACACTGTAAACATACCCAATTTGAGAGTACAAGCTGCATGCTTATGACATTGATCAATCCCAAGAAAAGTTACACACTAAAATATTGTCATCAGGGGATTTAATGTGGAGAGATTGGAATTAAAGTAAAATAGAGAATGCTCTACTTCAGGAAGGGAAGCACCACTATAATGGGTTCTCCAAAGAGGAGATAATAAGAAGTAATCTAGTAGAGTAGATTTGATCATGATAAAATAGTTTTTCCCCAGTAGGGAGAATCTTGATCATTGATAAAGGATAAACAATGATTTTAACCTTGTAGAGTTGATTTGATTCAGATGTGGTTTAGATGTTGGGCCCCAATTTGGGAAATTAGCAAGAAAAATAGCTCAAGGATATAACCCAAAAGGCAGGTTAAAGCAAGTGGGCATAAACATACATGTAATAGGGTAATGGCTTAGAAAGCTATATTAAGCCAAGAATATGAGAATACACAAAGTGATGAGAGACATGAAAGGAAGAATGGAGATAGTTGAGCTAACCTTAATAGAAATTGAGCACTACCTACATATTTCCATGGACTCATGTTCCACCATGAACCTCCGGCTAATATAATTCACCCAAGTTTGGGAGAGAATGGAATGAAGAATGATGAAAAATGACCAAGAATTTATTAGAATCACAATGTATGAAAAGAGATACACGTCTAATCATAGACAAAGAATTTTGAAATGCATGTTACCTAGATGCCCAATTCCATATCATGAGCCTAGGTTTTATAAAGTGTTCTTGAGAATCGTTCATCAGAGCTGATGTTGATGTTAAGACTTTGATACCTGAGCACAAAATGATTTATATATCAAAATAAATTAGGCATCATAAGTATGAATAAATTATAATGACATAAGATTCCAATTGCATTGAGCCAATTCAAATGTGAATACCTATAACTAGGGATAATGGTAAAATAATGACCAAAACTAGAGTTATAGTGATTTAAATTTAAACAAAAAAGCAAAGACAAAGAAAAATATAAACATAAATGAACCTAACTTGGAATCAAGATATGATCTTAAGTAGGAACAAAATGTTTAAAAACAAAAGTCAAGAATGTCTTAATGACATTAGACCAAGATATGAATAATCAAGATCCATGTGGACCATCAAGGCATTGTTAAACACAAAAGAGAAAAACAAAATCAAATATAAAAATAAGACACCAACAACAATCAAAGAAACAAAATGGTCTAATAACAACATAATAACATAAGATCAAGATATAAACAATTGAGATCCATGTGAATCATCAAGATTAATTGAAACATAAAAGAGATAAGCAAACACAAAGGAAACATAAGACCAAGATGAGACAAGAAGTAATAAAAGGAGAAAAGGAGAAGAAATAAAAGGAGAGGTAAGAAAGCACAAAAAAACACCAAGAAAACTCAAATAAACACACATAAATAAAAACCAAGTTAGTGTGGTTTAAAGACAAATGTTCATGCATGTGCAACAAAGGCATTATATTCTACCACATCATAACAAATAATAATGGCATGATATTTTTTCCCTAATTAAAGAGGAATAATGACAAAAAAATGGTGTAAGAAAAGAAAAGGAAGGGGTTAACCAAGCTCACTCCAGGTGTATAAGACAAGTGGATGCTACCTACATAGTTCCATGGATGCATGTTCCAACATGAACTTCAGGCTAAATGTAGTTCTCCTAAGAAATGGGATAGAAGAAAAATGATGATCAGACCATCATGATTAATATTATAGAAGAAATGGAAGATATGATAAATAAATGAGAATGTTTTAGCAAATAAGAAGCTGATGAGATGAGAAAGAATGATCTTACAAAATGGTAAGTGCGTGGGATAAGATGAAATGAACTGGTATTTCTATGCTTGAAAAATGGTAAGAGCATTCAAACTTAACAATTGATCACAAAATGATGAGAGCATAGGATGGTGGAACAAAAATGTATAAATGTACAAAAGCATGAGATAATGTTTTTGTTCTTTTTTGGATCATGTTCTAATGTTTTTGGTATTTTCAAAGTATTTATAATGTTTTTTGTGTTTTTAGGATAAAATATGCACAAGGGGGGACCATCTAGTCAAGGAGATACATGTCATGAGAGTAGAGGCTCCAATAAGATAGTTAAGCTGGATGTAACAACCCATGCTCACAAATCAATGAGAGTGAGGGAAAGGGGTAACCGAGATGACCTCAATAAAAATTGAGCACTACCTACATAGTCCTGAAGGACCTCAAGTTAGTGTAGTTCAAATGGCATGGTTCATGGATCTCAATGGTATAATAATGCCTAAAAAGGGTCTATAAGGTTGTCCCCAAGAGACGAGGCATGGTAATGGAAAATGGGTGAATGGTAGATGAAAAATGGTTTTGTTGCTCTTACTGACAGGGAGATGCGCGTCTTAGTCAATATGTGAGACAACAAAAATGATCAGCTATATAAGTTGCTATCCAACACCTGTTCAAAACAATTACTCTATTAATAACTTGTTTATGATTTGGATCTCAATAATGTGTTCATGATCTTCATAGATAATTGATTCAACTTCCTTAAAATGTTGAGACAAGACATCTTTATAACCTCGATAAAGGAAAGTGCTACCAGTGACGATAAATAATGGTAGGATAAATGAGATAAGTGGGTAATAAATAGGTGGGTGATAATGGAATGTATAATGAATGGGAAACAAATGAAGATCAATATTTTTAGTCATACGTAATGTTTTTGATGCTAGATTTGACATAGTTTTGGTTATGGTGGCGCTGAAGACCTCTAAAGATGCTCTTGATAGGACCATTAGATTGTTCTATTGCTTGATCTTGAGAGTAGCTACCATCTAATTATGTTGTAGATTAGAATATATTTTGATTTGATCTTTGGTATTATCTTCAGTAAAAAATGAAAAACTTTTGTGCTTAGTTATTGGTGCCTCAATGAGGTTTTCACCAATGAATTTGTTTTGATCATCCCAAAGTACCTCTGAGAAGGTTTCATAAAGAGATGTTAACATTTGACTTTGATTGTCTTTTAGCACCTTCAAAAAGGTGTCACTAAAAGATGTTGAGTTTGATCTTTGCTTATCCCCTAGTGTCTCTAAAAAGGTTTCACTAGGAGATTCATCTTCTTCTGAATGAATGTGGTCTTGGTCCCCCTAATATTCTATAAATGATATGTCACCATGGATGCAGTTCAACAAAGTATGATTCTATCAGTCCCAATTGGCACTTATGGTAGGTTGAATGTCAATATAATGGCTATGTTGGGTGGTAATAATGGGATGGTGAAAGGTAGCATAATCCTCATATAAGATACTAAGACAACTTGTGTCGATGCTAAAGTAATTATCCTCAAAAACCATAGAAGGATCACAAATATATTCAAATTGATCTACAAGGCAATTGTAACCAATGTTGTAACAACCAATATTATAATCCATTTTTGACTCTAATTTTGAAGTAAGGGACTTTGAATCCAATGTTGCAATTGATGTTGATTCTATTTTTGATGTTAAATCCAATATCAATTCAAAAATGGAACCTGACTCTAATATTGATTCTTCATCTAGTATGGTTGTTTTGATAATGTTGTGTTGAATATTGAATTTTTGACAAGTAATGGCTTGTGATAGCATAATGGGCTCAATAAAAATTAATTCATCTTGGAAGGGTTCAACATAGACTAACTCATCTAAGTGAAGCCCCTCAAAAAGAGGGAACCGCTCAAGGGACATCTTGACAAAATCATGTCTATCAAAGTGAGTCTCCTCAACAAGTAGGAGAAGATCAAGAGACAACTTGATCGAGATTGGTTTGTCAAGGAGATGAGGCTCTTTAAAAATAGGTAACATATGAATAGGTAACTTATCACAGTTTATCTTGTCACAAATGGGTGTTTCAATAATAACATGTTGGTTTTGGTTCATAATTGGTTGCAAAAGATCAATTTTGAACACATTTTGATCCTCATAAGATGGATTTTGAAGAGGTAATGGTTCTTATTTAGGCTCAAAGATCAGCACAAATTTTTTGAAGTGGGGAACATTTGGTTTAGCGAATATAATGGTTTGTGGTTCAATAATGGAATCTCTAAAGATTAGACTATTGAATAAGGTATCAAAAATAATTAGTTCATCAAATGGAGGTTCTTCAACAATAGGTTCATGAAAAAATGGCAATGGGCCAAGAATGGTAACAATTGGACGCTTCTTAGTTTGGTTTCTTGTGCAAACCAAATGAGGAAGTCCTAAAATGGTAATGACTAGATGCTTCTTAGTTTGGTTACTTGTGTAAACCAAAGGAGGTGGTCCTAAAATGGTGATCTTGGTATATTGTGGAGTTTAATTACTTACACAAGCCAAAGTATCTAAGTCTTCCTAATAAACCTAATCATTGCAATTGTGAGTTAGATCATAAGTTGGATCTTGACTATGTTCCCATGACTGATTTTTGTGAGGTGGATTGAAATCTATCTCACAAACCATATTGTCACCATAGGGGTCTTGACTAAATTAATATAAGTCATTTTGTGCAGCCATTTTATCACAAGTTGGATTATCCATGACTGCACCATAAGTGTAGCTAGACATATCTACATTTAATGAAGAAAGCTTCAAAAATAGAAAGACTTAAAGTTCTATAAACTCTGAAAAGTGATGTTTAAAAGATAAAAGGTTCAACCTTGGTAAAAAGGGTAAAGATGCATCTCAAAATTAGTTTGTGCCAAGATTTAGCATAAAACAACCTAATGTCAAATGTCTAATATCAAAGGTTCTTGAATAAAGGTTATGTTTTCCCAAACAAAGTCACAAAAAAAATGATGAGGATAGGCACTCAAACAAACAAGCAATCAATACTATTCAAAATTGGGTAATCATTTAACTGAAACTATGCAAACCAAAAGAATAAGATATATGTACCAACTCCATGAATTGAGGCCTAAACAAAAATCAATCAATTTTTGGATCCAAACTTGACAAGGTTAATTGAAAATGCAATGTTGAAGATCAGGATTGGACCAAATAAGTTAGACAAGAGTGGGTAGCATAATGATGTATGAATAAGGTCCAAATGGTACACATGACATGGTTTGAAACAAATGGTTTTTGATACAATGGTAAACAAGTTCTTGAAATAAATTGAGTAGCTTAATGGCGTAAACATGCTCAAATGTTATGTTTGAAAGACTCAAAGGCAAAAAATATCTGACATGATTTGGGTAGCATAACGCTACCCTTGTTAACTCAAATACATGATTTTGACATGCCCTATGAACAAACAAACAAGTTTTAGCCTCAAATCATACCAAGCAAATAATGACCAAAATACACTAAGTATAATCTTCCAAATCCTACCAAGGGTATGGAAAAATGGGGTTGACTAAAACTAATTGGTTTTTGATCATTTTAGGAGAATCAATTGCACAATGAATTTCATGTTAAACGATGTGAAAGACAATCATTGAAATTGGTTGACCATGGAATTGGCTAGTTGTAAAAAGGTCTAGTCCTTTTTACAACCACTACATCCTATTGTTCGCTCAGTGTAGTGTGATGTCCAAATGCAGATACATCCCATGTGTAACTCTAATTAGGATCCAAATGAAGTCAATGCTAGGAGATGAAACCCTAGGTGAAAGCTTCCCTAAAGATCTCCTGAGAGGTAATGACGTCCCCTTTACAAGCCAAGTTTGCATGAAAATAAAGAAATCATAAAATAAAAAGACTTTAGGTCATTTTTAAGATCACCCAAACTTTGGTGAGTTTTTAGGGATTGCTTTAGGTGACATTCTTTCCAAGCCTTAGACTAGGCTATTTGAAATAGGAATGGCACTTTTGATTCCAAGGGTTCCCTAAAGGGGACAAATGGAAGAGCATACATGCAACATTCCTCTTTTTGCTAAACAAAACCTAAGTAAACAATTATTGAAAACAAGAATTGACAAGTCTATTCAATTTTAAGCCCAAATGAAATATTTGGTGGTGTTCATTTAACCCCTTGGTCTTAGTTGAAAACTTTGAAAACATTCACCAAAACATCTAAATTCTTTGTTAAACACCAAAACAAAGTTCCTAATTGTTTTTTAAGGATGCAAAAAGTGATTTAAATATGTTTTTATCAAATGTCAATCTTGGTCCTATAGCAAAAATGTTAGCATGTCCTTTAGCTTTGAATCTCTTTTTAGCTTGAAATAATGAACTTTGGAAAAATAGCTCTTAGGTCTGTGTTTTAAGAAAAACATAGTGACTAACGTCAGTTATTATAGCCAATGATGGTTACTTTGGCTAACATTAGTTAAGCCAGGTAACTGATGTTGATATTATTTGTCCATGTCAGTTACTGTGTAAAATTGTGGCAAACAAAAATGGTAAAATAAAGTTAGAAAATAAATTTGTACAAGTTTTAAGGGT
The DNA here is from genome assembly GCA_037957365.1 of Torreya grandis. NCBI lineage: Eukaryota > Viridiplantae > Streptophyta > Pinopsida > Cupressales > Taxaceae > Torreya > Torreya grandis. The sequence continues at coordinate 2,302,619 of JARHVA010002111.1, forward strand.
CCAAATGGATATTTTTGAGTTGCAAAGTGATCTTTTTTAGGTTTGAGATGCATCTTGTCCCACCGAGTATGCCAAGATGTATAGAGAATTACAAAACAAGTTAGTCAAGCATTAGTCCATAAATAATGAAACATGCATAAATAAATAACTAACCAAGCCTATCTATTCCTATGGGAATTAGAAAGGATAATAAGAAATAAATGAAAGAAATCAACACCATATTACCTTCCCAAATGAATTCACCATACCCATGTGGCTTAGAAACATGTTCTCCCTTGAGAAATCATCCTTGTCTTTGTCAACAATGGTGGTAAGCTCCTCCAATGCCTCAAGAACACTCCATAAAACCTAGGCTCTTGGTTCCAAATCACTAAACTTGCCTATCAATGAATCTTGCAAGCAAAATCTCTAATCAAATGCAAAACCTTGTGGAAACAATTTAACATTATAACTTTTCAATATTCAAGCTTCTTGAAGATATTTAAACACAATAACTTTGCACCAAAATAGCTTAGAAATGATGTTCATGGCCTCTTTATTTATAGAATTTTGAGATTGGTTAGGATCAACCATGACCATCCATCTCAATATTGAGATGTGTGGCCATGGATAATCCTAATATTTGGAATTAAATACATAATTATCTTCATCATGACCTTAGAAGAAGGGGCATTGAAGAGGCATGGGAGGCATTAACTAGGCATGGGTGACCCATTATCCTAATATTTGTGGCATTTATGGCCTAGGGATGTTTTCCCAAAAAATGATGTCACTTGATGATGTAGTTAATAGAAATCAATTTTTAAAAATAAATATTCAACAAGTCTCATGAAAAATCCACTTAAGCTCTTGATTTTGATTAATTATCCTTAAACAAGGTTAATCAACATTTGTGAAATTATTCAAAAATTGGCCCTCAATTAATCAAAATGGTCAGAAAGTCATATTAATGGGTCATAATTTGACTGGAGAGGAACTCGAAAGCAATGTTAGATGCATTAGAGCTATATTCCCATTTAGGATGTTGCCAACACCAAATAATATAGGTACATGATGTGTACCAATGATTTAGAAGAAAAGAGTGATCCAGAGCACTAAATGGCAAAATTACCATTTTGAATCAAAATGATCTAATCAAAGTTGTCTATCCCTTAAAATGCATTACCCTATTTAGGGATAATTTGACCTAAATTGGCACTTGTAAATAACAAATTTGAGCCATTTAGCATGTTTTATGGATTTTGATGTAAAATGTGCATTTGAGTGCAATTCAAGTAAGATTGACAATTTCAACACAAATGGTGTTAGGAATTGGATGTCTACAAAATGATGGGGTAGTTAAGTTGGTTCAGATGGTGGAACCTGATCATCGATGGTCAGGGTGACTGTCGATGGTTAGGGTGATCGTTAGTACTTGAGGGTTAAAGGTAAGTTGGGTTAAAAGGGTGAGTTTAACCAGTTGTTCAAAGTAACTTTGGTTTGGTTTGGTTTAGGTTGAAAGGTCAAGATGGTCCCAAAGGGGTCCTAAAGGGGGCCAAGGGAATTGCAACATTTAGAATAATCATGTATAGATTTTTGATAGTTATATTTTCTCCATTTTTGCTATGTAGTTTGTATCAACAAGCTGTAAAACAAAAATGGATTATGGGTCAAAGATTTGATTATCTCGAGTATGGGAGGAGGTGTTCCCCCTCAAACTAGGAAGTGATGAGGTAATACAAAATTGGGTGTGGGTTTGAAGAGTGGTGAAGGTGTTGATAAAAAGTGGGGGATAGGTAGGGAACTTAAGTACAAACATGTGCACAAAGTATGACAAAAGTGCAATAACCAAGATCACACATTGACTAGGTTGCCATAGTTGGTATAAATTAAGGTTGATGCTTGAAGGACAAGTGATAATTGGATCATTTGACTGCATTTAGGAGTGGTATTTGGGAACACTCATAAAATAAAGTCTCCTAGGCAAGGTCTATGTTTTCATGGGTATCTAAGGCAGGAAGTGCTCTTAGGAAAACATAAACTAGTCTGATGTAGTCACATGTATCTGAGGTAGGAAGTGCTCTCAAGAGGACACAATTTGGTTAGGTGTACACAAGTTAACATAAATTCAAAAAAGTTCAACATAGTAATTGTTTTCATTATAGTCAAAAGGACCAGTCAAGGTTATTGTAAATCATGTGTTAATTTGTGCTAAAATGGCCAGTGGTGAGGTGATGAGGTGGTTGTTGAGGTGGGTGAAGAAGAGAATATTCATGGGTGGGTGCTTGGTTTGGTTTTACTATAAAATTTAGGTAAAAAGTGGTTTATGGTAAGGGAAAACAAAGTCTAATATCCTAAACATCTATGGCCAAGGGCCTTGAAGTCAACCATCAATGGTCACCCTGATCATCGGTAATCAAGTATAAAACCCTAAAAGGGCAGAGATCAAAAGTGAGATCACAAGGTTTATTTGCTCATTGTGAATTTTTGACTCTTGATAGTGAGTGTTTTAATTCTTATCATGTTGTGTGAGAAATATATAATGTCATGTGGGTAATTGGTTGGCTAAATTGGAGATTTAGGTAAGTTGATCGAGTGTTAGACCCAGGATGTATGATATATGTGGATGTGGCTAGGTTGCAGGTCCTAGGATTCCTCCTTGATGATGATCAAAGAACAAGGTAGGGGTTACATAAAAACTGGTAGATTAGATTGAATTTGAGTTATCAAATGCATTTGGTTTAGATTTGGTTGATTTTTGAGTGCTTGGAAGGGGAGATTTGGTTTGACCTTCTTTAGGGTTTGCTTGATTTTAGGTGAAATTTATGGGTAGATGTCAAAATTGGAAGGGTAGTTAGGTTGAGTAGGGTAAGGGTAGGATTAGGTAAGTTTATGTATGTTGATATTATTATCTAGGTGTGATTTGAGGTAGGTTAGGGTTGGGATGCTCCACTGATAGTCACACATAGTGACTATCAATGATCATACCTGAATGTCGATGGTCGATGACTATCAACCAAATGGTGGCCTTACCATTGATGGTCATAGTGACCATCATCAGTCAATCAAATGGCCAAGTGTTTTGACAAAAATTTAAGGCAAATTTTTAGTTTGAGTGTGATAGTGTTGGAATGCTAAGGGTAGTTGGTGATGTTAATAATCAAGGGGTAGTGGGTTTTTGATTTAAGGTATAGGTAATGCTAGATTTGTTACATGTTTTATTAATGGGATGTCAAGGGTAAAATTTAGGTAGTAGTCTAAGGCTATAGTGATAGAGGAGTTCAAAGGTAGAATTTCAAGATAAGGGTAGGTTTAAAGAGGGTGATAGAGTTTAGATAGGTAAAATAGACACTATTAGGTAGGGTGCATGAGGTGAAAAGGTATAATTTATAGGTAAAGTGTGGTAATGAGCTAAGTTTATTATTATCTAACCTTGTAGGCATGGGAGTGGATCTAGATGCAGGGTCAAGTTCTTCATATATTTTTAGAATTTATCAAGGGATAATCATAGTGGACTGGGCACACGTAGAGGAGGTGGGGCTTGGAGTGATATTACACTACCAATATGTGTTAGAAGATGCAATAATGATAGTGGCCCTCATTGAGAGATGGTATTTGGCCACTAACACCTTCCTTCTACCTATTGGTGAGATGATGATCTTACCTAAGGATGTACATAAGATTACATAGCTACCTATTTGAGGTGAACTGATTTACCACATTGAGATGGAGGAAAAAGATGAGTTGATGGAGCTGTTATATGATGATGACCATGATTTTGCTAGGTGGCATACTGGAGGTTTTAATTATACTTTGTTATATTATATGGATAGAGATGATAGGAGACTGATGACCATGATGATGATTGTCTCATGCTTTGATGTACCAAATTCAATCAGTGGGAGGTTTCCCTATCTATTGCTAGGGGTTTTGGTGGAGATGTTACTAGGTCACATAATGTTCAGTTGGGTATATGTACTACTAGTCTAGATATATATGGAGCTATGGGGGTTTAGATCTCATAGGAGGTATGTCATTAGCATTGGTTTCAATTTAAACTACTAGGCTTATGAGCATATCCAAGTGCTGAGACAAATGGGCCTGCTATGGGAGGGGTATGCATAGATGGAGTTTAGAGTTTGCTTTATGTGGTGCAGAGATGATTTTTCCATTTTAGGACTAAGTGGAGGGGTTCACAACATTTATTGGTTTAGGGATGCATTATATGCCTTGGTGGTTGGCAACATGATTTGGAGGCCATATACTAGGTTTTTAGACTGGGTTGGATACAAGAGACATACATTATCCTTGTAGAGCTATAAGTGGATCTTTGGTAGGAGGGATAGTGAGACAAAGCTCATCCCATTTGATAGGGTGCAATGATATTTTGGCTTGGTATAGGGGATTCTAAGCCCATTCTTGAGGTATAGGTAGGAGGATGTAGAGCTTATACTCCCAAAGCCACAACTAGCGCAAATATTTCTTAATATTGAGGAGTTTCCTATGCAACTAGAGATAGATGATGTAAGTTTTGTAGATGGTTACCCTACATGGTACCATGCATTATATGTGGAAAAAAAATTTGGTGGAAATGATGATGGTAGGTATTTGATGGATGTCAACCCAGTTGGTAGAGGTTAGTAGGCATAGGTACAGGGGTTGCCCCAAATATATAGGTAGTCACTACATAGAGAGATTAGGCATGAATGGCCCTAGCCATAACATAGGCTATAATGGTAGATCTACAGGGTCAGCTGGTAGTGGTACAAGGTTAGGTAGCCATGATTATAGGTGAGAGGGACCAAACTAGAGCTAAACTAACATTAGTTACCTAGGAGAGAGACTCCTTGAGATAGGGTGGGAGAGGAGCCATAATACCTATAGGACCATCAAACACTATCCCCATGGAATGATATCTCACCATAGTGGAGGAGATATGATACTATGAGTCTATACTCATAAGACGTCATCTTGATGAGCCCTGATGAGGTGAGTATACAGATAGTTTGGTAGGTGGTTCAATCATATCGACACCAAGTCAGTGGGCTACTTTTTTAGGGGGACAAACAGGTACCTTGGGAGGATAGGCACTAGGAGGTAGTGATGCCCGAAGAGATAGTGGTGCCCCAAGGGCATAGTTATGATATAGTTATGAGGTATTACACTTTTTGTATACCATTTTGATATAGACCTATGAGCTGATGTGGTGAGTTGTATATTTTGAGAGAGAGACATTTATATTGTTGTATACAATATGATATTATTAATGATAGACTCATGATTTGTAGATATGCTCCTTGTATATTGCTCATGGTTCATGGTTTACTTTGATGTTTATAATTTCATGTTCATATTGATCATTGATGATGTTATATTGATTATGGTTTTGATGTGGATATTGGTAGGCTCATGGTGACATTGATATGGATTCATATTAGCTAGGTAGGTGATGAGATGTCTTTTGTTTATGTTCATGATGATTCTTATGATATTTATGGTTATGATGATGTTTATTCATGATAAATCTTGATGAGTATATGCTTCCTTATTTAGATTTAGACATGTGGTGGAAACAATTTATTATTTTATTGTTCATGGATGTTATGATGTTAATATGATGTTGATGGTTATGATTATGCTTATGGACATGTTTTATGCTAATGATGTATGTTTTTGTTCATGATATATGATGTGATATGGGTATGACTATGGTCATTGTGTTTAAGGTAAAACACATAAAGGAATTTGAATAACAACACTAGATGTGAGAAAGAGGAGATAATTGAGAAAAAAATGTCTACGTGAATATATCAACCAATTATGAGAGGATAAGAAGAGGGCACAATGCTTATTATTTGACAAGGATGAAAATAAATTAAAGTTGGATTGGCTTAAAGAACATAATCCCTTTTAATGCTTCATGTTAACATTCGCTAGTTGGTTAGAAAGGTGTCTTATTCACATGATATTAAGTGAGATCAAAATACCTTGCTTACAATGTAAAAGAGGGGATGGGTGAAAATGAGAACTTCATATGAGACTAGCATGCCTCTTCAGGAGGTTACCAAAATTTTAGTATAAATAAGTCTATGTCATATAATGTGTAGACTGACTTATGTGGGAAGTCTACTCATGATATCTGATTACGGCTTTCAAAATGATTTTGCTTATGAGAGTTAATTGTGGCTTTTCAATTTTGTTTGCTTTTTTTGATGCTTGATAATGGGTCTTTTTCTTATTTTATTCTTTCATGGGAGGGTTGGGGAAGCTAATCGATGTAGGAAGCTTCCTCTAAATTATTATGACTTGAAAAATGCTTTACCCAGCCATCCTTCAAGGGAGTGGTATGAGTTTGTGTGTTTTGTTTAATGCTTTTGATAGCTGTCCTTCAAGGGAGCAGACTACCTTAATTTGAGAAATTTTGATATATTTCTAGTTGTTATCCTTCAAGAGAGCAGTCTGCAAATGCTAATAATGACCCATGTTTGTTTTTTTTTATGACATTTCCTTTTTTCATTTGATTTTTCTTGACATAGACTTTTTTATATAGGCTTAAAGGTATACCTTTATGAAGGCAAAACTAAAAGCACAAGAAGGTTGATTAGGTGTAAAGAATTTTAGGTGACAATGATCATGGGAATCTGTCCTATAAAAGAGGTAAAAATTCCTTGAGAATCATGCCATGGGTAGAGTTATGGCACCCATTGTTCAAGATTAGGTTATGATTGTGACTCATAATCACATGATTTAGTTTTAATCAGTGGACCCTAAAATAGGGAGATGAATTTGGTTTGAAAGTAAAGGATGAGCTTAAGTTAGAAAAAAAGGTGAGTTTGATCTTCTTTAACAAAAGAAAGGATGCATATATGAAGTATTAAGGGGTTCAAGTTATAGGTTGCCTTCAAGAGAATATAACTGGTAAGCACTTGATCCATACTTCTGGGTTATGATATAAGGTCCAAGCCAATTGAGATCAAACTTGCCACACTTTCTTTTATCCATATTGGTGACATGTTAGATTTCATTTAAGACAAGGTCTCTAATGTTGAATTCCCATACTCTAAGGTGTTTGTCATAGGCACATTTGATACACTTTTTATAGACATGAAGATGGGTAAGGGTGGATAAGTGATGCTGATTAGGTAGCTCAAGCTGGGCTAAATGGTGCTGATAATAATCATCTTCAGAAATGATATCTTGTAGGGATATGCAAAGTGAAGGAATTTATACTTTGATAGGTAAGACAACCTCTACTCTAAACATAATAAATAATGAGGTATAACCTATAGGGGTTAAAATCATAGTATGATATGCTCATAAGGTGAATAGGATAAATAAATGCCAATCCTGACTAGATGCATTGACCATTTTAATGATCATGTAGTTAAGAGTTTTGTTAGAGGCTTCTATCTATCCATTCATTTGAGAGAAATAGGGAAATGATTAACTTAACTTGATACCAAATGCATCACAAATACCTTGGAATTATTTTTTTTAAAATATTTGTCATTACTAGTGATGATTTTGTGAGGAACACTGAAATGATAGATGATGTGATGATTGATGAAGTTTAAAATCTTTTAAACTTTGATGGAGACAAGAAGAATAGCCTTTACCCATTTGTTAAAGTAATTGATCATAGTGATAATATAATGATGTCACTATGAATAATGAGGGTTAATTTCACCAAAAAATGTCTAGACCCTAATGTAAAAAGGGCCAAAAATCCATAAATACGTGAAGACTATGGCTAGGCGCATGATGTAAATTAGAATGTTATTGACACTTAACACACTTTTTCACATAATCAAAATATTATTGGTTAAGGGTAGGCCAATAATATCCAAGGAAAAGGATGTGTTTATCCATGGTGAGGCCACTAAAGTGTCACCCATAAATCCCATTGTGTGTTTCTTTAATAGCATGAGAGGCTTCATGATTAAGTAGGTAACGAAAGAGGAGACCATCAAAGCCATGTTTATAAATAATTCCTCCTAGTATGGTATAATGTGAGGTACTCTAGATAAATTCTCTTTGAGCATTCCTAGAAAGACTGTAAATAATGATGGCAAGGTTAAGATAGTCAAAGGTCTACTGATACCAAAGATCAGGTTGGGTCTCCTCAACATTGAAGATGGTGGGAGAGTCTAGTTTGACATAAGAGGGATGGGTAAGCCTATGGATATTATAGATAGCTTAGATTTAGAGGGTGAAAATAAGATCTAAGAGATGAGGGAAGCCATGGTGTTAGCAAACATGTTGGTATATTGTGGGGTGGATTGAATATGGTAGTGTTCAAATGATGTTAAGAGTTTATCAACTAGTTATTTATACTTTTGCAAAACATCATTCTTACACTAGTAAAATCCATTGATTTGATTGACCACTAGTTGAAAGTCTCTAAAGATGTTGATCATTTTGACTCCCAAGGCTAACACAATTTGAAGGCCTATGATTAGGGCTTCTTATTCAACCATATTGTTGGTACATTCAAAATCTAGATTACAACATAAAGGAAGAGGTTCGCCATAGAGGAGAATAAGGATGATACAAACTCCCCCACCACATTAAAATTTTGATCCATCAAATAACATGGTCATGTGATAAGTGAAGTCTTCTTGAGAGAGGGTCATGATAGACTCATTTGGAAACTTAAGAGGAGGAGGTTGGTTGTTTGTTAAAGGTGCTTTGGCCAATTGGTCAACAATGATGTGGCCTTTAATTGTATTTTTCTAAAGAAACTCAAGGTCAAAATCAGATAAAATCATGAGCCACTTAGACATACATTGGTTTTGGTATGGATTGGAGTGCATATACTTGAGTGGTTCAATATTGGTTACAACATAGGTTTTATGGTTAAGAAGGTAGTGGCAAAGTTTGGTGACCATGAAGATCAGGGCTAGGTAAAGTTTCTTGGTATGGGTGTGTCATGTCTCATACTCTAAAAGAGTGTGACTAATGTATTAGATGGATTTATTTTTGTGTTTTTCATCTCGATGAACCAACATTTCCCCTAGGGAGTGATCAGTGGTGGAGATATAATGGTAGAAAGGTTGTTCATCCTTGGGAAGGGTGAGGATAGGTGGAGAAAAAAGGTACTCTTTGAGTGAATAAAAGGACTTTTGATAGTCATCACTCCACCTAAAAGATACATCTTTATTCAAGAAGTGATGGAAGGATTGGCATCAGTTCTGAGAGCTGAGAAATAAAGCAATGAATGGATTGGAGCTTCCCCGACAGGATACACAGTTGCTTGAGGTTGATTGGGGAAACCATGTTGATAATTGATTTGATCTTGGTTGGATCGAATTTGATTCCCTAAATGGAGATAATAAAGCCAAGGAATTTTATTGACAATACCCCAAAAATTCACTTCTTAGGGTTAAGGTAGACATGGTAATGGATGAGGCACTCAAAGTTAATATTGAGAATGACCAAATGATCCTTACAACATTTAGACTTTACAAGAAGGTCATCCACATATTCCTCGATGATTTTGTGGATAAGGTCATGGAAGATATAGGTCATAACATGTTGGTAAGTTGATAAAACATTATTTAGTCCAAAAGGCATGACCTTATAGCAGAAGGTTCCCCATGGGGTGATGAATGTAGTTTTGTATTGATATTTGAGGGAGATTAAGATCTGATTGTATCTTGAGAATCCATCCATGAGAGATAATATATCATGTATGGCTGTAAGGTCAACTAATTGGTCAATGCTTGGTAGAGAAAATTCATCTTTTGGGCAAGCAAGGTTGAGGTCACAAAAGTCTACACAAATGCATAGTCCCCCTATGGCTTTGGTGATAGGTATGACATTCAAGACCCATTGAGGATAGGAAATGGGTTGAGTGAAATTTATAGAGAGGATATGTTGAAGCTCTTCTTTGATGATAAAGGCTATTCAAGGGTGTATTATTTGATGTTTTTACTTAACAAGATTGGTATCATGGTTGGTGAATATGTTGTGAGTAGTGATGGAGGGGTAAATTCCTATCATATCACTATAAGACAAAACAAATGCTATTATATGATCTTGTAGGAAGGAGGGGAAGTCTTAAAGCTCTTCAAAATTTAGCAATTGGCCAATTTTGACAATGTGGGGGTTGTCCAGAGTGCCCAAGTTGATATCCATGGTGGATTTATTCAACATAGTTGAAGTCTCAGGGGGAAGATATTTATGGATGGAATAATTTGGTGTACCAAGATAAATGAGAATGGAATCATCATCCTGAAACTAAATGATATTAATGATGGGGGAGTCATATCCTATCATCTTAGGATGGGTCATAGGGATGGTTATTGTTGCCCCTTCCTTTTGATAAATCAGGGGTCCAAGGTTGATCATGTTGATGAAAATAAAAAGTTAGGGGGGATGATGTCAAAATCCTTTGGTTCTAAGGATGAAGGAGTTTGCAAGGATTGGATCTCCTCATCGTTGTTGGTAATGGGAGGTGAGTTGGTTTTGTATTTAAGAAGAGAGAAGCCCAAGCCATGTTTTTCATGGGGTTTTTAGGTTAGGATTATAAGCAACTCATGTCACCCCTATTCATATCATTCAAGACCAAAAACCTTCCAAGCATATCGATGGAGATATGTCTTGTTAAAACTTGGTTTATCTAGATAGGAGAAGATGGAGGTGAATGGTCAAGGTGAAAGAGAGGTGATGAAAGTGCCAAGGGGTTTGTTGAGTCCCCCATAGATGAAAAGAGTTTGATAGTTTGAAGGTCCAAGGGGAATAATGGCTCTGATATTGGGGTCATACCCAAGTTGGTTGTTAAGTTTCCCATACTCTTGGGGAGTAGGGAAGGCATCAAGGGTCAATAGGTGATATTCCCCAAGTGAAAGACATTAGAATGTTGATTCCTAGTGGTCTATGGTGGGGATTTGGTCTGAGGGGATTAACAAGCTAGTAGATGCCTCATTGGTAGAAGAAGATATGACTTCAACTCTTGTGGTTGAGTGCTATGTATCTATGGAAATGATATATTAATGTATATGGGTTGATGGAGATTATGATATGTGACACACATCCCACTTAGTTATATGGGTCCAATAGGATAATGGAGTAACTTGTGGAATTAGTGTATTGGGTAATGGTCAACCTACATTGAGATTAATAGGTTACCCATCCATTGTTAGTTAGATAGAGGTATATATAAAGGATATAATTTTAATTTTAAATAATCAAGTAATCATTGAGTCTTCCATTGTAAGAGGATATTGGAGGTTGTCACCTTGAAGAAACATTGTGGAGTTATTCTTTCTTAAAGGAGTATTGTATGGTGTTGCCCTACCTTAAGGGTATTCTATTTTTGCATATATTGATTATTTGGACATCTTGGTCCACCCATATATATTTTGTTGAGTTGATATACATTATATTTTACATTATTTATAATTATTATAAGTGTGGATCATAACAAGTGGTATCAGATTTTTGATTTGGGCAATTTGTGTAAAATGAAACCCTAGTTTTTTGGAATCATCAATATATTTCAATCCGTTATGAATTTTTGTAAAATTTTTTTACTAGTTATGAAGAATATTTCAAGGAAGCCTTATTAAAAAAATAGATCCTTTTTGATTAGTTTTGAGGAAATTATTCATATTTTAGGGTTTTCACTCATTTCATCATATCTTCCGAAATATAAGGATTTTTTTGGTGAATTTTTTAATGATGTTGTATCATAATACAAAATAGATATGGATAAAATTTTGTATTGTTTTTGATAAGTTTGGAGTGAGTTATTAAAATTTTAGCATTTTTAATATATTCACTCTATAGACAAAAATTTGTGGAATGTTTTTACAAAATTTTTAATGGAGTTCCCCTATTATAATAGGAAGATACAGTAAAAATTTGGGACTATTTTGAATGAGTTATTGACATTTTAGGGTTTCATGAACCTTAGTTTTTTTTTTAGATCATGAAGTTGTAAGTATTTTTAGGGGAGGATGATATTGATGCTAGAGAATGGTGGATCCTTTTTAAATAGAATAATAATCAAATATTTTTGTGGCAAAACCAATTTTATCTTTCTTTATCTGGTCCTACACAACATTAGTTTAATCAGTTGAGATTTGCACAAAAATATTTTTCATGGGAAAAAATGGAATAGGTCTTATTAGATCAATGGGATATAAAAGAAAAAGAGGATGAATAAAAGGAAGAAAATAATGATGGTAATGAAGATGCTGAAGAAGAAAAATTAGTGGAAGAAAATAATGACAATGAGGAAGAATATGCAAGTAAAGAAGAAGAAGAAGAATTAGATGATAAGGGTTCAAATAATTTGGCTTTAATAAAAATTGAGTCAATTTTTCAATTTCATGGATGCATTCAAAAGAATGTGTTCATAAACCCTACCAACAAATATAACTTCATCAACATGAATATGCCCAAGCATCTACATGTTCAAGCAAAGAATATCAAGGAGGTTTAAGTAGATGGTATGAATATTTGAGTCTTGGAAGATTTGAAACTTATTATGAAAAAATATGTTTTGCATTCAAATTTTTATGCTTTGGATATGGATGATGTGGATATGGTTCTTAGATATCCATGGTTAGAGACTTTGTGAACAATCATCATTAATGTTTAGAATAAGTTCATGAAGTTTTGGTATAGGAAAAAGAAGGTCACTTTATAGGATATCATAGTGGGAAAGGCACTAATAACAGTCAAGGTAGATCATGAGGATGAGATTGAAATAGGTGATGAAAAGCATGTGAAAGATTCATATGAAAACATAGATGAAGAAATAATACAATCAAAGAATCTACTCAAGAGACAAAGGAACCACTAAATAAAAAGGTGGAAAAGGTTGATAAGGTCAAAGTATAAGAAAAATCTGAGGTATATAGACACCCACATCATTATGAGAGGAAACAATCATGGATCGATGTGAGGGAGTGTCATAATAACAAACACTTTGGCTATATAAGAAATCAAAATTTTAATAACTATGGCTATGCATGGAATCCAAAGAATACCTACTATGGTCATGGATGGAATTAGAGTAGTGCAACAAAATATGGTACATGGAGTGAAAAGAGGAATAATTATGCATAGACACAAAAGCATTATAATTATGATCATGAATGGAATCAGAGCAGCACAAGGAAATTTAGAAATAATCCTGGAGAGATATCACCTACTAGGATCACATATGGATGGATAGATGATCAAGATTAGAGACAAGTGTGAAATGATTTGAAGCATACTCATTATTTGGTTTCTTCCTATGTTTTGGGGATGAAACATGTCAAGGAAGGAAGTAATGCTATGTATTTATGGACATTATATATTAATGTATATGGGTTGATGGAGATTTTGACATGTGGCACACATCCCCCTTAGTTATATGGGTCTAATATATTAGGATAATGGAATAACTTGTGAAATTAGTATATTGGGTAATGGTCAGCCTGCATTGAGATTAATAGGTTACCCATCCATTGTTAGTTAGATAGAGGTCTATATAAAGGAGATGATTATCATTTTAAGGAATCAAGTAAGTATTGAGTCTTCCATTGCAAGAGGATATTGGAGGTTTTCCCCTTGAAGAGACATTATGGAGTTATTCCTTCCTAAAAGAGTATTATATGGTGTTGCCCTACCTTAAGGGTATTCTATTTCTACATATATTGATTATTTGGACATCTTGCTCCACCCATATCTATTATGTTGAGTTGATCTACATTATATTTTGCATTATTTTCAATTATTATAAGTGTGAATCATAACATTGAGAGCTTGTCTTTGGCTGATGAGGGTGTGTTAGATGGGGGTAAAAAGATGTCATTAGGTAGATAAGTCATGTCACATGATAGAAAGGGACTTGGGTCAACTAGTATAGTGACAACCTAACCTTATGCTCAAATTTGATGCAATAATAAAGGCTAGAGGGTACATAACCCCTGGAGTGGATCCAAGTTTGTGCCAACAAAATATTATACTAGAATTCACCTTCCATTACATAAAAGAGCTCCAGGAGTGTGCGAGGTCCTAAACATATATGAAGGACAATAGTTCCCAAAGTAGTGGCTATGGTGTCATTAAAGGATCAAAGGATGGCTGAGGTTTTAGACATGATATTGTTTGGTAGTCTAAGTTGATCATAGGCATGGGAGGATATGATATTAATAATATCTCCCCCATAAATCATAACCCATTTTATGAAGGTTTGGTTGATGTAGGTAATGATGAAAAGGGGGATCCAGGTCATCAAGATGGATAGAAGGTATTTCTAAATCCTTAAAAGTAACAAGGTTAGAAATTTGGAGAGCACCAACAAAAGCTTTTAGAGGTTGAGGGTCTTCAGGTTGGACCTTTATTGATTATAATGCCTCTATCATTGCTTGGCAATGATGAGGCAATGTCTAAATCAATTCATATAGGCTCATCTTTACTGGGGTTTGGTGAGGTTGTTTGAGAACCACTCTTTTGATTGATTCGAAAGGGCTGGATTGGGAGGTACCCAAGATAGATATCTTGGGTTTTTATGAAGGTGAAGGTGCTTGATTTTGACTTGGTTAGGAGATGTAAGATGGGTACATCCATGGGATAAACACTTTCACTTTCCCCTTATCATTTTACTAAGAGTGTGATCATGTGAACACATGGATAGTATGGATAAAGGGGAGAGTTAGGGTAGGAGATTGGTTTGGATCCCTATCACTCTAAGGTGAGGGTGGGGGAGTAGGTAGGCACTGGGTAGTGGTTATTATTTGTTGGATTGGTATCAGGATCATGAGAGGTTCATCTATTAATAGATCATCCTCATTATAGAGCTAATGGATTATGGTTTTGAGAGCTTTGTAGTTATCCATGTCATGCCCATGTGTCCTATGATAGGTGCATACTTGGTGGTCATTATAATAGATAGGTTTAGGACCAATAGGGTCAAATGGTCTGATAGGAGGTATGGTCAAGCAAGAACCTTGAAATAACCTTTGGAAAATAGTTGATTAAGACTCAACTAAAAGTGGTGAGGGTCTAAAGGTTTTGGCCTTGGTGAGATGGAAGTCTTTTTACAAATAGGCTTGGTGGTAGAGGTTTTAGGTAAAGGTAGAATTTTTAATTGATGATTTTGGTTTACATAAGGGAGTTGATTAGTTGGAGGTAGGAGATGTCAAGGTAGCTAGGTTGGTTATGGATGGTTTAGTGAAAATGGGCACATTATAAAGTAAGAGTGATGGCATAATCAAAGGTAATGGTTGGGTTTTAGTTGAGATAGTTGGATTCCTAATTGAAATAGAGGGATGAAGCCTTAATTTATAGGGGAAGGTTGAGGGAGGTAGAAGTTTGGCCTTCTGGCCTTTTGATAGCTTTGCCTCCTTGTTTTATTTGATTTGGTGTTTGGTTGATGGGTTTAGTGAGATTATCTTCAGTTCCAAGGATGGATGATTAAGGCTCTATATAAGGAAGACACCAAATTTTTTAGTTGGTTTGTTTGAAGTGATAGAGGATGATTTGGTTATTTAGGATTTGGTTGCTTTGGATGGTTAAGAAATGGTTGGGTTGGTAGAAGTTTTTATTGGTTTAGTTGATACGATAGAAGTTTGGATGATAAAAGTGGTGGGTTAGTCCATAAAAGAGGTGGTTGGAGGTTACTATTTGGTGATGTAAGGGAGCCCCAATTATTTATAAAATGTGGCTTCATCATTTTTAGGTTTAGAGACAAAATCCAATCTCTGAACTAGTTTAGAGAATGGTTTATAGACTAGTCTTGTTCCCTAGGCAGTGGGCTCAAAAGATAAACCCATAAGTTGAGAAATGGGAATGGTGACCTCATTATTAACCTCAATCAAAGGATGCAAGGTTTGGATAGGTGTTTCTTTAGTGGGAGGTATAGACCTGGTTGTTTCTTCCTCTAGAATGATCTCTGGAGGAAGGGTGAATTGTTTGGTAGTTGAGGAAAAAGGTAAAGTGGTGATGGTTATTTTCTCGAGTATATCAGTTGAAGGAGGGTTGATGAATCCAATACCTCAATAATTAGGGGAGGTGAAAAAGTTACTTATGTGGCTTGGGTCTCCAAAGGAAGCGAAGGTAATTCTACCATCTCAATAAGTAGAGAGGGTGAAGAACATGTAGCTTGGGTGGTAGGCTCTTTAGCAATGACAATGTCAAGAACCATATTGATGGTATGGGAATCATGAGAAGACTCTACTTTGTTATTCTCATTTTTGGTTGGTGCATGATAGGGAAAAAGTTGTTTAAAAATGTCAAGGGCTTGGTTTAGAGGTACATTGGGGTTATCTAACATAAGCTCCCCCTTGTCAATGAGGGGTTAGACAACATATTTAAAGGTATTACACCTACTAATGTCATGTCCAACTACTCGATGGAAAACACATAGGTCATTCTCATTATACTAGCCAGGTGAAAGATATGAAGAATTAAATTATTAAGGGGGTTTTATGGTAGGAAGGTGTTTGATATTAGCTTTCAACAACTTCTCTAGGACCAAAGCATAAGATTCCCCAAGTGGAGTAAATTGCTTCTAATTATTTCAGTTTTCATTTCTCATGTTTTGTTTTGAGGAGTTAGAAGAGTTTGGTTGATTGACAGATGGTGGAGGAGTGGTTTTAAGGACAACCACATTCATAGTTCCCTTGTTTTTGGCATTGGTATTGTTTTGGTTTCTTGGTTTGGAGGAAGAGGCCTCATTAGTTTTGTAGGTAGAGTTTTTGTTTTTTAACTTTAACTTTCCTTCATTGATGGATCAGTTTTTTAGCTTATACATCATGGTAAAATCTTTTTCAAAGGTTCTGAATCTCTAAACATGCAATGTAGAAGAGATGTGTTTGGCACATGCCCAAGCAAAAAGTTTTGTTAGTTTGGGTTGGGGTAAATACAAGGAAAGTTGATTTATTAGGCTATTATAATGAGCTACAAAATAAGCAATAGATTCATCATCAAATTCCCAGATAGAGTAAAGGTTAGTGATGGAAACTTTATTGGAGATGTTTATTGAAAAGTGATTAAGAAACGTTTGGGCTAGCTATGTGAAGGAGAAGAAAGATTTTTTAGATTGAATAGGGACATGGGGAAGGTATGAAGAAGGAGAGAATCATCATAGGAAATCAAATAACATGAATGCCTAAATTCCCTAAGGTACTATTGGGGGTCCTCCTTACTTTGGAACTTAGAAAACTTGGGAAGTTCCCATTGAGGAGGATATGGTCTGATAGGGACAAATGAGTGAATGGGTTCATTTCAGATCTTGTCATATGATAAGATGTTGTGAGAACCAAAGATGGATGACTCTAAAGTAGTCATTTTATCCATGAGCATTTTTATCAGATCTATTTATGGCTGTGTGCCTAAAAATTTGTGAGGTGCATATTGTTGTTGTGGTTAGGTGACATATTGATAATTAGTAGAAGGTTGAGGAGCTATCACATATTGATATGTGGACAAAAGTGGTTTTGTGGATGCTATGAAAGGGTAGGTGGATGTAAGTGGTTGCGTAATTTGTAGAGGTACATGCCCTTGTGGGTTAGGGATGTAACCCAGGTTGGGTATGATGGGCACCTATTGAGAGGTTAAGGTAGGTTGGGTAGGATTCATAGTTGAGTTTGTAACTAAAGGAAAGGTGTTGACCTTTATACTAATTAGTGGTAAGGTAGAAGGTATAGATACCACAAGATTCAGAAGTGGAGTAGTGACTAATGGATTGGGGGTAGTTGAAGGAAGGTTAGAAATTTTAGTAGTAGGTGCCCATATAATGAGAGGAGTATAGGTGGTTAATGGTTGGGTTTATCCTAGGGTAGATGAGTTGTTGGTTAGCATGGAAGGCATAAGGGTGTTAGTAGGCCAGTCTTCCATAGTAATAGAAAATGGATTATTGGTAGATGAAGATGCTTAGGTAGTCAATGGTTAGGTGTTGACTGTGGTAATAAAAGTGTTCCCCATAAGGTGGGAAGGCATGCCATAATGTGGTTCCATAGGTGGAATTGAATTAGGGGTATGGTGAGGCATAGTGCTGAGATAATGCTGAAGGGATACAAGATTGTTATATAATAAGGTGGAAATGTTTGTATCTCCTTAGGGAACTACCTAAGGGAAAGAAGAACTTATTGAAGGGTGAGGAGAGTCTTATGGTTTAAATATGTACTCCATGGGTGAGGAGGTATAAGAGTTGATTGGTTTGGTGATGGGTTTTTATTTTGATAGGTTCTTTCACTGTTGGTGAGTTAGGACCATGCAAGATAAGGGAGAGAGAATACAAAAACAATCTCACCACTCAAACAAAGAGAAGACAAGAAATGAGAAAGTAAATCAAACACACACTAAAAAGTATGTTAAGTCATAAATTTATTTTTAGTCTCTCTTTTAGCTTATGCCTTAATCTTTGTAAGAAATCATGTGACTCCGCTTGGGTTGATATAATAGGTAATTAAAAATAAATCTATGGATGGTTTTAGGTTGTTCAAGCTCTTAAAAGGATCTATATTATAAATCAATATGTGGCTTGGTATTGGGGCTAATCACCTCACCTCACACACTGCAATGATAAGGGTGTTAGGTGCTTAGCTCGTATATATTAATTTAAAGGTTTATACTCAACCAGAGAGATAAGTTGGTTCTCCACTTGGTAATGACCTCTAAGTAGGATTGTCAGAAAAGGGTAAGGTGACTGCTAGGTGATGGAATCCCAATCATGCCTTATTTCAAGTTTTTTTTAATGTTTTATTGATGTAGGTGGTTTGGTTTGTGTGCATGATATAAGTGATGCTATGATCAAATTAATTTGATTTAATTTAATTAAGTGAGCTAAACTTATAAGAAACCAATGTATGCAGTTGATTTTAAACCCAAAAAGAATTTTTGATTTCATTTATGAGCATAGAATAGGGAGAAGAGCACCTAGATGCAAATAAAAGAAACCCAAGTAGAGACTCAAGGGTACCATTGGGTGTGATAGAATGTTTCAGATATTTTTAGCTTATATTCCAAGGAAGGAAGAAGAAAGAAACTAGATATAGGTTTGGTAGAAAAACCTACTTGGTTGTGCATACATTAAATCAGAAGATTATAGAGAGATCCTCTTTTACTTGGGAGGAATGACCTAAAAATAAGACAACACTAAAAAAAATAGTTGGTTAGATAGATAGCTAGGTGGATTACCTAGCGCTAGCTATATCTAAGAAGATAGAGCTTCCTCAAGGCTATCAATCCATGATTTTAAAATAATTAAGTTTAGAAATCAAAAGACAAAGTACTTGCTTAAATCATAAAAGATGCTGAAATTGAATACAAGAAATGCTTGATAAATAAATAGATGTAGTAGACTAATTATAGAATGAGAAGGTCAATATTAATGCTAAATAGGTTAGGTATGGTTGAAAAAATAGGTTGGGGCTATGTTAATAGGTAGAGGAAAATAAAGTTGGATTTGGTTGAGGGTAAGTGGGTGGAAATAGATTGTTGTTATTTTGTGCCATAGTGACCATTGGTGATTGAGATGACTATCGATAATTGAGGTGACCATTAGTGGTTGAGGTAACTGTCAACGATTGGGATAGACTATCGATAGTCAGGATGACCATCAACCTTTACTATGGGTTGGGTCTAGGTAATGAAAATTTGTTTATACAGGGTTACAAAATAGGATTTTGAGAGATTGGCTTGGGCTAGTTGATTGTGAAATACAAATAAAGTGACTAAATAATTAAAATAGATACTTAGCTTGCTAGTGGTTAATCAGATAAATGGTTAAGGTGGTAGATATTGGAGTAGTTCTAATATAATAATGGTAATTTTTTATTTGATGATAGATGATAGCACTTCAAATCTCTATCATGATGGCTAGATTGCTATATTTTTGAAGAGCACTTGCAAAATAAACTCTAGATATAAAAGTTATTGATAGTTGCAGATCCTTTTCCACCACTTGCTCCTCTCTTCTTATAGGAAGGGAGAAGTGAAATAAGATGTTAACAAGAAGTCCAACTTTATGTCTAATTTTAAATTCAACATGCATGGGATCACACATGAATTAGAAAAGCTAATTATAAAAAAATAAGGTGAAGTGATGGATAGTTAAGTTGGTTTAGATAGTGAAACTTGACTATCGATGATCAGGGTGATTGTCAACAATTAGGGTGACCATCGACAATCGAGGGTTAAAGGTAAGTTGGGTTAAAAGGGTGGGTTTATCTAGTTGTTAAAATTTACTTGGGTTTGGTCTAATTGGGTTGAAAGGTCAAGATGGTCCTAAGGTGGTCCAAGGGAGTTGTAACATTCAAAATAATCATGTGTAGATTTCTAGTGTCTACAAGGGTGTCAAGAATTATTTTTTAGGACATTTTTTATAATATTTTTTTTTAAATAAATACATTTCCTTATTCAAAATGGGGTGCCAAACATTGTGGACATTAGAAACAACCTTTTATTTATAAGCAAACCTACATTGTAAACATTGTCCGTAATTCTAGGTGGGGTGGTAGACATTATAGACCTTTGAAAGGCCCTTTCCTCTATAAAAAAACCTTACAATGCAAAGATTTTTCCTTGATATAGGTGGGGATCAAGCATTATGAGCCTATAAAATGGCCTTTCAAGGATTCTATACACAACCTTGTAAATTAAAGACATTTCCTTGATCCAAGTGGGGTGCTAATAGTTGTGGAATTTAAAAAAGACCTATAATGTAAAGACATTTCCTTCCTCTAAGTGATGTGAGGCACATTATGGACCTTTAATAATACCTATCCTCTGTAAGTAACCTTGTAATGTAAAAAAAATTCCTTACTCTAGGTAGGGTACCAAGAATTGTGGACCTTAAAAATGGCATCTCCTATATCCTATAATGTAATGAAATTTCCTTGTTTTAGGTAGGATCGTAAGCATTATAGACCTTAAAAATGGCCTTTAATTTATAAAAAATCATGTAATGTAGATAAAAAACCTTTCTCTAAGTGGGATGGCATGGATTATGAAATTTTATAAATAAATTTCCTTTATAAACAATCTTGCAATGTAAAAGCCTTCCCTTGCTTTAGGTGGGCCACCAAGCATTGTGAAACTAAAAAAGGACATTTCTTCCATAAAAATCCTTGAAATGTAGAGTTTTTTCTTTGTTTTATGTGGTGTATTAGCACTAGGAACCTTAAAAAGGACCTTTAATTTATAAGGTTAAAGTGTACAAAGTTGGGGACAAAAAGGGGCCTACCTGTGGATATGCTTTTCTTGAAATTTCATAAATATGAACTTTTATAGATAATTTGAGATGGATAAACTCAAATTGAAGATGGTATAAGAACATGAACTATATAATTTTGACTCTAGTTTCTAAATCACTATTTTTTTTTGAAAAATGGCAAATTATAACTAGGTCAAATATCTAAAATTTGAAGAGGAACTCAGATTTTTTTAAAGAAAACAAAGTAGATAGACAGTCGTGTGGCCCACCATTTTTTGAGCATCATTTAATATTGTTTGAAACCATTTAGTGATTATTTAGATAAGATATTCTAGTTTGTGACCTATTATATATATATATATATATATTAATTAATTAATATATATTTTTAATTTATTTTATGAGTAAATTGATCCTAAAATTTGACAAAAAATGGACAGCCAGTCATGTGCCCCCATTAAGTACCTAGAAAAAGAAATTTTATTTTTTTGAATGTGTGTAGAATTAGTCCTAGTTTGTGACCATATAATTTGTTTTGCACTTGGATCAATAAAATAAAAATTACATAAACATGAATAGGCATGTAAATTTATGGTATGTAGTGGCCTAAAAAAGGTATAGTTAGAAATCAACATAGTTTAAACCCTTAAAATAGTCCAAAAATTATAGAAAAGATATATTTGGAAAGAGGAGAGTGTGATCGTTGTCATGGTAATAATTTTTTGAATTTTGATTTTGAAATCCATAGTGTATTTGGTGATGGAAGTTGAAATTTATTACTTTCTATCAAAAATCTTGGATTTAGCTGTAGATTGACAGGCCCAAGCCTTTGAGTCAAGAATCCAAGCCATTTTTGAGCCAAAAGGCTTAGTTTTTTGAATTAAAATTTCAATAATGCATACACATTACTAGGATCACTCTACATTTAATAGAGCTTAGCTCATAGCTGCATGCCTTATGATGTGGAAAATAGTTTTTAAAATTCCAATTTAGTTAGTTATCAATTTTTTTTAAGGTCTCAATATTGAACCTATGGATTTTAGAGCATAAATTTTGTAATTGATGTCCATTTTTGGTAAACATATAGTCATTTTAAAGGTTTTTTTCCCTTTAGATTGCTTCTTGGGATTTTTAGGAGTCATAGGTCTCTCAAAATTGATGTTTACAAACCACTCACTTTGAACTTGATCCAAAGTGGTGTGATTGGGGCAGCATAGGTCACATTGATGACCTACACACATCAAAAAACCACTTTATGTTAATTTGACTTGCTCATCATCCCTCCCTCACCCCTAATCACTTCCTACTCATTGATCATCACCCCTACTCACCATCTCATCATTCCTCATTGTCTCTAATCACTCCCTCATTGATGTTCACTATCCATAATAATCTATAATAACTTTTTTATCATCCCTAATCACTCCTCCATTAACCTTCACCATCCCTAACCATCCCTCATCATCTCTAATCACTCCCTCTATCCCTCATAATCCCTAATCACTCTTTCCTCATCTCTCATAATCCATAATCACTTCATCCTCATCTATCATCATCACTAATCACTCCTTCCTCATCCCTAATCACTCCCTTATTAACCTTCATTATCCCTCATCATCTCTAATCACTCCCTTATCACCCCTAATCACTCCTCAATTGACCATCACCATACCTCATCATCCCTAGTCACTCCTTCCTCATCCCTCATAATCCCTAATCATTCTTTCCTCATCCCTCATCATACTTAATTTCTCCCTTATTTACCCTCACCATACTTCATCACTCTACTATTTACCCTCACCATCCCTCATAATCCCTAATCACTCACTCATCATCTAATGTATGTAGGCCTCTTATAGGTTTACTCATCTAGGTATTTTAGGTCTCTTTTAAGATTTTTATCCTTCCTTACTTGTTTCATGCCACATATTTAACTCCTTATACTAATTGAGGTTATTATACTCTAAATTTTGTTACTCACTCAATAAACATGTTTTATTATTTTGAAGTACACATGTCCATTCTATATATAGATTTCACAACCTTTGAAAATTCATTCCATTATAAGTTTTTAATTATGAAAGGTTTAAAATAATAGTACTTAAGCCTTGAAAACCATACCAATAATAATCCAAGAAATTCACACCCAAAAATCTCATAAATATCACCATATATATGGGTGATAATAATTTATTATGCATGAAATACTATCCTAATAAACTTCACCTATGTGAACATGTGTATCTTATCTTCTATCCATCTTTCAAAGTATCTTTGACCTAAAAACCCTCTTAAAACCTTGTGCATCCTAGTAATTTAACCGTTGTTAGAAGTGGTCCCTATAAATCTGTCATATCCCTTTTTGTATGCATGTAATAATTGCTTATTCATATCAATGTGTTGTACCATGCAAACTTGTCTGGTTAAAATTATGATGTTTATTTATTATTTGAGTGCTTATATCCATTTTTTAAATGAATAAATAAATTATTAATATTATTATTATGCATTATATTTTTATGGGATTTAAAATGGTTAATAAAATACACATGGATCTAACGTAAATTTGACATTGAGTTGCATAGGGCAAGTAAACAAGTTTGCAAGTGATGTAGGAATGTGTTAATTCTTTAACATTATCATACTTGCATAATTAATATATATTTGGATTTAATACCTATTAATGGGTCTTGTCATAGTGTACATTTGCAACATAGGTTGTTCTAGCCTTGTAGAGGGGGAGGGGTATCATCGAGGAGAGTTGGCATAAATAGGGGTTGGGAAACAAGAAAGAGATTATATCGAATGATGAACCAATAATTTTTTAGGGATACATAGACAAAATAGATCTGTGCCTTTACCATTTTTCATTATTTAATGTTATAAAAATCATCTTTTAGTTCATGTTCCAAAATCCTATTTTCCATAAATCAGATTAAACCTGTACACCTATAATGGTTGGGTTTCCATACACCAAATTTTATCTCGAGTAAGCAATTCACCATCTTTAAACCTTTAAATAATATTAGTAAAGGTCAATTAAAAATTTATATTTAATAAATCAGTATGGATTTAAAATACTTAGGCATAACCATTTAATCCACATGACTTTCTAGAAAGGGAAATATATGAATTTAGTTGAAAATTTTTCACACATGTAGAAAAGAAGTGTTTATCAAGGACTCTTCCAAAAATTTATTTCATTAAAATCATACCTATAATTATTCATCGGTATGCCATCTTGGGAGGACATAAAAGTGTTTGCATTAAATTCAAAGAATGACAAAAATCATTTTTTTCACCATATGCAATTATTCTTACCCGTGATGCCATATGAGTGGAAATAAATTTTGAAGTTAATAAAAAATTTATTTATGGAAGACTTTTAATGGAGGGGGAGGGGTTGAAAAAAGAGAGGAGGATATTATTTTTGATCAGAGGATTTTATTCAGAGGAAATAAGAAGCACATTCAGGGAAGAGAAAAAGAGGAACTTGCAGTAGAAAAGAGGAAGATTGAAGGAAGAACAGGGTGTTAATTTTAACATAATAAATAGGTACTTATGTATGTGAATAAATATTCATGTATAATCCTTGATTAATCTTGTGAAATGGCATGTGTAAATATGTGTATATAAAATATATTATTGCATAAAATGATCGAGGCATTAGGATTACCTTTGGGGATTTTTTGTTGATTGATGGATAATTTTTATTTCAATGATATAATGATCGATGCAATAAAGAAAGTCATAATAGATACCTATGCTTCATTATAAATTTTGGAACTATCTATTAGAGAAAGACTTTAATGTGTCTGAGGAGTTTGAGCATTTATGTTTCCCTCAGGGAAGGAACTGTAGTATGTTGATATATTTATTGGATTGTTATATTTTGAGACCAATGGTAAAACTTGTTTCTGATGGCCTTTACCTTCTGCTGTAGAATCTCAAATATTATAGTCTGAATAGTAATATTTTTCCAAATAATTTTTGTTTTTCAAACGTAATTAATGTGTGGAATGGCCATAGTTGAGTCTATGGAAATGGTTAGTTTTAGATAAGTAAACGGTATGAATTTTTTTTATATTAAAACAATTCTTCTATCTATTTTATAATATTTATTGAGCCTACACATTACATGAGAATTATATTCGGTATCTGGTAGAATTAAAGTCAAATGTTCCATCTAGTTAGGTAGTCCTAAGATTCTATATTTCCATATAACCATCTAGATGGAAACTTAGGTGAGTATGCCATTCTACTAATTAGTTTTAAATCTTACACTAGGAGAAGATTAGGTTCAAAGTATGATCATAAAATCTTTACCTTCGCACCAAGGAGAAATTAGATGTTTTTTCTAGTGGGGTGAATTTTTTTACTTTAGATTGTACATCATATAAGAATACATATGACTATGTAAAACCTAAATACAACAGAGTGTAACTATGCTTAGATGTTAAATAGTTATGAATAGATAATATTTTTTCCTATCTTCGAATTATTTTTGGTAGTATGATGTCTAGCCCATCTCTGGTCTTATCTACATACTTTCTTCTCTCTACCTAATCGATATATAAATCTTCATTGAAATTTAGAAATAAAACAACTGCTAAATATCACAATTTGATATAGAATGGTATGGAGCCTTAGTTTACATCTCTTTAGAATAGCTATAGTGTACCCTTCCTAGATTAAATAATAAATAGATTTATTAATCTCACACCTGTAGACTTGCTTTACTATGGTGCTACTTGTCCATAAAGGTTACCCTGAAAATAAATAAGGAAAATGCATGCACCTATTATATGTAAATATTTTCATTTAAAACTTCTTACTTTTTGGCTTTTGTGCCATTCATTTTTATATGTCCCTTCTTTGATAATTTAGTCACCCCACTATGCAAGCTAGAGAATTCATGTACTTCTTTCTATATTTGCTACATTCACCATTTTCCAATAAGACTCTTCCTGACATTATTACTTATCTTTATAAATTTCAATTTCCTGATGACTTTGAATAATTATAGAGGGAGTGGTATTTGATATAAATTATGAGTTGAATACATTTATTAAAAAATGATATTTGATAAAAAGGAGATAAAACATAATACTTTCCCTATAAATAAGAATTTTATATTAGATAATAGTTATAAATTCTAATAGATTAATATTTATGATACGAGTAAATGAAATATCATAATATTTGAGCCAAAATAATAGCATTATACTGTATTAAAATGTTAATGAGTATGAGTCTAGATTTTCTAGTTTATAAACAAAGACAATAACATCATGAATACATATTTTATCAAGATAAGAAAACTATTTTTTGTCATTATATTATCTAGGTAATTTTTGAATGAAATAAATATTTTAAAACAAACACAAAACCAAGAAGCCTACAAAAGATATTACATCTACATAAACAGTTTCATGATTGTCTTTCAATCTAGTAAATTAAAGAATCTATCTTCATTATATATCTTCATCTATCATTTATAAGGACAATTAAGTTTAGATTATAGTATCAATAGAATCATTTCATTTATTTAGAGTGAACATTAAATGTCAAAACATTTAATTATTTTAACTAGTATTCATATTTGGTGAATGAGTCATTACATTAATCTGAAAAAAAAACATTACTCTAATAATATCACTTAAACAATATTGGCAACTTGAATGTATAATTAATATGTGACTTAACTTATATTTGCATCAACCTGGTTATACCAAAATTTATTATGTAGACAAGTTGCATGGGTGGTATGGGATACCCATGTAAAGCATCACCTTGTAAACACATTCTTAATAAAAAACTAGTAATAGGGAATATCTAGACCTGGTAACTATGAAATGCATAGGTTGAGGAGACATTGGGAATAAAGTAGTAGATGCTAGATATGTGGTCTAAGATATGGGAGGGTATCCTAGTTAGATCCACATAATAACTCAGTTATCTAATGAGTTAAAATTCAACAAGGGTAAACTTGGTGAATATAAAACTTATGGCTGTAAGTAGTGTATAGGGGTAGTGTAAATTATGAATGTTTTAATTTCTATCTGAGTTCATAGTCACACTCATAAAAATATGAGTGGAGTAATTATAGTGTTAGAAAGTTACACATTGATCTCTTTTGCAATTTGTGGTCCTATATTTATTCTACTCGTGAAGGGTAGGGTCACTCTTAGTGGATGAGAGGTATGTGGGAGATCTAAAATGATCTATGGTTAGAGGAATAACCCTCTATGATACTCTCCCTCTATGTATCGACATGGTTTACTATTTTTCTATGATAAATCCTCTACTTAGTTGGTGAAAGAATCAAATATTAAATAAATTGATTATTATAATTAACGATGTAAACTATTGATGTATATTTATCAAAATTGTAAATTATTAAGGACATTAGAAATGGAATTCAGTCCTACTTGTATAATGGATGTATTCAAATCAAATTTTATATTTATGATTTATATCATTGTAAATTTGAATGATAATTGAGTATTCAAGTTAAACAAAAAGGATAGAAAGGATTATAATTTGATATTGCAATGCATAATTAAATGTCATAGTCACTATGATAGTGAATGATTATAATTGATGGAAGAGATTGTTTAATTAAACCTTTATTTGAACTATTTACACTTGAGGTGTTGATATTTTGAAATTAATTACATTAAGTTTTACATTAAATGTATGACATATGGGTATTTGTTTTCCTTTAATAAATCATGCAAAATAAATTATAATATGCCTTTGATTAATGCAAGTTATTTATCCTTGATTTTAAGTGTATTTAATTAATTATAGTATATTTTTTATGAAGAATATTTAGATTTTAAATCAATCACTATGAGATGTTCCTTCAAATACTCATTATAATTTGGAATGTATGTATAAATATGATTACGTGATATAACCTTATGTTAGGAAGTTATTATATTATAAAAAATATCTAGTTTAAATTTACCTCGAAGGGGTTATCACATCATGGTATCAGAGCCAAGGTTCAACACTTAGGCCTAATGGGATTGTTACATTTATAAGTTTCAATTCTTTGATCCTTGCAAGTTATTATGGCTTGAACACATAACAATGAGGGAAGTGATCAAAATGAAGAAGAACTTCAAGCTAAACTTGATTGGATATTATCTATGGTAACCATTGTAGACACTTAAAATCAAACACTTCTTATTGAATTTAAAATTCTTTTCACTAATGCATAATAATTTTTAATCATCCCTAAGCATCCCTATTTTTCTCTAATTCTAATTAATCAATACTATTCATAATCGCTATTAATGGTTTACTATTCACATATTTATTAAGTTAACCAATCAAAATTAATTAACTAATCCTTCCTTTATCATAAATTCCATGGATTTTAAATATTCACAATTTTTATAAATCCAAAAATCTAATTATCTTCACCTCATGAGGTCATCTTCCACTCCATTTCTCTTTATAAATTTCAAGTATGTCCTAGGCACCGCCTATCCCCTATCATTAGAATTTTTAAATATTATCTTCCTCATATTTATTATTTAATAATCCATATCGTATTACACTCAATCCCACTTACCAATTTTATATTATATTTTCTTCCCAAATGAATTTTATATTCATTTGTGAGTCCCACATGTTCTCCTCTCCAATTTTTAATTCAAGATTCTCATTTTCAATTAAAAATTATATTTTATTCTCATACCTTGATTATAATTTCAAGATGGATGGTTCACATTCATTTCAATAGTCTATAAATTGGAGGTTTTTCCTCAAATTTATATAAGCTTATCCATTCTGAACTTACTATGCAAGAATCATTCTAGAAGTTTGAAATTTCCTCAACATTGTCATCATTCTCATCATGCCAAGCCACAACAATTAAGATTAACAAGGAGAGATGCTTCCCATAAGGAAATATCATTTCCAAAGACTTATAGATCACAATATGATCTCAAATCCTACATCAATTGATTGGTAAGAATATAAATCACAAAGTAACATGTATTGTTTTCATGATGCCATTCCTTTTTTCAATTCATATTTGCTCACCCTCATAGAGGGATACTAGATATTCTGATGCTATAATATTTGTTTGATTTATGATAATAAGATTTAGATATTTTTATACTATGTCAAATCCATATCTACATAATGGCATTCCAGGTGTGACTTGATTGTGCATCCCACATCTTCTTCTTCTTCTTCCAATCTTTCTCTGTTCCATTTTTCTTTTAAAAAAATGAAAAAAACAAATGGATGGTAAAATAGTTGTATTTTTTAATTAGTTCACCTTTTTTTTTAAAAATCTTAAATTTGGTTTAAATCTTATTATTAGTGTTAATATAATGTTCTCTAAATTTCATATCAATCTGATTATTATTTTAGGAGATATGCTTAAATCAATCACTATCTATTTTTTTAATAAAAATGACTATTAAATAGGTCATATCTTCTAATTTAAATAATATTTTATTCTAATGTTTTTATATGGGGTTCATACATATCTTATATCAATTATATACAAATTTAATAAAAATTATATTTATAATTTGTGAGATATGCTCATTTTACTATCTATTTTCACTTGTTTATTTCATTTGGTTATTTTATAGCTCGTAGGTTTATTTTTCACACACATATATTCTAAATTGTAGGTGTTTTGTGTTTGTAAGATTTATAATATTTTGATTTTTTAATTTTTAATTTTTCAATATTGCTCAAAGCAAACAAAAAAACAAAACAAAAAAACTACTAATTGGTTTGATGCAGGACCTTGGCCAAATAAATGGCATTTTGAGTCAAACATATCAAATTATATCTCACATTTTAATTTGGGCACTAAAAATAATCCAAAATTCAATTTTTATTTTAAAAAAATATTATTTATTCCAAATTTGTTTACTTTCTTGCAAGTTTTGTTTATTTCTTGATTGTTTTATGAGGTATTTTGCATGTATGCTCTCCCCTTTTTAGGTGACTCATAAACACAAAGTGTCAAGTTGTTTTATCCTAAAGATTCATCAGTCTAAATGATACCTTCCATGCTTTTATTTTATTATTTGAAATTAGGATTTCATCACTTTATTGTAAGCCTCATAGGACATAGTGACTTGGAATTGATATCCCAATGTACATACCAACCCCGTACATCTGATGAGGTATACAAATGGAAAATAAATGTCATTATGGCCAGCATGATTCCCCAGGGATAATATTATGAAGGTAAGGGGAAATCCTATGCCTATCCATCATATTATTTCAAATATCCAACTTTGGAAATGTTACTACTTAGAAGGCAAGGCTAACATGGTCATGGTGGGGACACAACCCCTCTCGTGGATTGCTTGATTTGGATTTCTTATTTGATGGATTTTTGTGCCCACGTATCACCTATTATGGGTTGTATATATGGACCATCTAGATATACCATTGTAAATTTTTTTATATGCCTCTTTTTCCATAGATCATGCATTGATGCATGGGTGCAAAGGTAACAACTCAAGAAGTTCACCTTTATCATATAAACCTTGAGAGAGATTGGGGGCCTAAAACCCCTACCAATTATTGAAATAATTTATTTAATAAAATTTAAAATATATAATCCTCTCTCAAGGAAATTGTTTAAAAAGGTTTAATGGATTTGATGCAAATCTGAGTCAGTTACTAAAGTGTCTTGTAATACTTGTGTGTTATTACTTGATTGTCATGTTGAAACCTTGTTTAAACTTGAGACCAAGTAAAAAAAACTAAGTCTAAATTTAAACCATTTTTATACCCACACAATGAAGCATTAATTTATCAAAATTATGGTTAAAAAAAAAAGTGACATGTCTAAACTTGGTCCAAATACCTAAATTTCTTATCCAAACCACACTGTTATGCTGCCAATTTAAACTAAAATTATTGTGCAAATATGAAATTTTTTTCTTCTAACCAATTCAATACCAATGTCCAAATTCTCATCTAAACCATGTCATTATGCCATCTATTTGATACTAAACCTATTCTTAGTCCCAATACAAAGACCAATTTTAAACTAATTTCAAAACCAATGTCCAATTTTTTGTCAAAATTGTGTCATTTTGCCATTCAATTTAGCCCAAACCTAAGTGCAAGTTCAAGTGTCAATTTTGATTTGCCCTCTAAGTTCCAATTGCAAACTCCAAGTTTCATATTCTAAACCATGTTCCTAATTTTAGTTCAATTTGTACCAAGATCAACCCCTTTTATAAATTAATATCTAAACTAAGTTTGGA
Organism: Torreya grandis; assembly: GCA_037957365.1. Lineage (NCBI taxonomy): Eukaryota > Viridiplantae > Streptophyta > Pinopsida > Cupressales > Taxaceae > Torreya > Torreya grandis. Next base: position 2,334,020 of record JARHVA010002111.1, read on the forward strand.
TCTTGATTCAACATTTCAAGGCCAAAATTTTAATTTTTGAGCCAATCTTTACATATTCTAAGGTCTGAAAAATGCCTCATATCAATCAAGTTTCATTTATTTGTTCACAAGGTCAATTTTCCAAGATCAAACCTTTCAAATCAAGAGTAAATATCAAAACATAGTTCTAGTTCCAATCTAAAGTCAAATTATGATACCAATTCTAAATTCAAAGTACCATTTCATGTGCCAAACTATGTCAAAGTTAACATTGATATAAATAGACCATTTGAAATTTGCATTGACATATCTAATTTGAACATTCAATGTCTATTAAATTAAAAATTTAACTTCAAATTTTTTACCAAACTATTTCTATGTCAAGCCATTCCAAGCCAAAGGTAAATCTAGTTCATCTTGAATGACATACCTGGCCAATTATATACCATTCCAGTGCAATTTTGTATCATTCCAGTTTAAATCTAAATCAATTTCATGATAATTCAAACCATTTCTTGTCTTTCCATTCAATCTCCCACACATGTTGGTTGGGAGTTACAAATTCATCTCATCCATCATTTCTTTCATTGGAATCATATCTATGCTAGTTTACCCTATTTGGGGCCAATAAATTCAAGACCATTTCAACCAATTCTAACTTATGCCAATTTTCCCTTCTTTTAGCCTATTATAATTTATTCCAATCCATTTCCCCTTACATGTATCCTTTCTTGGGGGTATTAGTCCAAATCTCATTATGCCATGGCCTCTCATGATCCTCCACCTATTCTAAGTCAACTATACCTCCCAAATATGTCATCTAGTATAGATTATGAATAAGAAAAATTTGATCAACAACTATTTAAAAAGAAGGATGAATATCTTATTAGAATGTGGAAAATGTGTGCTAAAATTCTAGATGGATTTTCTATAAAGGACTTATGCTATTTTATTAGAGCTCCTAAAGAGACACCACAACAAAGTCAATAGTCTATACCTATTATGTCATTGCCCCTCTAAGGGCTAGTATCTATTTAAAATCCAAGTGTGTCCAAGTTTTATAGTTACTTGATTAGAATATGGCATGATGCCCTTTATAATCATGATCATATATGTCCACTTTCAAAGCAAGATCAAGATAATTAAACCATTGACGACATTTTTGTTGAATCACCCATATTTGATCAAATACAAACCATTGATCATCCACCTATATTTGATGAAGAGACTTTATTTGACACATGACCCATATTTGATGAGCCATATTTGAAGAACCTATTATTATTATTATTATTTATCTTGAGCCATTTATTTATAAATTACCAAATATTTCTAATTTCCAAACATTCCTTCATCCTAAAGTCTCCTTTTCTAATAAAAAAGTGAACAATGTACTTGTAGACAACATTACATTAGAATCAGGTTCTATTTGAAAATCAATATTAGAATTAGGTTCTATTTCATAATCAATATTAGAGATGGGTTCTATTTAATAACTAATATTAGATTTAGCATCAATAAAAGACCCAACATCATTCTCAACATCAGGGTCAAATCCTCTTGAGTCAGAATTAACTTCAAAATCAAAAAATATTGATGCATGTTATGACATTGGCTCCATAGTTCCAACATATCCAATTGAAAATATTCGTGTTTCTTCCATATTTTTTGAGAATTTCCTTCAACATCGACACAAGTTATCCTAATAGCCTCTATGATAATTGTGTTGCCTTTTCCCATTTTATTTCTATTACATGTGCCTTTACCATTAACCAACCTGACATTTTTATTTACATTCCACCTCCCAAAAATGTTGATTGGGATCAACAAAATCACATATTATTGAGCTTCATCCATGGCGACATTTTAGTGGTAGAATTTTTGGGGAATCAAGACACTATTAAAGCAAAAGAATAATCTCCTAGTGAAACCTTATTTAAGGAACTAGGGGAAATAAAAATATAAAATCATCATCATCTAGTGAATCCTTATTTGAGGCAATAAATGATAATCAAAATCAAAAGTCAAAAGCCTTTAGTGAAACCTTACTTAAGGTACTAAGGGATAATCAAAATGATTTATCAACATCCCTTATAGAAATTTTATTCAAGGTGCCATTGGATAATTTAGATCAAAAAAATCAAGAAGAATTTGTTGGTGAAAACCTTTACGAGGCACCAATAATAGAGAAAATCAATTTTGTATCACTTGATGAAGATATTATTGAAGTTAATGTTGGCTCTACCACAATCAAATAAAATTCAAATTCAAAATCAACAACATTATGTGTGACTAAAAATACCAATATTCATTTGTCCTCCAACCATTATACATTCCATTTTGATCCTATTATTCATTTGAGTCCTATTTTACATTATCCAATTAAACCATTTATCTCATTCTTACCCTTTTTTGACCCTTTATTTCAACACTCTTTTTCAAATAGGCTATGAAAACATCTTGTTTAGAGGTTTTAAATAAGTATAATTAATAATTAATGAAGATCACAACAAGATCAAAGTAGTTCACAACACTAACAGGATTTTGACAGAGCAACTATTTTGAGAAATTTATTGGTTAGACAACAAAGGGTCCACATTATGCATCTTGTAATCCTCCATTGATTTTAAATGCTACAAAAAAAAAAAAAAAGTCAAGAAATCAAAAGAGAAAGAGAAATAATTCATCTAACGGTGAAAACCATGACTATGATACCTTGGACAGGTACTAGGATGAAAACCAAGTTTTTTGCATCATGTGTAAATAATTATTGTCTATAAATACCTTGAAATTTTGGGGGAATCCCTTTTTACATTATTGACCATTTCCATTCCATTACCATTTTAAGCCATTTTAGCCATTTAATCCTATTCAGCCCAACCCATCTTATTGTGACCATTAGTCTTCCTGTCTTGACCTTGTTACAAAAGTGGAAGGTATATTGAGACCTATTTGGGAAACATTCTAGATTATTATTCACATGATACTTTGATGAATCGACACATTTGGTTCTCATGTGACATGGTCCTTAGAGATTCCTAGTCTTTTACCTCATTGTCATTCATTATTATTCAACCTTTGCCAAATCCTATGCCATTTATTTTATCATGTCCCATTCTTATTTTCCATCCTACTATTTATTCATGTTTTAAACCCTATGGGTTGAACTACATTGACCTGACGTCCATTTGGACTATATAGGCAGCACTCAATTTTTGAGGTTAGATCGCTCACCCCTTTCCCACACTCTTTATCATTTTTCAAAGAATTTAAACTAGACTCTCACTATTTTTCTAGCATCATAAGTCACACTCTCATTATTTTTCAAGTTAAAACATTCTACATCTCGTAATCCTCCATTGAGTTGAGATGCCAAAAAAAATCAAAATATTCTAAAAATCCTAAAAATCACAATTGTCTTATAATCTTCATAAGAGATATAAAGCCACAAAATTCAAAAAAAATATTTGTCTTGTTATAAATCCATTTAAAATACTTAATCCACTCCTTTTAAGTCCTAAACCATTGTTGGGATGTGTCTTTCTCAAATGTTCCCTAGTAGGGCAGATTCATTATTAGTTCTAATTATTTTAACCATTGTTGGGATGTGTCCTCTTGTATGTATCCTTACTTGGGGGCACTATCCATTTATCATTATCATTGAGCCTTAATGCATGGATTTAGACTTGGTTAAATAACAAGGTGCCTTATGTTTCTTTTATTTTCAAGTTTATGTCTGTGTGTGTGTTTGCTTGTTTACTTCATTTTTCTATGGTTGCCTCAACTTAGTCCATTGTGTTAGTGTGGTCATCATCATGGTACTTCCTATCACATAGTTGTACTTGAGGCAATCCATTAGAATTTTTCAACATTATCATAGTTTTTTTTATCATTGGTGTATTATTTTTAGTTATTTATTCGATCGAGGGTTAGTCTTTATGTACATAATAGCTAGATCATTATGGTGTTTTATATCATGGTGCATACTATTTCATGCTATATCAAAAATATAGATCTATAAGTTTACTCAACAATGTTACAATGTAAAATATCATTATTCACTACATCTCCATAATCTCTTCCATATGGCTAATGTAAATGCTCCTCATGATACATCTAAGCATATAAAAATAGTCATGATCATTTAATTAAAATTCTTACAATCCAATCACATCATTATTCCATCATTATATTTTTCTTCTGATTATAATTCATCTTATCACTTTGACCATTCATATGTGCATAATTTTTTATTGTGGCTTCTTCATTTTTAAAAAGTCATTATATCATTGTACCTACGTTTTCATCACTCTTCTCTTTTTTAATCTATGACAGGTTAGATCCTTGATTTATGATTACCAATCAATCAGTTAATCATTTGCATCATTTAACAATGAAATATACCCTACCAAGGCATATCATTTTGAATTAACAATTTTTACATCCACTCCATTGGGGAAATCTATTTCCATATCTATACCATCTTCTTCAGTTGCCTGTACCATCATTTCTCCCTATTGGGGCAAATTCTTCTAATTTTAAGCCTACATCTTTTTTCTATATTTGGGGCCATTTAAAGCGTACTTATTTTATTTTATGCATCCTTCCCACTTCTCCCCACCTTGGGCCAATTTTACTCTACTATCATTAACCATTTCAATCAAAGTGTGCAAGAATTAGCTCAAGTGGATTAATTCTGTCCATGGGTTAATCTCTTCTACCATTCTAGCTTCTTCCTCTCTTTTTTGAGAGCCCATCCACATGATACATTCCCTCTAAAGGGGGAATCATGTGTCACTAATTATTTATTCATCTAATATGTTAACAACATTTTCATTCTTTGAAAATTCATTACTTCAACTGTGTCTTGCAATGACTTTTCAAATAGGGGAAAAATATAGACACTTAAAATCAGACACTTCATGTTGATTTTAACCTTATTTTCATTAATTCATAATCATCCTTAATCATCCCTAATAATCCCTAATCATCCTTATTTTTTTCTTATTCTAATTCATCAATACTATTCATCATCATTATTCATGGTTTACTATTCACATCTTTATCAAGTTAATTAATAAAAATTAATTAACTAATCCTTCTTTAATCATAAATTCCATGGATTTTGAATATTTATAATTTATATAAATCTAAAAATCTAATTATCCTCACCTCATGAGCTCATCTTCCACTCCATTTCCCTTTCCAAATTTCAAATATGCCCTAGGCTCCACCTGCCCCCCATCATTGGAATTTTATAATATTATTTTCCTCATCTTTCTAATTTAATAATCCACCTCATATTCCACTCAATCTCTCTTACCAATTTTATAATATAAATTCCTCCCAAATGAATTTTATATTCATTTATGCATCCCACATGTTTCACTCCAATTTTTAATTCAAGATTCCTATTTTGAATTAAAAATTATATTTTATTTTCATCCCTTGATTATCATTTAAAGATGGATAGTTCACATTCATTTTAAAATTCTATAAATTGTGGGTTATTCCTCCAATTTAGATAAAATTATCTATTCTAAACTTACTATGCAAGAATCATTCTAGGAGCTTCAACTTTCTTCAACATTATCATCATTCTCATCATGACAAGCCATAAAAATCAAGGTGAACAAGGAGAGATGTTTCCAAAAAGGAACTATCATTGAAAAATACTTATAGATCATAATCCAAGCTCAAATCCTACTTTAATTGATTGTTAAGAATATAAATCACAAGGTAATATGTATTGTTTTCAAATTTGCATTCCTTTTTTCAATTCATATTTGCTCACCCTCATAGAGGGCTACTAGATGTTTTTAAGTGTTAATGTTTGTTTTATTTATGATCATACAAGTTGGATCTTACTATAATATGTCAAATCCCTATCTATAGATGTTACACAAGAAAATATGAGTATTATTGAATAATAAGTACAAAACCTTATTTATAGAGAGGGTCACGAGAAAAACCTAGGAAATCAAATAAATGATGAAGATAACCAGAATGTTGTTGAGAAAAATCAAGAAAATCCTAATGAAAATATTCATAATGAGTCCCCACCAAAGTGGGATCAATTTAAAACTAAGTTGGCAAGAGTCCTAAAGAGGATATCCCCACCTAAGTACAATGGGGTAGTACTTGGGGATGAATTAGAAAATTGGCTTATTGAAATGGAGAAGTATTTTAAACTTTGAAACTTTTATGAGGAAACCAAATTTATTTGGGGAGGTTTCCATCTCTTAGGTGAAGCATTGCATTGGTGGGAAAACTTGAAGGATGAAAGAAAATTTCTTTTAGAAACCACCACATGGGAACAATTTGTGTCTTACTTCAAAAAGATGGTTACCATAGTTATACTTTGATGGAAAGATGATAGAGTTTTAGAATCTCTGATAAGTAGATATGTTAGTCACTACTTATTTGGAGAAGTTTAATTTATCCTAAACTATCTTCCAAAGTATCAAGGTGATGAGAGGTTCCAGATTAGAAAGTTTATTTTGGGTTTGAATCCTCAGATCAGTATTGATGTTGACCTTCATGGACCCATTACCATGTATGAATTTTTTGAGAAATATATTAAATATGAGAATAAATTGAATATATTTATATAGAAAAAAAGGAATTTTATAACAAAGGGAAGGGAATTCAATATAAAAACTCCCCTCCCTTCAAAAATAAGTTTTGGAAAGGCAATAATAATGGTGGTAATAGAAACATAGGTTTTAGGAATAGTTCCAAGTTTGGAAGTTTAGAAAAATCTAAAAATGAATATATGGGATGAAATGTTAATATCAAAAACAATAAAAACAACAAAAATAATAAAAATAATAGTGGGAAGTTTAGTAGTGGGGGAAAATCCCAAGAGAAGAAAGGCCCACTATGTGGATGCTTAAATTGTGGAGGTGATCATTATGCTAACCACTATCTTCACAAATCTAATGATGTTTGATCTAAGGCACCCTTTCCAATACAAAAACAAGTATTTTAGTAGAGTATTCATGAAATAGTAGATAAATGCCATACAAACTTCCAAGTGACACTAGTAGAGGTAGCTGGTAAACTTTTCAATTATCTAATTACTGTACTTATTGAAACATGAACATCTGAATGTTTTATATTTCCTAATATTCTTAGAAAGATAAATAAAAATTATAATTTTATGTCTAATTCTTGGTTAAGACAATATGAAAATTGAGAAGTGAAAAAGGTAGAATAATGTCTATTTAAATCTGAATTAGAACTTTTAGTATTCACTACTACAGTAGACCTATATGTGGCCCCCTAGGATCATATGATGTGATACTTAGACTAAAATGATTGTGGAAGCATAGAGCTAAAGTTTATTTATTTTCCAAAAATATATATTGTCTTGATGATAAAGGTTACCCCATAATTTTTCAAGGTGTTAATGAGTTATTAGCCTAATGAATTTTTTTGTAATGCAGTTGAAAAACCCCAAGTGAAAAGGGTGTATTATTTTTGTATCACAACTTGATGAAGTGGAAGAAGGAAAAGAACCCACGATAGAATATTACCCTTTTCTATGTGATTTCAATGATGATTTTCTTGATAAACAACTAGGGCTTCCACTTAAGAGATAATTTGATTTCTCTATTGATATCATCCTTGGTTCTAAGCCCAAATCAAAATCCCTTTACCAAATGAAGGCAACTAAGTTGTTTGAGTTGAAGGCTATATTTTTTATTCATCTGAGTGTATCTCCTTGGGGTGCTCTAGTGTTTTTTGATAAAAATAAGGATGGAAACCTTAGGCTTTGTATTGAATACATAATGCTCAATAATGCAATAGTAAATAATAAATATCCCTTTCCATGCATTGATGATCTCTTTGATCAAATGCAAGGGGAAATGGAGTTTTCTAAAATATATTTGAGATCAGCTTATCATCAATTAAGGATTCAAGAAGGAGACATTCCAAAAATTGATTTTTAGGAATCATTATGGGCATAATGAGTTCACATTTCTTCCCTTCAAACTTAAAAATTATCCAATGGCATTCATAAACCTAATGAATGGCATTTCCAAGGACTATCTAGACAACTTTATTTTGGTATTCTTGAATGACATTTTGATTTATTGAAAATCTAAAAAAAGAACATGTCCAACATTTAAGGTTAGTGATGCAATGATTGAGAGAACATAAGATCTATGGTAATTTATCCAAGTGAATTTTATTTCAAAAGAGAGTGCATTATTTAGGACTTATCATTTTATTTTAGGGTATATCAATTAATCTTGAAAAGATTTGAGCCACCTTTGAATTTCCATCTCTTAAAAAAGTTCACGAAGTTCATAGTTTCATGGGCTTAGCTGGCTATTACAAAAAATGTGGAAGGGTTTTCCAAGATAGGAAACCCAATCAATTTATTACATAAGATAAACCAAAAGCTCATTTAGATAGAGAAATGAAATCAATATTTTCAACTCTTGAAAGAGAAGCTAACATCTACACATGTGTTAAAGGTTCTAGACCTAAATGACAACTTTATAGTGATTACAAATGTATCTAAGGAAAGATTTGGGTTGTCTTGATGTAGGATGGTCATGTGTTGGCCTATGAGTACAAAAAACTCAAGATTTATGAGTTAAACTATAAGCCCCATGACCTTGAGCTAATAGCTATTGTTCATGCATTGCTTATGTGGAAGCATTTCCTATTAGGGAAACCTTTTGATCTCAAAAAAGATAACTTGGGATTGAAATAAATTTTTACTGAAACTAACCTTAATGCAAGATAAAGGCATTGGTTAGAATTTTTGTGTGAGTATGATTTTGATATATAATATATCAAGGTAAAATAAAATAGAGTGGTGGATTCCCTCAGCTGGAATAGATATCTATCCACCATGGAAAAAGTGAGGACCACTTTTTGTGAATATATTTTGAGTCAACTATCATAAGATGAATTCTATAATGAAGTCAAGACTACTTTAGAGGTTGATATTTAGGATCATAAATATGAGGGCTATTAGATTGAAGGAGGGGAAATCTTTAGATTGAAGGGTAGGATATATGTACTAGACCTTTATGGTTTTATAACCATGGTATTAGAAGACGTACATAATTCTCCTTATTGAAGTCACCCATGGGTGATGAAGATGATGGCAGATCTTAAACAACTATATTTCTAGCCTGGCCTTAAGAGGGATGCCACTAGTTTTGTGAACATATGTTTGGAGTGTTAGCAAGTTAAGGATAATAACATACATCTATTAGGATTATTATATCCCCATAATCCAATAGAATATAAATGGTAGGTTATTAATATGGATTTTGTTCAAGGAATTCCCTTGTCAAATAACAAGCAAGATGTGATCTTAGTTGTAATAGACAAACTCACCAAGGTTGCACACTTTATCCTATGGAATATCATAGATGGTTCACTAATTTTAGCAAGGAGGTTTGTGCAATAACTTTTTAGATTGTATGGATTACTCGAGAAGATCATTTCAAATCAGGATACTTACATGAATTTAAGCTTTTGGCAGACCTTGCATGCGGATTTGGGAATAGAATTGAATTTTAATTCTACCTATCACCATGAGACTGACAGACAAATAGAAAGGGTGAATCAAGTTATAAAATATATGTTGTGTATGTATTTCATGGATCAAAAATACAAGTGGGAGGAATAATTACCTTTAGTATAATTTTCACACAATAATTTGCATCATTTAACTCTTAACATGGATCCATTGGAGTCACTTTATGGTAGGAAGTGTCATACCCATATTAGTTAGGATAGTCTAGGTGATAGAGTTGTGATTAGTTTTAAAATAATCTAGGATATAGAGCAACAAGTCAAGCTCATTCAAAAAAGACTGCTTGAAGCTGTAGACAAGAAAAAGAGCTATGCTGATAGGAAGAGGACTCAACTTTTTGAAGTAGGAGATAATTTTTTTGAGGGTAAAAGCTCAAAATAACTCTATCAAGTTTGTAAAAACTTCAAAACTAGCACCATGATATGTAGGATCCTTTGACATCCTTGAGGTTATTAACTTGGTTACCTATAGACTTGTACTACCACTAACAATTGCTCGATTTCATAACATTTTTCATTTTTCTTTATTTAAATATTATCATGTAGATGTTTTCATGTTATTGATTGAAAAATATTATAGGTGAAGGATCAAATAGTGGTTCTTGTAGAGACCCTACAAGTTATTGATACTCACAAACTAAATTTGAAGAATAGGGAAGTCTCCTAGTGTAAGGTCTAGTGGGACCAATAGTATGAGGAGAGCATGACATGGGAAGACTATGATGAAGTCTTCAAATCTTTTCCACATATTTTTACTTAGTTTATTACTTTATTAGTCATCAAGTCAATATCTCTCCCAAAGAGTGGATTTCATATCCCATTTTTATATATGTGTAATAATTACTTGCTCATGTCAACATGGTGTGCCACATAAACTTATCTAGATAAACTTGTGGTGTTTATTTACTATTTGAGTACTTGTATCCATTTTGGAGCTAAATAACTACATTATTAAGATGATTATTATGCATCATATTATTATGGGATTTAAAATGGTTAGTAAAATGCACATGGATCTAACGTAAATTTGACATTGAGTTGTGTAAAGAAAGCAAATAGGCTTATAAGTGATGTAGGAATGCATTAATGCTGTAACATTATCATACCTACATAGTTAATATATATTTATATTTATTAACTATTAATGGGTCTTTTGTTGGTGTGCATTTTTAGCATAGGTTACTCCGATCCTGTAGAGAGGGAGGGTATCATCGAGGAGAGTTAGAATAGATAGGGTGTTAGGAAATAAGAAAGAGATTATGTCAAATGATGAATAAAGCATTTTATAGGGATACATAGACAACCTAGATCTGGGCCTTTATGATATTTAATTATGTGATGTTCTAAACATAATCTTTTATTGTGTTTTAGAAGCCTATTTTCCATAAATCAATTTGAACATGTACACCAATAATGGTTGGATTTTCATAAATCAGATTTTATCTCAAGTAAGGAATTCACCATATTTAAACCTTTAAATAATATTAGGAAAGGTGATGTCAAAATTTATATTTAATAAATAAATATAGATTTAAAATACTTGCGCATAACCATTTAAGCCACATTAATTTCCAGAAAGGGAAATAAATACATTTAGTTGAAATTTTTTGACACATGTAGAAAATAAGTGTTTTCAAGAAGGTCTATTCCAAAAATTTATTTAATTCAAATCATACCTATAAGTCTTCATGAATACACCATCATGGGAGGATAAAAAAGTGTTGGAATTAAATTCAAACATTGACAAAAAGCATTTTTTTCACCTTATGTAATTACTCTCACCCATGATGCCACATAGGTGGAAATAAATGTTGAAGTTAATAAAAAATATATTTATGGAAGCCTTTGAATGGAAGGGGGTTGACATAAAAGAGGATGATCTTATTTTTGATCAAAGGATTTTATTCAAAGGAAAGAAGAATCAAATTCGAGGAAGAGAAATGGAAGAACTTATAGCAAAAAAGAGGAGTCTTAAAGGAAGAATGGGTGTTCTTCATTTTAACATCAGAACCGATACCTCTATATGGAAACAACTCTTCCTGTCTACTCCTTAATTAATATTATGAAATGGCCTATGTAAATATGTGTATACATAATATATTGTTGCATAAAATGATCTAGGCATTAGGCTTACCTTTGGGGATTTTCTGTTGATTGATGGATAATTTTTATTTTAATGATATAATGGTCAAAGAAGTAAATAAAGTCACTATAGATACCTATTCTTCATTACAATTTAAAATCTATCTATTGGACAAAGAATTTAATGTGTCTAAGGAGTTTGAGTATTTATTTTGCCCTTAGGGAAGGAACTGAAGTATGTTGATATATTTATTATCATATTATATTTTGAGACAAATATAAAGCTTATTTTTGATAGCCTTTACCTACTTCCATAGAAGCTCAAAGATTGAAATATGAATAGTAATTTTTTTTGAAATAATTTTTGTTTTTCACATGCAATTTATGTGTGGAATGGCCATATTTGGTCATTAGAAATGGTTAGTTTTAGACAAGTAAATAGTATGCAATTTTATTATATTAAAATAATTCTTCTATCCATTTTATAATCTTTATTGAGACTACATGTTACATGAGAATTATATTTGGTATCTAGGATAATTGCAGTCAAACATTCTATCTAATCAGGTAGTCCTAAGATTCTATATTTTCATACATTATCTAGATGAAAACTTAGGTGGGTAGGTCATTCTGCTAGTTACTTTTAGAGTTTTTTCTAGGAGAAGATCAGGTAAAAAGTATGATCATAACATATTTACCTTTACACCAAGGAAAAAATAGATGTTTTTGTCTAGTGGGGTGCAATTTTTTGATTTAGATTGTACAACATATAAGAATATATAACTATGTAAAACCTAAATACAATAGAGTGTAACTATGCTTGGATTCTAAAAAATTACCAATAGATAATATTTTTACCAATCTTTGAATTATTTTTGGTAGTATGATGTCTAGCTTATCTCTACTCTTATCTACATACTTTCTTCTCTCTGCCTAGTTGATATATAAATCCTAGTTGAAATTTATAAATAAAATAACTGCTATATATCACAACTTGATATATAATGATATGGTGCCTTAGTTTATATCTCTCTATAAAATCCATAGTGCACCCTTCCTAGATTAAATAATAAACATATTTATTAATCTCATACATGTATACTTCCTTTACTATGGCACCACTTATACATGAAGGTTACACTGGCAATAAATAAGGGAAATGTTTGAAACTATTAGAATAAATTATTTTCATTCAAAACTTCTTCCATTTTGGATTTGGAACCATTCATTTTTATATGTCCCTTCTTTGATAATTTATTCACCCCACTATACAAGCTAGAGAATTCATTTACTTCTTATATTTGCTACATTCTCCATTTTCCAATAAGACTCTTCCTGACATTATTACTTTTCTTTATAAATTTTCATTTCCTATTGACTTCAAATAATTATATAGGGAGTGGCATTTGATATAAATGATGAGTTGAATAAATTTATTAAAAAAATGGTGTTTGATAAAAATAAGCTAAAACATAATACTTCTCCTTAAATAAGATTTTTATATTAGGGAATAAAAATAAATGATAATAGATTAATAGTTATGATATAAGTAAATGATATATCATAATATCCAAGCTAAAATAATAACATTGTTCCATATTAAAATGTTAATGAGTATGAGTCTAGATTGTTTAGTTTATAAACAAAGACCATAACATCATTAATACATATTTTATCAAGATAAGCACACCATTTTGCATCATTATATTATCTAGGTAATTTTTGAATGAATGAAATATTTTGATAACATCTACGAAAACAATAATCCTATAAAATATAATACATCTACATAAATGGTTTTATGATTACCTTTCAATCTGGAAAATTGAATAACCCATCTTAATGATATATCTTTATCTATCATTATAAGGATGATTAAGTTGAGATTATTGGGTCATTACAATCCTTTCATTTGTTTAGAATGAAAACTAAATGCATAAATGTTTAATTGTTGTAACTAGTATTCATATTTGATGAATGAGTCATTACATCAATTTGAAAAGAAAACATTACTCTAATAATGTCACTTATACAATATTGGAAACTTGAATGTAGAATTAATACATGAGTTAACTTGTATTTGTATCAACATAGTTATACCAAAATTGACTATGTAAATAAGTCAATGAGTTGCATGGGTGGTATGGGACACCCACATAAATCTTCACCTCATAAACACATTCTTAAGAAAATAAATAACTGGTAATAGGGAGTATCTAGACCTGATAACTATGAGATGTTTGGATCAGAGATACATTGGGAATAAAATATTGGATGTGAGATGTGTGGTATAAGAGATGGGAAGGTATCCTAGTTAGACCCACATATTAAATTAGTTATCTAATTAGTTAAAATTCAACAATGGGAAACTTGGTGAATCTAAAACTTATGGCTGTAAGTAGTGTATATGGGTAGTGTACATTGAGATTGTTATAATTCCTATCTTAATTCACATTCACACTCAAAAAAAGATATGTGGAGTCTATATGGTCTTTGGTAAGCTACATAATGAACTCTTTTCTAGTTTTGAGACCCCTATCTATCCCACTCGTGAAGGGTAGGGCCACTCTTAGTGGATGATAAATGTGTAGAGCATTTGAAAGGCTATATGGTTAGAGGAATAGCCCTATATGATACTCTCCCTCTCTACATAGACATGGTCTACTACTTGTCTATGATAAATCCTATGCTTACTAAGTTGGTGAAAGAATAAAATTTTGAAAAAAATGATTATTGTAATTACTAATGTAAATTATTGACATATGTTTATCAAAATTGTAAATTATTAGGGACATTGGAAATGAATTCAATCCTTGTTGTATATTGGTTGTGATCAAATAAAATTATATATGTATGATTTATATAATTGTAAATTTGAAATTATAATTGAGTATTCAAGTTAAATAGAAAGGATAGAAAGGATTATAATCTGATATTGCAATGCATAGTTAAATGTCACAGTCATTACGATAGTGAATGATTATAATTGATGGAAGATATTGTTTAATTAAGCATTTATATGAACTATTTGTACTTAAGGTGTTGACATAATAAAATTAATTACATTAATTTTTATATTAAATGTGTGGCATATGGGTATTTGTTTTCCTTTAATAAAGCATGAAAAAAAAAACTATAATACACCTTTGATTAATGCAAGCTATTTGTCCTTGATTTAAGTGCATAAAAATAATTATAATATATTGTTTATGAATAAGATTTATATGATAAATCAATCACTATGAGATGTTCCTTAAAATACTTAATATAATTCAAAATATATGTATGTATATGATTATGTGATATAACCTTTGGCTAGGAATTTATTCTAGTATAAAAAAATGACTAGTTTAACTTTACCCTGAAGGGGTTGTTAAAAAATCCTCATAAGGATATTCTATTATTTTAGTCTACAAGTTACTATGAGACTCGTAAGTTATGGAATGACCCATACATGATAATTTGATGGTTTAAATTGTTGTAACTTTTATTTATTCCAATTACCTACCTAAAATGGAGTGATTTAAATTCAAAATTCACAAAGATAGGAATAATTTTAAATATAAACATGTATAACTCAGAAAATAAAATAATTCTTCTTCATACAATTAGTTATAAAAAAGTGATAAGGCTAAGGATAATTATTTTTATTAGAGACATTGATTCCAAAAATTCATTACATCAAAATAACTAAAACATTAACTAACTTATCTTTGTATGAGTGTTATATGCTTATACATTTGACATGAAGCTTTAGATTCTCATCTCTTAATTTCTCTTCCTAATTCATCATAGTAAAATGTTTAACCTTATATTTTTATTTTATATTTACATGAATGTTTACAAAATATAAAATATATGTCTCACATATATAACATCTATAAAAATTATGAAACATAATTTTTAATCCTTTACTAACACTAAATCTTTCTGTTAGGAAGAGTGATACCTTTAGTATTACCTTGCTCAATATTAGTGACTAAAAAATACCTGAAGGCCTCAGTAATAAGAACATATTAAGAAGAAGCAATTAAGACATTTGGTTATTGTACCCACCATCAAGGTATGGGATGGAGTGATTAAGGATGAGGAGGAATTGAGTAAAGATGATGAGGGATGGTGAGGGTAAATGAAGGAGTGATTATGGAGGATGAGGGAGTGATTAGGGATGATGAGGGATGGTGAGGGTTAATGAGGGAGTGATTAGGGGTGATGAGGGAATATGAAGGAGTGATTATAGATGATGAGGAATGATGAAACAATGATTAGGGATGGTGAGGGTCAATGAGGGAGTTATTAGGGATGATGAGGGAGAGATTATAAATGATTAGGAATGGTAAGGGTAAATAAGAGAATGATTAAGGATTAGTAAGGAGTGATTTGGGATGATGAGGGATGGTGAGAGTCAATGAGGGAGTGATTAGGGATGATGAGGGAGTGATTATAGATGATTAGGTATGGTGAGGGTTATTGAGGGAGTGATTAGGTATGATGAGGGATGGGGAGGGAGTGATTGGGGATGATGAGGGATAGTGAGGGTAAATGAGGGAGTAATTAGGGATGATGAGGGAGTGATTAAAGATGGTGAGGGATAGTGAGGGTCAATGAGGGATTGATTAGGGATGATGAGGAATTAGGAGAGACTGATAAGGGGTGATGAGGGATGAGTAAGAAGTAATTAAGGATGAGGGAGGGATGATGAGCAAGTGAAATTAATAAAAAGTGGTCATTTGATGTGTGTAGGTCATCAATGGGACCTATTATTCCCAAATCACACCACTTTGGATCAATTTCAAATTGAGTGGTTTTTAAACTTGAATTTTGACAAACTTAGGACTCTTATAAATGTAGGAAGTAATTTGAAAGCCACTAAAACCTAAAAAATTAGTATATGTTTATTAAAAATAGACATCAATTACTAAACCTATGCCATGAAATCCCTAGGTTCAATATTAAGACCCTAAAAATACCTAAGTATTAACCAGATTCAATTTTGAAAAATTATTTTCCATATCATAAGGCATGAAACTATGATACCAACTATATCAAATGTAAAGTGACCCTAATTTATTATATTTACTAAAATAAATTTCAATTATAAATAGTTTATACTTAAAATTTATTTTAGTAAATATAAAATTTAAGTAAATATTACCTTCTTATATATGTTCTTGTGCTTTTGGGTGTAAAATAGTAGGAACACGTACATTTTCTTAATAACAAATGTGTATTCCTAGGTTTAGTGGTTATGATCCTAAATTCAAATAATGTGTATATGTTATGACCATAAAGAGTACACATTATGATCATAATGTTTATGCATTAGAGAAAATGTCCATAGAATTATCCCCCAATTCCATGCACATACCCATAAACAACCTTACAATATAAAGACCTTTCCTTATTTTATATGGGGTGATAAGCATTGTGGGTCTTGAAAAGGCATTTATTTTATAAAAACCCTTGAAAATAAATAATTTTTTTCTCATAAATAAGAGAACATATATTTATCTAAATGATATGCACACTATATGTTCTCTTATTTATGAGAAAAAAATTATTTATTTTCAAGGGTTTTTATAAAATAAATGCCCTAAAACATAATATATAAACCTTATAAATAACCTTTCTTCTATAAATAAATTTGAAATGTTATACGTTTACCTTTCTTTTATAGAAAAATTTAAAATTTAAATATCTTGACCTTAATTTTCTTATAGAAAAATGAATATTTTTTTTCTCGAGTGTCCCTAAAAGTATATGAACACCATTAAACATGAATTTTTTTATAGATATGGTGCATTTTCCTTTAATTAATACACCATTTTAAAAAACTTGTGTGTTATATATCATTAAATACCATATGTTCAATACTATCCAATGTGAATGTACCAACCTTTTATGTGAGATCCTTAAACACAATCTTTTGTTGGGGGACTAACATGGTGATTTGGTGACAATTTTTGATTCATCATCACATGCTTTAAGAAAAATTATGAAAAAATTGATCCATCACCACCTCCTATTTTTATTTTTGAACTTAATAGTCAAATGGGTGGACATAAATCATTTTTTTTGTTGGATCATAATGATCCCCTAAAACATAATATATAATAAGCATTTTCTATATGGAGCTTATATTGTGTATGTTATTCATTAGGGTTAGTGGTGTAGTTGATGGCACATTATATTAAGAAAATAATTTTAAAATAGAGGAGCTCACATAAATGGAAGTTAGAGAATTATTTTTATGGATTTGATAAGACTGAGAATTCTTCTTCATTTTGGTGATGATGATCTCTACATACACAACAAACATAAAATTATTTAACTTCCATGTAAGGACTAATGATGATGATAATTATTAACTATAAATATAAACATCTAGTGTATTTGATTGTAATATTTATATCCACCCTAAAAAGTAATAAAAAGTGGTAACTTTATATTGAATGTACCGACTATGTCTTTAGATAAAATTAGTGTATAACATTGATGAGAGTTGATTATTTACTATTGGAATACATCAATATAACTATTATTACCAAAAAAATAATATTATACAATGTCTAAAACATTAAGGCACCTGATATAAGGTGACAATCCACTTTCCACAAAGATGAAAAGGAACCTACTCACATTAAAAAAATTCCAAACAAGGCACACCAATGAGAGAAATAAATGTCTTAAAACAAAATCCTAAAATGTAAATATCTAGGCACAAGTTACTACCCCAATAGGAAGAGGTGTAAAATCATCCTTAAGTGGTTGGGTAATCCAAGAAGAAGGTTAAACATAAGGAGGATATGGTTCTACCCAAACATA
Organism: Torreya grandis; assembly: GCA_037957365.1. Taxonomy (NCBI): domain Eukaryota; kingdom Viridiplantae; phylum Streptophyta; class Pinopsida; order Cupressales; family Taxaceae; genus Torreya; species Torreya grandis. The sequence continues at coordinate 2,352,470 of JARHVA010002111.1, forward strand.
TTAAATAGGATATAGGGAAACCAAAGATATAGTAATAGCCTAACCATGATTTGGTTGAATAACATTAACAACTGGATGACTACCCTACATAGGTGAGCTCCACTGGGACAAACCATAAATATATTTCATACTCTATGATAATGAAATACACCCCCATAAATTAAGAGGAGTGGAGAATTGGATGCGATTGCATGAATAACTTCACTTGTGAGAGGCATAGGGGGAGTAGAACCATGTGTTGGGTGGTTTTAGGGGTGTAATTTATAGTGTAGGGATAACTCCAGTAATAATTTAATAACTCTTATAGGAATTGGAATTATAGGTTTTACTTCTCTACTTGTGCTTATATTTTCATAAAATGTAAAGAGATAACAACCACCTTATCATTAAAAAAAGGATAATATGCTTCTTCATTGTTAAACAAAGTTGAGTTTCTATATTTTCATAATTGAATTTATATGATAGCCTTAAATAAATTACACACACACACACACACACACACACACACACACACACACACACACACACACACACACACACACACACACACACACACACACACACACACACACACACACACACACACACACACACACACACACATTATAGTCATATAAAAAGTCATTTTATGTAATTAGTGTCACTTGAGACCAATCTATCCTAAGTTTAAACCTATACTTATATTAAAGCCTCTTTTGATCCTTTTAAAACTTCTAGGCATGTCTATCCCATGCCCAAATATACCAGGAGTGGCATTGAACCATCACCTAGGCACACCAATCCTTTTTCACACATTTTAGCCACTTGGATAATATCATTTACCCATTAGTATATAACACAATGTACTATTGGTAAAGGGGGAAGAACTATTAACCCTTATCTTCCTTTTCCCCTAATAGATATATTTCCACTCCCTAAATCATCTTAGGGTTAGCCTAGACTCATTTCATGCTCGATAAGCATAAAAATACTATATAAAGACCACTCTCATTAATTTATCTCCTAGATGGTGATTCTCATGAATAATCTTAGAAATAATTGTGTAAATTAAGGTTATTGATCCCTATTTACCCTTATTTATTCATACATATATCTATAACATCCCAAAGCTCAGTTTTACCCAAGTTCCCAATCTTAATTCACACTCAAAGAATTCAAATTGGCATTTATACTCAGGCATATTAACATCAATTTGAATTGCACTAGTGCTTAGATTGAGAAAACTACATTGGGCTTGATCCCCTTTCGAGATATTTCTATGTAGGCAATACTCAACACATGGGGTGTTGAGGTCACACCCAACCTACCTTACTAATGCCACTCTTCTTCCACTTATGTTAATAAAATCCCTAAAAATTATGGAGGCTTAGGATTTCATAGTGAAATCAGCCAAAGCATAGAATAAATGAAGATCTACGTCTTAGTCACATAGGCACTTCCTAGAATAGAGTGAAGGCCTTCCCAAAATTTCAATGTTTCACCTTCATAGGGTCATTAACATAACATAAAATGTCAAAAGTGTACTATGTTATTAGAAATGAGGGTCACATTATTATCTGAAGAGGGTTCTAACACCTATTCTCTATTGAAGACACTCTTCACTACTCCATCACTTCACTACTTGCCACTTATCCATCTTAGTCATATTTTCTAGATAAGTACACCTTTTCTAATTCATTTTTATTTCTAGAAATTTAAATAAATCAATCATTGTGAAAATCAGTGGATGTTGATATTGTAGTATTTTATTCCCTGATTTATTACTCATATCTTTATCTACCTTAGGGTTACATTTAATAATGCTAAAAATGATAAATCATTTGGTGAACCTGACTTATGTCAAACATATTGCTCAAAAACCTAGTGCATCATTAGGGTTTCCCTTATTCTTTTATAGAATTTTCTCAGTCTTCACCATTTTCATCATGATTATCATGATAGAGGACATTTTATATATTTTGGTACAAAGTCTTGTAGTTTGTCTTGATGATTTACATGTATATCACTCCTCTCATGGATCGTGTTAAAACTTAGCTTGTTTCATACATTGGTCCACCTAATCTTGAGACCCTTTATATGGAGAGAATTATTACATGGAAAATTTTGAGTTACCTCTAGTTATTAATCAATAGAAGAGAGATAAAATGACTCATTTTGTTCATCCTCCACCTAGATCCATTTATTACCTTCATTCATATCCCACCTCTACTACTCACCCTCAGAAAATAGTAGATCCCTCTATTTGAGATATTACTAGATGAAATCAGATGCCTCGTCAACATATATCAAAATAATGTAATATCATGATCCATCCTTATCCCCAACAAAATAAAATAGGACCTAGAGATCAACACAAAGCATATGATATTGTTGATCAATTGAAAAATACACCAGACAAGATTTCTATAATAGAATTACTTTAAAAGGCAACCATTTTCAAAGATATTCTTTTCTAAAAACTTAATCATACATCTTTGCCTCATGATATAGATTTGGATTATTTTGCATTTGTCATGAACACTATGAAGGACATTGAGAATGTTATATATTTTTCCTATGAATATTTACTCTCATAGATAGTTATCGATCATAATCTACTACTCTTCATTCAGGCAAAGATTAAAACCACCACTATTAAACAATTTATATTTGATATTGGTTTAGGTCTTAACATATAAAACCTCATATTTTTATAGATTATTGTGGTTGATATAACATCCATTAAAAATACATATAAGAACATTCATGATTTTGATGACATTCCCTAATAAGCATTAGGTTCTATTCCTTTAGATACCACAATCAGACCAAAAACTCTATCCACATAGTTTCAAGTGATGCCTAACCATTTGTATTATAATTTATTACTTGGGATACCTTGGATACATGCCATGGAGGATTACCCTCCACCTTGCACATACGTGTCAAGTTTTTATATTATGGATACTTATACACCTATCTAGTTGATAACCAACCATTCAGATATTGCAGAGTTATTAAGCCTACTACCTCAAGTATATCTTTAGATGGGACACCTCATGTTCCTATAGAGTCCCCAACTCATATCATTATTATAGATTAAATTCATATATATGAGGTTGGTGATCTAGCACCATTATTCATGAACCCATTCTAAATCCTCTTATAAAAAATTTATCTTCACCTATGATGTAAAGTGACCCTCCTAAAACATAGTTATCCCTACCCATAATGGATGATGATATCCTCATAGCACAATTACCATTACTTGTTAACTCAGAGGAAATATACATTGAAAAACTTAGATACAGATTCCCAGCCTACTTTATAGGATAATATAGCACCCATGAACATTGATGATTACTTATGTGGATTGAGTTTCACACTAGGAGGCCTTGGGAGTATGAATATGATTATAATGTACTTATACATTTCCCTAAATAGGCATCACCACCAATTCACAATACCCTAGATACAAACCTAGACACTCACTTATAATTAGAGGTATATTCTTATATGCACTTACTACATGTGGCTACATCTATGGATATTTACCTAGTTATCTATATTAAGGTAGGTAATACATAGGAAAAATCACAACTAATTTTATAGATATTACTTGATAGAGGATTGATGACATTACCCATAGTTCACCACATATTTATTAACATATTGTCATATTGGGATGATAGACCCTTTTATCTTTTTCAAAAGATTACCATACATGATACAGATATATACTCAACATTACAACATAAATTGAAAAAAATCAAAGCTCAGGTCACTATATAGATTACACAACCTCTACTTCCACTATTATAAGCATCATGATATACTCTTCACTAACCTTAACATTGAAATAATGATCTATTGACTATCAAGTCTTTCATCAAGGACCAATACATCCATAATGTTGTTATAGATGATGATTATGATCCCAAAACTTATAATTTGGAATTATTAAAACACATAGGGCATCAAAAGATATAGCTACAACATGCTATAAAGTTTTAGGACTCTTTAGGACATATCACACTATAAGTTCCATGTGGACTTAAAGTGGTCAACACACTACTTTTTATCATGAGCAGATACACTCACATACATGTTACACTTGTAAGTATATGGTTATAAGCAACGGATGTCAAATTCAATCAGAAAATAGTGTTGAGGTATGTTTTTATTGTTTATGTTGAGGCATTGATGTCATTAATGTCAAGGTCAAGTGTTGAGGTCATGCTTGGTTTAGTGATATGAGACAAAAAAGTCTTATGACAAGATAAAATTTGAAGGAAAACTATTTTTTCTCTATTGAGAGATAATTTATAGGCAACTTGGCAATTATTTTGAGGGTGATGGGATGTCAAGGTCAAGATTATGATGCAAGGTAAGCTAATATTGAGTACTAAGTGTCTTGAGAAGCCTAGTATAGTCTTGTGAGAAGGTGTATGTATAAAGCATAGTGAAGCTTGGAAAATTATGCTAGTATAGGAATAAGAGAATGTATAAAGTTTTTTAAACACATGATAAAGGTAAATAATCCTTAATAAGTGTTCCAAGGTTAGTTTTAAAGCTTTGTCCTTACATTAAGAGACCTAGTGAGAAGGCATAGGCCTAGTAACATGATGAGATGAGTAGTATGAGATTTGTGTGATGAAGGTTGGTAGTGTGTGAGCATGGTATGAGGTTTTTTGACATAAGGATGAGGTTTTGAAAATATTAAAATAGGTTTCAAGGTGTGATTATGGTCTAAGTATGACTGGTAGTTTAAGGCCTAATGTGTAAAGAGATCTAGTGTGGTGTATTGAGGCATCAAGTTCATTTCCCAAGGTGTTAGGGCTTATGTGATAATTTTAGAGGTATGAGAGGTTGTTTAAAATTTTTTGACCAATTTTGAGGTCAATTCCTGAAGTAGCATGAAAATTTGTGTTGAGGTTTTGTATGTGCATAGAATGGGGTGTTGTAGACCCAAGAAGGATTTTCTTATGCTCATTGGCATGTGAAAAATTTGAATGAGATAATAATAATTTATTGGAATTTTGGGAAGGGTATTATATTTAATTTACTAGAATTGGTGTTGGAGTTTAGGTGTAATCCTTTATGAACAATTGCTAAGAATGGAAGGCAGTCTAAACCCTCTTAAATCCCTCATTATGACCTGATATGAAAGATCTTGTTGGATATGGATTATAATGGTTGGGTTGACATAATTTGATGTTTGGAACATGTATAATAATATTATAGTCTTATCCATGTGTTTTTTCTATCACAAGAGTGAGTGGAAGCTATAATAAATCCCTTGTTTCTTAGATTTTTAATGTAGCAAGCAGGGTTGACCAAGTCAAAGCATGAAAATGATTAGAAGATGATGTGTGTGAGAATTTTAGTTTATGACCATGTAAATTTACGATCAGATTTTATACCTAAAATATGTAAAATTATTCATGAAAGTTGGCCTATCTCTAAAATGGCCTAATGAGAAAGATAATAAAAAAACCAGACAGAAGTGAGAATGAGATTAGGGATGGGTTGCAGTGGAGTAGGGATGGATCCAAATTCAGGGGGTAAATTTTAAATACCCATATCAAATTTCAACCTTGAATATAATATTTGGTGATGCTCATACACAAGTAAAAATTTGTTCTCAAAGTGACCTGTCTAACACAGTGAGGTTTGTGTAGGGTAAAAACATGAGATTGGTCTATAAAACCAATATTGATGTTGAAAATTGTAATATATATATTAAAATATGTTATAAGGATTTTAAATGATAATTAAAACCCATTTTAATATCATAAAAGTGTTCCCATAGGTGTTCTAAGATTTCATTTTCATGACTATGTTTTAGGAGCTACATGGAATTTTATGTGTGTGAATGAGAATGATGTTCCTAAGTGTTTTTGCATAGATTTGAAGAATAAAATAAACATGAAGTAAATATATATTTATCATAGGTTAATTTTAACACATTTTTATGCATGTTAAAATCCTATGAATGTGTTAAAAGTCAAAGGCTTTTGATTAGGTTCTTAAGACCCGTGTTGAGCATATGAAGATGATCAATTTGTGGTCTTTTACCAAATTTGGTGAAATAAAATGAGCATTATGATGAAATTTAGGTGATGGATATTATATCAATGTGAGTTTTTATTGGGTAATGTGGAAAATCAAAGTGTAAGGTTTAGATTTTTAAGACAAACTTTCTGGTAGTGAAAATGCCTAATTACAAGTAGACCTAATTATGTGGTTCAAGAAGTGAAATGAGCCAAATGGTGTTGGGTACCTAAGGTGATATTATAAGGTGTATAATTAAAGTGTGTATTAATTTTTTAATCCATTTTGGAGGCTCAAGGTGTTCTAAATAGGCTAAAGTGAAATGTGTGCTTAGAGAAGGCCTAATTGCATTAGGTCTTTATTAGGCCTAATGGTGGGTTTGGCCTTTAAGGGTAATGAGTGAAATATGTAGTGGTTGTTTAAATTGTGAAAAATGTTTGTTGATATATTAAAAAGGTGATAGAATTATGAAGAGGTTACTGTCTGACCAAGATGGGTAAGAGCAAGATTCAAGTATAAAGAGAAGGTCTAATAGGCCTAATTGACTAGTTATAATATTGAGGATATGAGAAAATGATATAGAGTTTTGGAAACCAAGTAGAGGGATTAAATAACATAAGAGGGGTGTAAAAAATATGCCATGAATATCCAAATATGTTTCTATAGGTGATGATCAAGGTTAAATGACCTAATTATGTCAAAGAAAGGGCTAATTGAGTGAGAAGGCCTAATAGGCTATTTGAGAGAGATAAAAGAGTGAAAAGAGAAAATTAAGGTGGTCATCTTTAATTGTGTGAGAAATAGGTATTCAAGGGTGATTAGAGATTTAAGGTAGCTGAGTTAGTGATGATTTAGCTAGGGGGTTGGTGCCTCACTAAATTTTGATTCATTTCTTATAGGACTGTAGTTAAATCTATGTATCGGTGGGTTTTATTCCCTAATAGGGTTTCTCAAATATCTCCTATGTTATTATGTAGTTTGATTTCATTGATGCTTGTTTATGCATTGGTTAATGTATGTATGTGAATGAATGCTTCATGTATGTTAAGTGAAATTAAAGGATTGTTTTAAGGCAATTGATTCATCCCTCTCTTAGTATCTATACTTATAAAAAGTATATGTTTGAATTTAAATCATGAGGGACACACAATTATTATTTTACATGATGACCTAGATGAAAATCATAGATTTCATACATACATTCAACAGTCCAATGTGGTGTATCTTGGGACCACACATGATTTTTTTTACATATTAGAGTAACATGCTATTCGAATGCATATAATCAAAAATAATGATAAGGATAAGGCTATGCTTATGCAAACATAATGGTATGATGACAATAGTGATGATGATTTATTTGAGTTTGGGAAGATTCTGTATCTAACATATGATGGCCTCCCACTAGATCTTCCATTTGACCATCCACATTTGTGGATGTACTCTTGGGTGTTTAGAGTCATTAAATTTCATTTGTACATTATCTCATTTAATTCCTATTTTATCATTAATATGTAACCTTGGAGAGAGTTCTTCAGGCTCCCTCTATCTAATCCATAATATTGGGACAACCCCATGTTGTGGGTAACCTAAGATGGGGCTAAAACTCTGGAGAAGGTTGGCTTCCTCTTAATGAATCACCTAAAATAATTATTATCACAAGGAAAAGGGTTAGAAAGGTTAAAATGGATCATAAGAAGGATAAAATGTGATGCACCAAATAAAAATGGGAAACTCCCATGAGCTTGAACCCACACTAGATCAATAGAAGATAATGCTATCTCACATAACCTCATAATAAAGCTAATTGCATAAGTGTTTTATGTATTAGTTTTAGGAAATAATGAATGAAAATAAAGAGGAGTTATAATACTCATTGAGAGGTTACATTAATGGTATAAATAACACTAATCCAGACCTACAAAAGCTTGAAAACACCCTAAAAGAGGTCCAAAAAGAAGGAAAATGGATGAGAAAGATTGTCCTTCACTATGCCATCATGCACAACTCACTCAACATAGATCCAAGGCAAGAGATAGGTAAAGAAAGTATTTTATTACATCAAGGGGTAGTTCTTATAAATGCTTGATAGGGTCCAGCCTAATCAAGAGGAGAATATCTTGCAATATCTCAAAGAGTCCCCTGATAATCCCAAAAATTGAGCATCTTTACAAATGAGAAAGAATGGGTGATATATATATATAAAATGGGAAGAGAGAAGAGGGAGCACATTAATCAAGAAAAATCAATGAACTTCCACCTTTCAATGAATGATCCACCATATTTGATCTAATCTAGACTAACCCTTCATCAACAAGCTAACCTACATTTGTCTCAATAACCTTCAAGCTTTTCTTATTGGGTGAGAAAAATGCACTAGTAGATAATAGCTTTCCCAATGACGATGAGTCATGATCCTACTATGAAGAAGATATTTCAAACCTTGAAAACCTATTAAATGCTCTAACTATAATCTCTAATCCCCAAATCTATTTTCTTTGATCTCTATGCCATCTTCCATTTTACTTTCTTATGAGGACAAACCCCTCATATCTTGAACTTGATAGAGCCATGCCATGTTTTCTTTAAGTTGTGGTATGTACCTACTTTATTGAGGAAATAGACATGTCAATAGATAAGACACCTCTCCATAACCATTCATATCTGTACCTACTCCAACCTGAATATAGATTTACTATAGATTGAAAACCAATCTAATTTATTAGTTTTCCTATAGTAATTATATTAATGTAGACCCATAGGTTACATAAATTCATTTTGGACTATATTAGGTCTAAATAGACCTATCTTAATTCGAAACTTTGATGGCAATAAATATTCATCATTAACATTCTTGATTGCATGGCTATGTCTACTCAATGGTGTTCGATCGACCTCTAATGGTGATGGGCTGATCCTTATAGGAATTGATTTTGTTTTGACCTTAGGTCACATTTTCTCTCTGTGAAGTCCCTTAGCTTTCAACATTTAATTTTGGCCATTGATCTTAACCTGGTTGGTGAACACATGCCATTGATTTTTATTCTGCTTAATTAAATGTGCACCATTGATCTTCTTTGGTATGAATGAATGTGAGACATAGATCTTATGCCAGTTTAATTAACTTGAGACACTTGTCACCATCACATTTTATCTTATGATTTATTGACCTTTTGACCTATTTCTCACTATTATATCTTTTATTCTAATTACACGTACATCATTGATCAATCTAGATCCACTGAATCTATCCTTACCTACATGCTATTAGATCTACTTGTATACTTACACATGCACTATTGATCTGCTTGGACCCACTGATCTTATCAGTCACCATGTACTATTAGATCTTTGATGCATGATCAAATTCACATCTTTGGATCTTTAGCTTGAATTCAAATGGTTATTTTCCATAACTTAAACTTGACATCTATGTGCATGTCTTGGATTGCTTATTTAAATCTGAGGCTTTATATCTTGATATAAAAAAGACATCAAGATATGAAATTTGTAGGGGACCTTCTAGGCATGAAAAACATCATGTCCATGCAATATTTTGGCTTAGGAGGATTTCTAAGTGAATCTATTAAATGCACAATCAAGCTGACCCATCCATTTTTGCATGATGTCTTATTGATGTTCTAGTTAGTTTTAGGCTTGTACAAGTCATTTGATCATCCATTTCAATCAGGACTCTACTCAACTTAACTACCTAGTCAAAAGCTTGATATGTGGGCCAAATTTGGCCAAAAATTCCAATATTATGTGTAAAAAATTTCATTTTCATGTTGCTTGTACATAGTTTATGCTAATAAAACACAATTTTTTTAATAATATGTTCCAAAATACAAAACATTCAAATATTGCTCAAAAAATAAAAATTTCAGATAGTGTGCATTCTTTGTTTACATTCTATCTATTTTATCAAGTACTACATATGTTATCTATGTTAGTGTAGTTAATTTTATCATACATACATTTTTTACTTGTTCCCTTCATGTGTTCATAGATTAGTACAAGACTCTAGTCCTCTACACATATCTTGATTTGCTACTATCTACCCATCAGGGGCACATACATATATACATTGATTCAACATTGATATATTATCCCATTTGAGACATCATACACACAAATTTTGATTTTTTATGTTATATCTTTCTATACCTCATACATAGATTTAACATTTAATATATCTTGATATTAATCATCCTATACTATATACCACATGATTATTCATACTTTCATTTATAGATTTACTAGTTTAGATTTGATTATGTCTCTTTGCTTCTAAATCTACTTGAGGGAATTTGAATATGCCATTATCCTTTCATTGATTTCATGTTTTGGACATTTGCCCATATCCTTGTGCATGATTCTTGATTGTGTATTTGGACATTTGAACATTCCCTTACATATGGATCTAATCCAAACATGCATGCTCATTTATGTATATAGACATTTAAACATGTCCTTGTATGTGTTCCTTTTCTCAAACTTAGTAACATATGCCTATGTCCCTTGTATTTTGGCCCCTTGGCATACTTTTCATTCCTCATGTGTTTGTATGTATGATTTCATGTATGTGTCATAACCATAACACTTATATCTTGCTTGTTACTTTCACATCTAGTTTGCGATGCTATGAGGGACTTCATGCATCTCCTCTTCCTCCTTGGATGCCTTGATGGACATCATGCCCCATCCTCCCTAAGTAGTTTATTTTGATTATATTCAATTTTTTTGTTCATATACATGATTAAATTACTATATTTATCTTGAAAACCTTGTGAATACTAGATATAACAAACATCATATATTACTATATTATATTCAATCTCTTTTACATTCTGATGTCATGTATACACATTATATTGGTTTATCATGTAGATATCATATATATTCAATTTAACACACATGATGCATAGCTTTTATTTTGAGGACATTTATTTCATAGGTTAAATAACTCCCCTCCAAATATGAGGTACTCATAAGGATTTTTCACAGAGATTAGTCCATCTTAGTGCAATCAAAACACAATTTTCAACATGAAAACATAGATTATAGAGCTTAGACTCAATAAAATATAGTGAAATACAATCATACATAAATAAAACTCTATTTTTCTTAGAAATAACACTTTTGGATAATAGTGTAGTACACTACCAAGAGCATAGTGCGTTATAGTCCACCTACAATGCTATTGACCAGAGCCTTAAAAATAAAAAATTATAGAATTATCAAAAAGGTAAAATAGGTACATTTTATATTTACATAGTCTTAATCACAAATTATCAGATATGCTCTATATATACTCAATTTTTACAAAACATTACATAGGTTTGCTCAGATTGGGGGCATCATACATGGCATAATCACTCGCATTTAAGTTTCAAATATTGCACAAACACATATTACTATGACTTAATCTAGAATTCATATGTATAAATATTAGAATTGGGGGCATCTGCATGACACAATATTTACATATCCTCAGTTTTGCACCAATTATGTTAGATGGAATGATAACCCCGTGTCATTATCCATGTTATATACTCTAGACACCATATGAACTAATTTTACACCAGAATTACACCATATTGATGCCTTATTCTATTTATAGTTATTGGCATTCTTTAGTGGTCTAGATCTATTTTACTTTCATGAGTTCTTGAGTGGCCTTGAGATATTTTACATTTAAAAATTCTTAAGTGGCCCATATCCATGTTCTATAGATTTATAAAATCACACAATTTTATTTCTAGCTTCTTTTATGACACATGTGTAGGTAATGATGGAGTGATAACCTACTCAATTTCTTAAGCCACCTATATAAGAGGGTTGGAGAAATAATTAGTCCAATTCAATTTATTCACAAATTGTGATCCACCAAATAGGGGTAGACAATGTTGGAGTCAAGGCCAACTTAATTTTTTGAGCCACCCAAACATGAAGATTGGGTAAACCATCATCTCAGTTTGATAAATTCACTATTTGATCACCATATACACATAGATGATTTCACCAAGTTTTTACATTGGTTCACATACCTAGTGAGGTGTATTCATTCATTTCCTCTTTCTCACATCTCTTTACTCAATTTTGTATTTAATTTTGATATTTATTAAGGATTGATTCATATATGTTTTATTTACAAGATATGTAATTGAGCACAGTTCATAGACTCAGAGCCACATTCATGGGCTTCATCTCTTAGGTAAGTTTACGTAAGTTTATTTTTCCTTTATCCTATTCATTTTACTCATTTACATTTTTATAATAAAGGGGGGAGGAGAATGTAGTCATCTAAAATGTCATTTTATGCAATGAGTGTCACTTGAGACCACCCTATCCTTAACTTATCCCTAAATCTATCTCGAGCCATCTTTTGATCCTTTTTTAGATTCTAGTTACATCTATCCCATGCCTAGATATACTAAGAGTTGTATTGAGCCATCACCTAGACATCCTCGATCCTTTTTCACATATTATAGCCACCTAGACAATAAAACGACCCCATTACTATATAACATAATGCACTATTATCAAAGGGGGAAATTATATTAACCCTTAGCTTCCTTTTCACTTAATAAATTTCATTCCATTCCCCAAAGCATCTTATGGTCAGCCTAGACTCATTTCATATCTTAACAATCATCATAACATTATATAAAGACCACTTTTATTCATTTCTTCCCCAGATGGAAATTCTCCTGAACAAGCTCAAAAATAGTTATGAAAATTAAGGTTATTGATCCCTATTTGCCATTATTTCTACATACATCCATTTAAAATAGCCAATAGCTTAGTTTTACCCATGTTTCTAGTCTTAATTCACACTCAAAGAATTCAAATTGGCATTCATTCTTAGGCATACTATTATCACTCTCACTTTCACCAACACTTATATTGTATAAATACATTGGATTTGATCCCATTTCAAGGTATTGGTATGTAGGTATCATTCAAAACATGGGGTGTTGATGTCATGCCCAACATACCCTATTAATGACACTCTTATTACACTTGTATTTATCAAAATCCTAATGAGCATAAAAGCTTAGGATTTTATAGTGAAATTAGTCAAAACACATAATAGACCAAGATGCAAGTCTTGGTTATACAAGCACAAGATTCCTAGAATAGAGTGGAGGCTTTCCCATAATTTCATTAATTCACCTTCATAGGGTCTTTAGCATAATCTATAAGGTCAATGGTGTAGTGTTCTATTGGAAAATACAATCGTGTTACTATGTAAAGAGGGTTTTGACACTTTTTCTCTACTAACGACTCTTTGCACTACTCTTACATCCCTTCCCTACCCACCATTTATCCATCTCAGTCATATTTATAGCAAGTACACCTTTTATAATTCATTAATATTTATAAAATATTCAAATAAATCAATCATTATGCAAATCAGTGGTTGTTAATACTTTAGTATTTTATTCCCTGATTTATTACTCATCTCTATATCAACTTTAGGGTTACATTCCATATCTTAAAAATGATAAATCATATATATATATATATATATATATATATAATATGATGACCATTAAGCACTATACCCAAATAATGATTCATAAACTAGGTGGATATTCCACTCTATGTTTTGCCAACATGAAACCTTTCAAGATAAGGGGTTACACTGAAGTTCTATGCCATAGAACTAAACCTAAAATTTTGTTTTAAGATGTATCTCAGATCTTATGATTGACATATATAACAAACAAGAGACTATACAAACATTCACATGTAATATCTACATGATAAATCTATTATGTACATAATTTCACACTCTAAACATGATATTACTCCATACATAGTTGTAATTGAAAGGATTTCATAGAAGTTCAATACCAATGTGAAGCTCTTTAACCTTTATGAAAAAGTCTTATGCTTGTGATAGATGAGTCTTGAGATATCTTAAGTGTTTATTGTATTAACCTAGATAAAAATAATGGAAACATGAAAACAAAAGAAAATAACACATCAATAAAAGGGATATAACACAAGACATACCCTATAGAAACTCAATGTGAGAAAACTATAGCAGAAGTGAAGCCATGCTTCCTCATCTCCACTATTTTTTATAGATTACAAGATATTGCCTTCTTGGGCTTATAAGGACATCAAACTCATGAGATATTATAATTGTAATGATATTTGAAATGTTCAGTGAAAGAATTGAGTTTTAATCAATAAAAATATTGAACTCAACTATCTCATTTGTGTAGTCTTCAACTCATTCACATATATAAAAAAAATGAGTTCATGAGGAACAACTTAATAAATTTCTCAATGCATTTGCTTGAATTCTTGTATTGAATTATTTATTATTTTTTCTCCTTATTTTCCCTTATATGAAATCTAAATTTTCATATAAATGCATATTAACTTCTTTTAGTCTCAAACAATAAGCCAAAGACTTGGAATCTGAATACAAAATGCCTACATGTCCTTTCAACTTCATGTGCTTCTAAAACTATCCATGTATGTAATAAAAAACCACTACAATGGTTAAAAAACCACTAGGATGGTTACTAAACTACCACTAATGTTTTAAAACTACCATGGTAGTTTCAAAACCATTAGGGTAGTTTCAAAACCATCACTCTACATGCATCGGTAGTTTCAAAACCATAAAAATTCCTCTAACTTCTTGAGGCCATAAATTTTTCATACAAACTTGGAATCACTTACCATTTTTAATGAAATTTAATACATTTTCAAGAGGAACAAAAATATGTATTAAAAAATTAATTTTGATGCCAATTTTTTTTAATCCCATATAATATAAACTCTCATTTTGAGGACTTGGTGTGTTGTGAATACCCCTATTTTATAGTTGATTGTCTTACTGGCTAAATTTGATGATCTACTTGATCTGAATTTTTGATCACACACCTAAAATTTTAAGACTTTTGGTCCCAATATATATATATATATATATATATATATAAAATAAATATGAAGATATAAATCATATATTCTCAAGTGGGATACTAATAATATAATCCTTTTGGGTTGTACCCTATTTCCTCTCTCTTGGAGAGTGACTACCTAACTATGAAACCTACAAACCTAAGTTGATAAAATAGTCCATTACTATTTCTAATCTCCATATTGAGATCCTTTTACTCTTTAATGTCTTGGTATTATTTTTGGATATTGCTCTTAGCCCCTCTATTGTGATACACATGCTTATAGGATAGGTTGAATATATTCATGAGGATATTCTCATATAACATCCTCCTTGGTGTTGAAAATGAATTCAAAAAGTGAAGAAAACATATTTCATTATTTAATTCATGTTATAAAAATTTACCATGCTTACAAATTTCCCTTATCTTGGGTATAACACTTAAAAAATAAAACATACATGGATTATAAAAACACAATTCCATTTAAAAATTTACCCATATATTGTAACTAAAAGTTTGCATCAAAACAAATGCAATATTCATTGAATGAAATTAGTGAAGGAAAATGGATGCCACTTCATATATACATCATAACCAATAATATTATTTTGGGGTGATAGTCACCATGGACACACTTCTCACATGTACCAATGACCATGGATGCCATTTATTATCCCTTCATGGATAAACCCTTGGGCTCATAAGCATTATACAAGATGACCAAAACATTATACAACAATTGTTGTCATACCAAAAATTATTTGGATAACTCGATACAAAATTATTACATGTGTATACAATAATTAAAAATGATGCTAAAAACTTTATATAGTTGTTATGTGCATACCTAAATCAACATAGGCATGCTATCATAGTTTTGATTCATGAAAACCAACCTATACCTCCATGATAAAATCACGTGAATTCTAAAATGCATGCTACAACATTGATAATTAACTATACATGCTACACATGATGTAATTATAAATTTTCATGGAGAGGAAAATAAAACCAACATGTTTTCACCTCTTCATTACCATTTCCTTAAAATTATTATTATGTATTTATCTCAACATAGATTACAAATTCTACCCATATTGTGATATGCTATAATAAATTAGGAAGGAAAACATGCCAATATTCCAATCAACAAGAACATGAGAACACACAAAATTATACACCTCTTTGATATAATGGGTTTTTAATATATATGCTTCTCAAAAAATTATTATATGGTTGATTCATATCCACAAATAATGAGTGACATTCATCCATACTTTCTCATATAAAATAGGTTAGCTTGATTCTTTCACTAATGAAACATAATAAGTAATTCAATGGTGCTTACATATTCATGCTAGATAAATAATAACTATGAAAATACTCTATCCATATAGCTAATAATAAAATCTTAACATCACCCATTTGTAATGGTGATGATAAATAATTTATGCATTTCTCCCTCTTGATGGTTTCCATATTGGATATATTTTCAATTTGACGAAAATCAAAATATGAGTTTTGAAACTATTATTATAAGGAATGATCTCTTACCATATTTACCTTTTGGTAATTATGATGGGTGATTCTCAATGGGTTATATGGATTCTTACTTAGATAGGTGGGATTCTTCATTTTCTACCTTTTTTTACTAGAGTTGATTGAGAAACTTCTTCATTTTCTATCTCTTTCTTTTTAGGTGCATGGACAACTTCACTCTTTCTTGTAGATGACTTTCCTCCATGGAATGATCCCTGAAATTATTGGATAAAGTTATGGATAAATATCCTAACATTTTTCATGCCAATGCCCACTCATGTCATAATTAGTTCAATGATTATGTACCATTATCTTGGATAACATGCACTTATTACCCTTATTCACACTCTGATTTGGAGAGTGGTATTTATAACTTGCATCCTAATGGTGTAATCAATCCATTAATTTAATAAACTCATAGATTTATGTCATTAAAACTAGATCCAGTGCCTAATGGTTGTATATAATAAGGCGTGCAATCTATTTTCCAATAGTTGTATTTTGGGGGATTTTTTGATGGATCTACTAACTCTAAAGTTATAATGTAAACACTCTGTAATTGAAATTTATCCAGTTACTTGGAATGAGAACATTCCAATATAAATTAAAATGCTTAAATAAAATCTCTTACTTATAAATAAACACTCTTGATATAAAGAAACTAATGGTAACCAAACATGCTTACTTATGAAAGGAAAACACACTATATTCTTATTACACAATTAAATTTACTTGAAATGATAATGCTTGAAAATGAAATGTTGTAAGAATGATAAATAATAACTTGAAACAAACACACAATAGAATTTTCAATTAATCAAACCACACTTATGCTATAAATTATTTTAAAAGGATGAAATGACAAATAACATAAACACACATAAATACCAATATAGATTATGGCTCCTTGGGTGAGTCCACCCTTGTTCTCCTTGGAAAAAAATAGATCAGCTTAATATTATAGGAACATTGAAATCTTCATTGATTTTTGGAAAAGGTTACAATATAGAAAATAGATCTAATACATACTTGTTATTCTTACAATCTTTAATTCTCTCTTAGTTTTATGAGCACTCTTAAACAAATATAACAACATAAAGATGTTGTCTTAAGCGTCAATGTTCCTCTCACTACTATATTAAAACACAATAACAACATAACAAGATCACAAATACAATCCAATTATTTAAAAATAGTAAAATATGTTAAAACCATTTCCAATATTTCAAGGTGAAACATTGGGAAATAAGGCATAAAAAAATGCATGACTATCATTTGGTTACAACAGGTTCTTGTTATGGCAACCTGAAATATATTAATATATATAGTGGTGTTTTTATAAAACATTAATATAAATATTAGATCCATAAATATAATTATATAAATGGTAAGTGCCTATATGAATCAAATAATGAACCATAGACATCATGGATAGGTATATTCAGCATTTTAGATCATCCAAAAATGCCTTTGATAAGGTCTACATACGGATGGAATAACTCTAGATTTTATTGATGTATTTCAAAGCTCATTTATAGCATTCTATAACTTACTTGTAGTACTCTAAAGCTTACTATTATAATCTAACACTTGATTAACAAACTTTCAAGCTTACTATTTTACTATGGAGCTTGACTGTTATACTCTATAGATTCACTAGATTGCTCCATAATATGCTAATCTTGCTTCCAAGAGTTGAATTCACTTTCCCAAACTCATAAAATCTAAGCATAGTGTATTTACATCAAATGTGCATACAAAAATGAGGGCTAACCATACGAATAATTAAGACTTAGTAGTAAAAGTGAGTATCATTGACTCACACATATAAATTAAGATATAAGTACTTATCTTTTAATTTAGATTATAACTAAGTCACAACATTCATATAATATTCATTCCAAGAAGTTATATTAACTAGTAACAATAGGGTTATTATATGGATATGATGAACCATATAATGGACTCATCATTTACCCCACACTTTACCTTTTTCAATTCATCATGAAAACTACAACATTCATTCCTCATTGTTAAATACTCTATGCTACAACCTCTAGATAAGATAATAGAGATCATAGTGAGTGTCTCAATTTTCCTTAGTTGCATGTATAAATCCGATATCCCTAATAAAAAATTCTATCCATATATAAAAATTATCATGGACTAGGGTGATGCATTCTGCCATGGTGACATAGGACTGAGACTTAGTGGTGGCTTAAACCTCATACCAATCCAAGGTTTGTTTCCCCTTGATTGATGACATGTGAAATTATCTATAAAACATTATTGGTCTTAAAGATATGCCATCAGATATTAGTGGGAGATATTATATCCTTTATTTTTAAATGGATGTTAAATGTATCCCATCTTTTCATACATGCCATTACTATTCATTAGAAATGGTGCTAGGTAAATATTTCAAAATATTCAATGTTTTGTTATAGGTTCTGTAGGTAATGATCATGCATGTTTTAGATAAATTGAGCATTGAATACTGTAAGAAGTCTAGGTGCACTAGTAAATTGAGGTCTTATTCAAAGTCCTATTATATTTTCTCTATAGAAATATTCATCATTCCTCTATTCCTATGAAAATTGATTTATAAAGGTGGAAAGGAGAGGTTTGAGCTCTATTTCTCCCTTGAAAAGGTTAACCAAGAATCCAAATATATTTTCTAGAATGAGATCACATAAATAGAACTCACACAAAATATCTTGATGGTATGGAGTACTATTCACAAAACGTTACAAAAAATCTTTCTCATCCTTGATTTCATGATTCTAGTCATAAAATATTCTCAAAATTGCCATCTACATAATTATTCTTAAATAAAAAGGTTGTAAGCAGGGGTTATAGGCCAAAATATTTTCTCTTAGATCAAAATATACTTGAAGGGTGGCCTATATTTCTAAGTTTGTTTCCTTGCCTCATCAAAATCTTCTTTTAATTTACTATTTTCTTCTTTAAGCCTCCTATTATTTACTTTGATGCTCCTAAATTTTGTGTAGGTTTCATCCAAAATGGCCATGACATCATGATAAGACAACCAAGTTTAGAATCCCCTATTTACTTGTTGCCTTGGATGTGTTTTGACCTCTTAGTCTACTATTATTTTTATTTCAAACAAATTTTCTCTAAGCATCCCTATCTCATTATCATTTTCTATAGATTGTTTTTTACTTCTATTTATTTTTATAAATAATAAATGGTATTGTCCTAACCTTGTAACTGCATTCTAAAGAAGGTAATTTATTATGATTGTTACTTTATGGTGGCTTCAACTTTAGAGAGAAAAAGGGTTTGATGTAAATTTATTTCTTCATCTTGACGTTAGGAATGGGGCTCTTATTGTTCCTACATTGGGGATTTTCCTTTGTCAAGAAGTGGTTTAGATGGTGGTGGAGGAGATGAAGGTGAATGTGGAGGAAATTCTATTTCAAATTATTTAAATGATTTTACCATATCTTCTAATTCTATAATTTGTACTACAAGTTCCTCTCTAGCTTCTTCATGTCTGATTTCTCCTTCAAGTACCTCATGTTTGATTCCATTTGTAGTCTTCTCAGGTATGCCTTATTCTTTAATCCCTTCAATTTTAGGTTTTACCCCCACACTTTAAATATTAATAGGTGGTTATTGATTAAGAGTCCCAAGTGTCTCAACTACATCTCTTTCTAGATCTTCACCTTCTTGTAGGATTAATTTTTTTCTTCTTCTTGGAGGAACCATAGGGATAGGTTCTTCTTGTGGAGTTACTCATTTTTTTGGATAAGTATTAGGTTTACAAGACCCTTTCCCACAAGATATAAGAGAGAGAAAAAAAATAGACATATTTTATATTAACCTTTTCTAAGGGAAAAATAGAGGGCCAACAGGTCAGAACTTTACAAAAAATGAACCAAAATAAAGCATGGTCAATCAAAACAAAAGCTATCATCGTAGAGGCTAAAAAAATTAGGACATAATATCCAATTATATATCCACTCAACCTACCATATCTAAAACTTCATCATCAATATTAGAATTTAAATATAGAGACCGAGGATAAGATGTAATGCTAGATGCATGATGCTTACCAGCTTGTTACTTTACATATCAAGAGATGGAAAAAGAAGAACCACCCAAATCCAAGGAATAGGAACCACCCAAAATTGTATATTCCTTGAAATACACTAAATGGTAACATAATTCATAAGTAATCACAACCTTAAGTGTCTTATCAAACCAAGGAGGAGTAGGATCAACACCATGGAAGACTTGATGCATCAGAAACTTTACTGCTTCAACTTGATCTTGTGAATGACAAACATACCACATATAAAATAGAGCCTATGGAGGGGAGAAGAAGATACCATTAAAAAGAGAAAGATTTGGAACCCCACTAACCAAACCACCACCATTTGAGCATAACTAAATATCCTTGACCAACCAAGAAAGGACCTCCACTTTAGCCTCTATAAGATGAAAATCTAATAATCAAACCCATAGATTAATTACCCAAAAAGGGGAGGGAATCACCCTAAGTTGGTGAAATATCATGGATGGCCTCAAATAAACCCACACAAAACCCATAAGCTATGAAGAATTTATCAATTTGAACAACTGTATCTTTGTTGGGAATGAGAAATAACAAATTAGAAGTGAAGAGGGAGGTTGCCAAATAATTTACCTTCACTAATTTAATCCAACACAAAAATTCATCCCCAATTAATGATTGAATAACCCTCAGGGATTAATTAGACTATAACTAGAAATATTTTTTCAATCTACGATTAGAAAAAGCCCCTAAAAAATCCATTTCCTTACTATCAGTCATTTTGAAAATGAAATGATGACCAATAGCCTCCACTACTAAGATTTATAGATCTAACACCATGAGATACCAAAGACACCAAAATTAGATAAATCCATGGAATAAAGCAGGAAAAAATAGTAAAAGACACAAAACCCACCTAAAGCATCAACCAATTAAAGATAAATTATATGCAATGGGAAATGCAGTAGATCTATAAATCGATCATAGCTTAGAAAAGATAAATCTTACTTAAATTTATGATTGTGGATCCATTATATATTTAGTGTCATGACCAAGATGGATCCACTAGGTCCTATGTTCCTATTCACTAAACTAATAACAAGTAAAGTAAAATCTAATATAGTGCTCACCAAATCTTGTGGCACGAAGTGGGGGCAATAAAAATCAAATTTAAAAATGCATATAAGACATATACTCATGTCAATGTATATAAAATCCTAATACATGGGAGAGAATTATAAATGCATATCTATATACTCTTACAAATGAGGAACAAAGTTAGGAATACTTAGCCTTGAAAATGAACCCACCTAGCCTCAATCTTTCCCTTAGACAAGGTAATTTGAAAGAGGTTGTTGTTGGAAGAACAACCACTAAGAGGGTGAGGATGAATCAATGCCCTTAAAACATTCAATCAATTTCACTTATCATTTATGAATCATTCATTTAAACATATTTATCAACCAATGCATTAATAAGAATCTACATAAGCATACAATATATGAACACAAGCTATATGTGGAAAAAACTCATGGGGGATAAAACACACTAAAAAATAGCTTGGACTATAGTACTATAAGTAATTAATCAAGATTTAGTGAGGCACCAACCCCTCACTAGTCAAGAACCAACTCAACTAGGCCTTTAACAAGAAAACCTATAAGGAGGCACCAAACCCAGAAGTGAATCAACACCAAATCATCCATGTCAAGAAAACTTCTAAAACCAATAAATTTTAAGGCATATCTCACTCCTTCTTAACAAAGCACCAACTCAACCAAGACCAACTTGATCACCTCAAGATACCTTGTCGCTCAATCAATAAATGGTGACCTCTTTTTCAACTCTGTATCTTATCTATCTAAATTACACTCACTATTGTACATTAGGAACACATATATAATGAAACTTTTATAATATCTCAAAATATAATCAAATCATTCATTTATTTTTGACCCTCTATCATTCTCAAAATATCCTCTTAGGCTTCCTCATTTAATATGCCTCTTACTAGGATTATTAGGTCAACTGACCTTGACATCCACATGTAAAAACATGGTTATATGTTCATCATAGTATCTATCCCCTCTTATTATTTTATTCAAGACCTATTACTCCTTAACAATCTGCTCTCTTATTTCCTAATTGGTGTCTTCTCTTCTACACACATAATTAGGCCAATTAGGCCTTGTATAAATATACATCAAAAGATCACTTACACTCTTGGTTGGGTAAGACACTAATCCATTAGGTTCAAACCCAAAACATGTCTTAGGATATTTTACTCAAAAAAATCAATCAAATTAGGATCACCATTAGGTCATCCAAACACATTTATACCTTAATCTTCTTCTAGGCCTAATAGAGACCTAATGCATTAGGTATAACCTCTTCGCAGAAAAAAAATGAACCTATATGTCCTAGATGGATATTACCAAAGAACTCAAAAATTTTAAAAAATTATATAGAAACCTAAAATAACCTTATCCATGATCAATAATTCACAAATCCTTTGATCACACCTAAAGACCTATTAGGCCTAATTACCCTATAAACACTATCTTCAAAGATGAAGCTCAAATAACCTATAAAAGCACATTATAAACACAATAAACATATGGATGGAAAATTAATTACCTCAAGGTCATAATAAATATAATTATAATCCATCACTCAGGCTCTAAAGACTCATGAACACCTCATTAAAAAGCTCATTCAAAATTGCCAATTTGCTCAGAACCCAGTCATTAGCAATTTGATTTCAAAAATTAGTATAGACTCTTTGAAACAATAAAAATGCATTTATAATATAACATGGAATATATAATACATCACCACATTCTTGGTACACTTAAATACTAGGCATAATGACTTAGGAACATCAATCTTACTAACACATAGAAACCTACTTGAATGCTCCAAAACATAGTCCTAAAGAATGTTGTCTTTAGATCCTTTAAGGGCACTTAAAAGACATATAATTCACATGAATAGTTCCTATGTGACACTTATAACATATTACAATAGATATATCATAATTTATAGTGTCAACTATTGGTCTTGTAGGCCAATATGTTGACCTTCTCTTTCATAGTTCTTGCTTAGCTAGACAAGCCATTTTGGCTTCCATATTTCAACTTCTTATATTGACTCTAAACATTATATAAATAATCTATTTATAATATATATCCTAAAAACATCAAAATTTTTAATAGATACATTAAATCATGATATAATTTCTCAAACTTATCACTCCATCTTGCATACGTAGAAATACCATTCTGCCTTGAGGACCAGTCATGGTGATTATGTATTTAAGCACTTGTGTGGGAACTTTTAATAACTTTTGATACATGTGTATGATCATATGAGATAATTATGAAAATTATATATATATATATATATATATATATATATATATATATATATCATTTTCTAGTGAGAATATTGGTCTTGTAGACTGATCTCTCAACACTACACCTTCACTCTCTCATCTTCACTAGACAGGTCATCTTGTGAAAAATATTTTAAACATTTTCAATGACTTATAAAACATATAACCAAAATGGACATGTGTTATGTGAATATATTATTGAAATGGGGGGATATTATTATTGTGTTAGTAAATTAAAAAAATCAATCAAAAACACACTAAACTAACACCCTAAGCCTATCTCAAAGGAGGAGATTAGTTAACAAAACAAAAATGGAAAAAAAAAACTAAAAAATGAATGAAATAAATTCCTTCACCTTCCTTGGATGCTCTAAAATTCTTGTTGTAGTGGCTTGCTTATTTTGTGCTCATGACGTCTACATCAATGAAGTGTGGCTACCTCCATCTCTCCTTGGCACCTTTTTTGGCTTTCACTTGGCTCGGATTGGATAAAAATTTGGGGATTATAACACTAATATGAAATAATTTTTAATGAATTTTGGAATTATAATTTTGGCATAAAAGAGATTAAAATTCAATAGGCAAGGCTTTCTATTTATAGATTTTTGGAATAGTTTAGAATCAACCTGAACCATTCCATCTCAAGATGAAAATGTGTGGCTAAGGATTAATTTAATTATGTAATTAAAAATCATAAATAGACTCATAAATATTTTTTATAGATGGATATTAATAGGTACAGAGAGTCTTAATGAGGCATGGGAGGCATTAATTTAGATATTTGTGACATTTATGGCTTGTGGATGCTACCCCAGAGGATGATGTCATTTGATGATGTAGTTAGTTACAATCAATTTATGAAAATAAATATTTAAAAATTTCCATGGAAAATTAACTTAATATTTTGATTTGGTGTAATTATCCTTAAACACGATTAGTCAACTTTGATGCAAAACCTTGGTCATTTATGTACAAATTAATCAAATTGGTTGAAATGTCATATTACTGGCTTGAAATTTGACTAGATTAGAATTGGAAGTTGATGTTAGATGTGTTGAAATATTTATCCCATTTAGGATGTTTTCAATGTAAAATAACAAAGTCACATCTCTCGTATAGGAAATTTGATAGAAAAGAGCAATCCAGAGCAACCAAGTGCAAAATTGGCATTTTGAATCAAAATGATTTGATCAAAATTAGCTTCTTCATAAATTCCATTACCCCATTTAATGATAATATACTCAAAATTATCACTTGAATATATCAATTTCAACTCATTTAATGTGTTTTAGTGTTTTTAGGCCAAATTATGCATTTTGGTGGAAATTGGTCAAAACCCTGATTAATGGTCATTGGTGGCCAGATTTAGGTGTTTATAGTTTTCCCCTATTTGGGAAGATGTTGCAAACCATATTCAAAGTAATGTATTCTCAGATAATGAGAGATGGTCTATATTCCAAAAAGATGATGACGGTTGAATAAAAATCTCCAAAGAGTGTTTGGAAAGCCTATGATGATTCCCATTTGAGGGAGTGGCCATCACATTTATTGATGGATGGTCCCTAAAAAAAAAAAAAGAAGAAAGGTGGAATTAACCCATGGTTGAGATTAATTAAAATGAGAAAATTCTTGCATGCATTGATTTAAAAAAGATATTAATTTTCCCAAAGGTGGTTATAATTAGGAATAAAAGTCAAAATAATGATTTACCCATAGGTGGTTATAATCATTAAGGGGACTTGAATTGTTTTAAAGATTATTGTGCCCCAATTAGGGTTGATTAGAAAGAATAACTCAAGGATATAACCTAGAATATAGATTAAGATGAGCAGATACAAAGTGATGAAAGAGATTAATAGAAGAATAAGATTGATCAATTGAAATGATTTAGTGGCTTGATGTGATAACGTAGCATACAAAAATGTAATAGTAAAAAATGTAGCGGTAAAAATGTAGTATGACAAAAACATTATGAGGATAAAACATAATGGGGAAAAATGTAGCAGTATTGGAAATGTCACAAAAATATCATGAAGAGCATAATTGGGACATTTTAGTGATTATCACATTGTTTATTTGTTGTCTAGTTCATTTTGGTGATAGTAGTTAACATTTCATGGTGAGAAAGTAGTGAACCAAATTTAAAAGAAAAATAATAGAGGAAAACATGATTTTGTGAGTTTGGACCTTTAATTGAAAGTTTTGTTGTCTTTGTGACATTAGTAATACCACTACATTTTATCCTCATGATGTTTTGTCATACTACATTTTTACTGCTATGTTTTTGTCCACTACTTTTTCATAGGATCTCAATTCAATTGTACCTACCAATGAGGAGATGCTCATCCTTATTAGAAATAATACAAATAGAATGGTCAATGGGTTGATTTGATTTAGGGTGGGAGGGTTTGCCAAGGTACCAAGGAGAAACTTATATAGCTCCATTACATGTAGACCTTTTTGGAGCTAATTTTTAATATGGAACTTGATGGTATACATCATGATAGAAAACCATGAATATTATCCCAAAACATGTTTAAAGACTGGCTCCCAATCCAATAAATAATTGAAAATAATGCACCAATGATAAAAACCATGATGGCAATGTTGTTGTATGAATATGGATAGACTCAAGAATAATATACATAAGGAATCACCCAATGCATACATATAGATTGAGTTGAGATAAAATGTTGAAAGTAAATAAACAGGCAAGAAAATAAACAAATAAAGAAACACATAGAAATCACACAAACATATAAATAAATTTGAAATAAGTAAACAAATAAAAAGCTCAAAAATAAAATCAAAAGAAAGCATCCTAATAATTACCATGCTCCAGTAGGGAAAATTGAGGATAACTGATTAGACTTAAACAAGAAAAATATTTTTGGTATTTTTAAATATTTGAATATTTTTGGAATTTTGAGGTATCTTAACTCGATCAAGAATGACAAGATACCTGCTCATAAAATGATGAGAGCATTTGGCTTAGGTTTCTCAAAAAATGTTGAGAGCATGGATTAGGGGGACTAAGGTGACCTCAAAATAAATTGAGCATGACCTACATAGTCTTGAAATGATTTCAAGTCATAATAATTACATCAACACAAAAGGTGAGAAAAAACTAACTAGGTCCTAACAAGTTCTCATATCTGACAAATGGCTAGTCAAATGATAATAGTAATGGTAAGGTGAGATGGCAATGCATGATAAATAAATGTTATCCCTAGGTTATTTATAAGTGGCTATAACTAAGATAAAATGGCATAGATCAATGATACTAATTTTCCCATAGGTGGTTATAATTAGTAGCAAGACCAATGAAACACTGATTTGTCCATACGCGACTATAATCACGCTCACATAAACCAACTTTGATATAGGATGGAAAATGAAAGATATATTAAAAGATAAAATTTCACACTAATTTCATAGACTTTTATTCAAACATGAATTTGATTGATTATTGAAGTTTTATTACAATCCCCTCACGAAAAGTGTGGGAAGAACCAATATCACAATAAGATTGGGTAGGATGACTAAAAATAGGCTTTGGTCTAGATAGGAATGAAATGATAGGATGGCATGGTATGGATCTAAGATAATTATGGGTTTTGATAGATTGAATAAAATGGTAGGAGGGTTGCCCCTAAGTGATGGGGTAAATGGTAGGAATATGTGACAATGACAAATGGATATGGAAAATGAAATGGTATGGTACATGTTTTTGGCCTGGGTGATTGTTGGTTTTTTTTTAAATTTTTTTTGGCATGGGTATGGTAAAATGGCATATTATTTTATTATTCTTATTGAAGTTGAGATGCATGTCCTGATCAATAAATGATACAAATATAATAATTAATGATGTTAATTGATATCCCACACCTCGTCTAAATAACTGCTCTATTAAGAACTGGCTACAAATCTAGATGCTAAGAATTTTGTTGTGATCTTCATTGGTCATTGATTCTAATTCCTTCAAACATTGAGACAAGGTATCTTTATAGACTCTGTAAAGGAAAGTACAATTGTGGATGGTAAATAAGGACAAATAATGGATGGTATGTTTGATTGTGAAATGGAATGGTAGATGATAATGGAATACGTAATGGTTGGGAAATAAATGAAGATCAAGACATTCAGTTACACATAATGTTGTTTATGATAGTTTTTACATAACTTTGGATGTGATGGGGCTAAAAACCTTTGAATATTCTCTCGATAGGATCATTATATATATTTTTTATTTGATTTTGAGAGTAGCTACCATCTGATTAGACTGTAGATTGAAAGTGATTTTATTTTGATCTTTGATATTATCTTCATCAAGTAGTGAAGGAATTTTGTGCTCAGTGATCAGTGCCTCGATGAGGTTTTCACCAATGAAGTTGTCTTAATTATCTGGTAGCATCTCCAAGAAGGTTTCACTAATGAACATTGGTTTTTAACTTTGATTTTCTTCTAGTGCTTTCAAAAATTTTCACTAAAAGATGTTGTGCATGAACTTTGCATGTCCCCTAATGCCTCCAAAAAGTTTTTACTAGGAGAGTGTTCTTATGCTATATGAATGTGGTCTTGGAATCCTTTCACTTATTCAACCGCTATGTCACCATGGATATAGTTCAATAAAGTATGATTCTATTGATCAAAATCAACACTTGTGGGAGATGGAATGTCAATAATATGGATATGTTGGTTGATGGTAATGGCCTATGGAATGGTAATGGAATGGGGAGAGGCTACACAATCCTCATAGAAGATAATAGGATAACTCATGTCAAAGTTGAAGTACTCATCCTCAAAAATTTTATTTAAAATGATCTATAAGGCATGCATAACCAATATTGTAAAATCATGAATGCATTCTACTTCTGAATCTAATTTTGACTCAATAGACTCTAAATCTGATGTTGAAACTAATGTTGATTTTGATTTTGATGATAAATATAATATTAGTTCAAGAATAAAAATTGACTCTAATTTTGATTCTTCATCTGATGGGTACTCTATTACAATGATGTATTGTTGAATGTTTGGTATTGGACAATTAATACCCTATGATGGCATAATGGGCTCCACAAAAACTTGTTTGTCAGAGTGGGACTCTTTTAGGATGGGAAAAATGTCAAGAGACAACTCCTTAGAGACTGTCTTATCAATAGGAGGCTCTTGAAAAATAGGCATATGGTTGTGGTAAGTATTTGCCTAAAGGTAGTTATAATCATTAATAAGTGACTCAATAAAGACTGGATCATCATAATGAGACTCCTTGATAACTAGTATACGATTGAAAGGTTATTCATTATAGATTTACTTATCTTAATGGTTGGTTAAAAAAGAACATCTTAGATTATTTAGTTCTCTTATCTTTGGGTTCCAATGAGTTGGAAAATACTAGTTTTCAACACAGCCTATTCTTCAAATGATTGGATCAGTTGAGGTTTTGATTGGATTTGTAATAGATGATGAATGGCCTATGGTTGGATAATATTAGGGAATTAGGGAATGTGATTCCTCACATGAGCTAAAGGACGAAGTCCTGAAATGGTAATAGGGTGGTGTGGGGCTTGGTTACTCACACAAGCTAAAGAATGAGGTCTCAAAATGGCAATGGGGCATTGTGGAGCTTGATTTCTCACCCAAGCCAATGCATTTAAGTATTCCTCATAAACCATATCATCTCAATATTGAGTTGGATCATCTTAAATATATTCTATGTATTGATTATTTTAAAGAGGGTATGGATCTGTATCCCAAACAACATTATCTATAGTTGGGTCTTCAAAGTCCTCCTCATAAACCATATCATCTCAATTGGTAATTTGATTTGGATTTTGTGGATTTTTACTATGTTCCCTATATGGAGTATTGTAGGGAGAATAATAAAACTCCTTAGAAAGTCTTTCTTTATAGGGGTTCCTAGTGGGATTTTGTATGACCATTCCATCATAAGTTAGATTGTATGTGACTCCACCATAAGTATAGCTAGACTTATTTTTCTAAATGATGAAATATCTAAAATAAAAGGATTAGAGTTCTACAAACTTTGAAAAACTATGTCCAAAGGACAAATGGTTCAAACTAGGTCCAACTTGGTCAAAAGTGGAATTATATCTCCAAACAATGATTTGATCATGGATTTGTATATCTAAAATGATTTGTTCTAAGATTTGGCATAAAAAATTCTAACATCAAATGTCATACACAAAAATGTTTAAGAATTTGAATAAAAACTGACATGTCAAAGTCTAGGTCAAAGTATTCCAAATAAGGTGTAAACTAGGAAAGGGAAAATACTTGCTAGGTCTTTTGGCCAAATGTGGAGTCAAAATCTAGGCTCAAACAGGTTGTGCTAAGAATTTTGGTTAAACAAAATTAAAATCTAGACTTGAAACAAAGGGTTAATGTAAATTTAATTTAATCTAACAAGTTTGGAAATAACTTTAACATAGACCTGGCACATGGAATCAAACATAAACATGATTAGTTAGTATAAGCCATAAGGTAAAAGAATTTTGGAGAAAGGATATGTTCTCCTAAGCAAAGGCATAAATAATGATGAGGATAGTCATTGAATAAATAAATAATCAATAGTCTTCAAATTTGGGTAATCAATTAACCAAAGTTATGCAACTCCAAAAGAGAAATATCTATGCATCAACCCCATGAATTGAGGCCTAAATAGAAATCAATCAATGTTTGAATCCAAAATTTGACAATATTAATTGAAAAATCAACATTGAAGACTAGGATTTGACCAAACAAGCTAGACAATATTGGATAACATGATGGAGCATAAATAAGGTCCAAATGGCTGATGTCACATGGTTTGAATCAAACGATTTTTGGTGCAATGGAAAACAAGTCTTGAAACAAATTGAATAGCCTAATGATGTAAGCATGCTCAAATGATGCGATCAACATTATGTTTCAAAGAATCAAAGGTAAAAATGGTTTGACATGTTTTGGGTATCATAATGCTACCCCCTGAAATAAGTAACACACACACAAACATGTTTAGTAAAAATTATAAGGCGCAAGTGTGGTGTAAAATAGATAGCATAACATCTCTTTAGACAAAAGAGTGATATATAAATATATTGGTTTTGACATAGTTTAAAAACAAACATATTAGTTCTAGTCTCAAAACACCAAGTAAGAAAATGATAAAATATAAGTGAATAAATTCCTATTAAGGGTGTGGTAAAGTGGGGTTGAATAAAACTAATTGGTTTTCAATCATTTCTAGATGGATCCCATGTCTACCAACTTTCACATTAGCAAAAAAGAGAAGCACCACTTTAATTAGGTGTCCACAACACTTAGCTTGTTGCAAAAAGGTCTTATCCTTTTTTTCAACCACTACATTCATCACTTTCTTAGTGTAGTGTGATGTCCAAAGTGCAGGTACATCTCATGTGTAACTCCAACACTATAAGGTGGTTTAACTACTCAAACCTTTTATTCTAGTGGGAGTGGTTGAAGTCAGTGGTAGGATATGAAACCCTGGGTCAAAGCTTCCCTATATAAATTTTGGGAGGTAATGAAGTCCCCCTCATAAGCCAAGTTTACATAAAATAAATGACTTAAAATTAAAAGACTTTATGGTTGCCTCAAGATCACCCAATACTATTGTGATTTTTTGGGGATGGCTTTAAATGACATTATTTTTATGCCTTATAATAGGCTCAAAGTGTGATGAGATGGCACTTTGATCCCAAAAGTTTCCTAAAGGGGATAGATTGGAGAGCATATATGCATGTCTCTTTTTGCTAAAACACTCAATGAACAATAAAAATTGCAAATAATTTAAGTGAGTTTAATTTGTTGCATGAAATTAAAAGTGTTTGCTTTGATCCATTACTATCCCTTTGTAATTAGTACAAAAATAGAAAATTTTACATAAAATAACCACTTGAAGCAATAAAAACCTAAGTTCATTTTAAACCCAAATTAAAAATTCAAGACTTAGCTTAGATTCATGATTAAAACACCAAATTGAAAATGTTGTAAGATTTATGATGTGTTTTAAGCACTAAATTAAAATTACCTAAGACTTAGCTAAATCTTAGGTTCATTTTAGGTATCAATTCAAATGTGTGAGAAACATGACATGTTTATTTTAAGCCAAATTTTAAGTGTGCATTATTTTTGAGCAAGTTATTTTAAAACCCAATTTAAAAGGTGTGTGATTAGTCAAAAACATTTAAATCTACTTCCAAACTAGCCCCTCAACCTAAAAAAACAAGATTACAATGACCTGATTGGAATCAATTAGGAGTTTGAGTGAATGAAATTAAGAATTTAGCTCTCAAGTTGATAGTCAAGTTGGGTTGACAGGTGAGTTGGGTTGACAGGTGAGTTGGGTTGACAGGTGAGTTGGGTTGGCAGGCGAGTTGGGCTGATAGGCAAGTTGGGTTGATAGGCGAGTTGGGTTGATAGTCGAGTTGGGTTGATAGGAAAGTTGGGTTGATATGTGAGTTGGGATACACAAGTGAGTTGGGTTCGATAGGCAAGTTAGACTACACATGCAAGTTAAGTCTGTAGGCAAGCTGGGTTGGTGGGCGAGTTAGGCTATATAAGAGAGTTAGGCTACATAGGCAAGTTGGAGTGCACAGTCCTGAGAATAAAACTATGGCTTAGATAAAATGGATTTTTACTCAAATTTTTATCTTTTTTACCTCTACACTCCAAGATCCTTCATGATAATGGTTAGTATGTTTCTTGTATGTGCAATTTGACCAAATTTGTGAAGCTAGGTCCCACCAAGTGTGCCATTTGTGAACATAGGATTGCAATAGGGGGAGATTAGTATTGTGTTAGTGAATAAACAAAATCAATCAGAAACACATTAAACTAACACCCTAATCCTATCTCAAAAGAGGAACTTAGTTAACAAAACAAAAATGGAAAACACAACTAAAACATGAAAGAAAGACCTTCCTTCACCTTCTTTGGATGCTCCAAAATGCTTGTTGTAATGGCTTGCTCGGTTTGTTATCATGAAGTCTACATCAATGAAGTGTGGATACCTTCATCTCTCCTTGGAACCTTGTTTAGCTTTGGATTGGCTTGGATTAGCTCAACATTTGGGCATTATAACACTAAGATATACTAGTTTTGAATGCATTTGGGCATTATAAGTTTGGAATAAAAGAGCTTAAAATTCAATAGGCAACACGTCCTATTTATATATTTTTGGAATGGTTTAGAATCAAAACGAACCATCTATTTCAAGATAAAGATATTTTTCTAAGGATTAATTCAATTATGTAATTAAAATTCATAAATAGGATCATCAATATTTAGGATAGAGAGGCATTAACTAGGCATGGAGGGTCTTAATGAGGAATGGGAGATATTAATTTAAACATTTATGGCATTTATGGCTTGTTGATGCCACCATATAGGATGATTTAGTTAATGAAAATAAATTTCTATAAATAAATATTCAAAAATTTCCATGGAAACTTAACTTAAGCTCTTGATTTGGTTTAATTAGCCTTAAACATGATTAGTCAACTTTGATGTAAAACCTTGGAAATTTATGCATAAATTAATTAGATTGGTCAAAATGTTTTATTATTGACTCAAAATTTGACTATATTGGAATTTTAAGTTGTTTTTATATGCATTGGAAACATTATCCCATTTAGGATGTTGTCAATGCAAAATAACAAAGAGACGTGTCTCATACAAAAAATTTGATAGAAAAGAACAATCCAGAGCACCCAAGTGCAAACTTGGAATTTTAAATTGAAATGATCTTAACAAATTTATCTGAGTTATATATTTCATTGCCACATTTAATGATACTCTGGCCAAAATTGGCACTGGAATATATCAATTTCAACTCATTTAATGTGTTTTAGTGTTTTTAGGCCTAATTGTGCATTTTGGTGGAAATTGGTCAAAACCCTGATTGATGGTCATTGGTGGATATATTTAGGTGTCTAAATGTTATAGGTATTAAAATAAACCCCATGTCATTGGATCCATTCCTAATCCATGACAACTTATCCCTAATCTCATTCTCACTTCTACCTATTTTTCTCACTGTCTTCCTCACTAGGATTTTTTAGTGATAGGTCAACTTTCATGACTATTTTAGCATATTTAAAGTCTATAAACTACTCAAAAACCACCATGAACATGAATTAATAGTCACAATATTTAACCTTCATCCATTGTGTAACTTTGAGTTAGTCAACCTTGCTTGCTATAACAAATTTATTAGAATTAAGAGGTTTCTTATAGTTTCCACTCACTCTTCTAATAGACCAATGCCACTTGGAGGTACCTAAGAGAGTCCTCTATATTATAAAATCATTAAAATAGTATATCAAATCCATTTTGAGTTATTTATATTAATATATTCCATATGAAGTCACTATGAGGGTTTTAGACCGGTTTCCATTCTTAACATTTGTTCATAAAGCTATGCCCCTAAAACCAAATACTAATGCTTGTAAATCATTTTTCAGAGCCTTTTACATCTCTACCTAAGCTCTTATCTTCCCATGCAATAGTTACACATGCTGACAAGCATAAAAAAATGTCTCTCAGGCTTTAAAACATTTATTCTACATACTCTAAAGACCTAAAATCCACTTTTTATGATTTCATCTTCAACTCAAGACTTTAAACTTCAAAAACACACTTGAAACAAAATTTTTTACCTCCAACCATGCTTAAATAATCTCACAAAGATCCAAACCTGATTATGATACCTCATTCTACCACCTAGGGTATTAAGACTAGGTCTATGAGAAGACCACTATAGAAGAACCTACCCTTTTGTATCACTCTAAGAGTCATGTGATGAACTTGAAACCTTTATAACATTATCCAAAACTACATTTCAAAATTTAAATCTCATACACGTCCATATCACCACCATCATGCCTCTATAAGCTATATCCATGCTTAAGAACTAGTCAATCAAACAAACCTACTGGGAACTATATAACTATAATATCTTCAAGACACCTTCTAAATATTTCCACTCACCTCCAAACATCTAATACAAGATAAAAAAAACATATACCATCATTCTCCTTTAACCAAACTCCTTAAACTATTTAGGTCACTACCCAAGACTGAACTAGCCTTCTTGAACACACAAGACATGAATACAATCTCTCTCTCTATAAACTCGTGAATATTTAAATATCTTCACCTAAGAAATGAAAATCATAGTATCTAAAAAAAATACACATACCTATATCCACTCATTTCACCATACCTCACTATGTTTCACAAGACACTCCATTGGATCACTCAAATCCATACTAACAAGCTCAAATAGTCAACCTCATACCAATGGCCATAGACACATTCTTGTGAACCAACACTTGACATGAAAATTCCTTTGACATCAATGAAAATACATAAACACATGACATAATATTAAACTTTAAAAAATATCCCCCTTTGTCCTTGATGGCAAACCACATCGATGGCAACCCATAAATGAACTAATCATTCTTAAACTACACTACTCTAAACAAGCTACTTCTCTCCCAAACTAAACATTTTCATCAAGAACTTTTCTCCCATAGGAAATTTGACCATCAATAACTTTCTCCCCCTTTGAAATTAATGAGAAAAGGTCATACACACTGTCACGAGGTCATCCACATATAGTCCACTGATCCTTGGACCTGACCACTCTCAAAGCCAATAAACTCCCCCTTTTTCTATACATACTTCTCAATGTTTGTTCTCATTTGGGATCTCAAATAAAACATGATTCTTTAACCTTTGAAACATCTCACACATACTCCCCCTTAGTCTATGCACACCTTATAATTATACCAATTGAAGTTAACATACTAAAACTACTCCATATGACCTCTTTAACGACTTGACTACATACACGAGTTACACATTTATCTTTGATGACTGATATGACCAATAAGTCTTTACACAGTTGCTTTAGATCATCAAATATTATACCATGACCACATAATCAATAAATAACTTATCTTTGACTCTTTTCTAACAAGAGTCATGCCCATATCTCACATAATACTCAAGAGACCTGAGATAGCTCCCCTTAACTCCATGCTTCACCTCTGCTATATGCCTTTATGATGAACACACTATAATCTATATGAAAAACACTCTACCTTGCCTAAATTCATATATCCTAAATATATATTTTCACCAATCCTCAATAGAATCATGCTTACACAACTACCCATCATGCTTCAAATATATCTGGTAGGGTCTAGGACTAGGTCTAGGTACAAATCTAAACCAAGCAACACTTTCCTTCTACCATACTAGCTAACCATGTTGACCACCTTGGAATTCCTTTGATGACCTCAATAACACCTTCAAACATATTAATTACTTTAACCCATCTTTCCATTGTCTCATCATGCAGTCCTCTATGCAAATCTCAACCATGACCTAGATCATGCAAATAACTAGACTTCTTAGTTATCTTCAAATTCTCTCTTTCTACATTGAGACTAATGAAAACACTTGATTCCATTACTATTCATGGACCATGGTACTTGTTTGATGTTATCCATATATGAGCTACCTATGAATTGATGATCCATATCTCTCTTTCAATAACCAACTCAAGATATAAGCTTTCACTTTCTTCTTATTGGCTGAAGAGTGTCTCCTTGAAGCCTAGATAGAGACACCCAACTTCATAAGGCTCTAGAATAATGTGAACTTAGGAGACCTCTAGTTCTCCAATCCACTTCTCTCAACCATTTTGGAACTAAAAGACTGATAGTTTTTGTTTAGGATTCTCTTGGTTTTGATTGGTATCTCATGCTTGATGTTTACATCATCCTTCTCTTTGATTACCATTTTTTATTCCAATGCACCATAAATATATGTTTATAGTATATGATTTTGACACTTCTTCACATCTTATCCCTATTTTTATTTAAATAAATCATTTTGACTGATAGGATCAATGTGATTGACACTATCTACCTTTGGTCTCTATACCTTTTAGGGGTATATCTTGTTATGACTAGAGGTTTATCCAATCTGATCTTATAGAAACTTGTAATGTGACCAACATGTTGATAACTAAAACAGACAACCTTACTCACACTTTATTATTTATGTGGAATGTAATCCATTTTTGACTAATTTCTTCTCCTCCTACAATCCCTTGATCTATACCCAAACTGATAAATAGTGAAATGATAACCATGAAATGAATTAGAATACATTTTTACATTGGGTTAAATGTTTAAAGGCGATCTTTTTTTATTTTCCTTAATTTTGACCTTATTTTTTTTATTAGGATGATTTGCATTCTTCTTGGTTTGATCTGACTTCTAATGTTCTTTCTCAATCTTTCTCATCTTGTCCATGAGCTTCTCATGCTCAACCTTCAAGGAGACAAACTTGGTCCTCAACTTATCACACTCAACTTATCTTGATATTAGACTTTTATTTGTAAACCCTAATTGATATTTAAGATCATAAATAGTCATATCATCTTATTTGGAGTCATTATCTAACTTAGTATTGAAGGTACATACCTGCTTCTCAAGAACTATGACCATAGATCTCAACTCTTGATTCTCTTTCCTTATTTGCTTAGCCATCTTGTGATTCTAGGATCACCATCAAGATATAAATATTCTTCAAAGGACCTAATATGATACCAATTATTGGAATCATATCCACTGATATGGGTTGGGGTGAATTAGTTCACTTAAAACATTCATTCAATTTCACTTATCATTGATGAATCATTCATTTAAACACATATATCAACCAATGCATAAACAAGCATCCACATAAGCATACAATTTATGAACACAAGATATAAGTGGGAAACCTTGATTGGGAATAAAACCAACTAAAAAATAGATTGAAATACTTTCCTATAAGTAAATAATCAATATTTAGTGAGGAACCAACCCCACAAAGAACACTAACCCCTAATTAGTCAGGCACCCACTCAATTAGGCCTTTAAAAAGCACCAACTTGTAAGGAGTCACCAACCCTATAAGTGGCTTAGCACCAAATCAACCACTTCAATAAAACATTTTAAACCACCAAATTATAATTCAACTCTCACTCCTTCATGACAAAGCACCAACTTAGCTAAGACCAACTTGATCACCTCAAAACACCTTATTGTTTAACTAATAAATGGTGATATCTTCTTCATCTCTCTATCTTCTCTATCTAAATTACACTCAATGTCATACATTAGGAACACATATATGATGTATATTTTCTAGTAAATAGTTATAAAATCAACTAATTAATCTCCTCTCAACCCTCTATCCTTCT
Organism: Torreya grandis; assembly: GCA_037957365.1. NCBI lineage: Eukaryota > Viridiplantae > Streptophyta > Pinopsida > Cupressales > Taxaceae > Torreya > Torreya grandis. The sequence goes on from JARHVA010002111.1 coordinate 2,390,692, forward strand.
CAAAATAGCTTCTTAGGCTTCCTCACTTAATATGCCTCTTACTAGGCTTTTTAGACCAACTGAACTTGACATCCACATGAAAAAAATTAGTTATATGTTTATAATATTCTATTTAACCTCTTATAATTATATTAAATACCTCCTTATCCTTCAAAATATTCCCTCTTATTCACTCATTGGTGTCTTCTCTTCTACACACACAATTAGGCCAAATATGCCTTGTATAAATATACATCAAAAGATCACTTACACTCTTGGTATGATAAGACACTAATTAATCAAGGTTAGACACAAATAATGTATTATAAAATTTTACACATAATAATAAATCAAATTATTATCACCATTAGGTTGGCCAAACACATTTAGATGTTAATCTTCTTTTAGGCCTAATAGAGACCTAATACATTAGGTCCATCCTCTCCATGGATCAAATTGAATCTCTATAGCCCAGATGGCTCTCAAAAAAGAACTAAAAACTTTTAAATGATTATATATTAACCTAAAATAACCTTATATATTCACAATAAGTAACAAATCCTTTTCTCACACCTTGAAAGCACCATTAGGCCTAAAAGACCTATTATGCCTAATTACCCTAGAAACACTATCTTTAAAGATAAAGCTCAAAAAATATATATAAACATATTATAGACACAATAAACATATGTATGGAAAAATATTTATATTAGGGTCATTATAAATCTCATTATAAGACATCACTTAGGCTACAAATACTTAGGACACCTAATCAAAAAGCTCACTCAAAACTGCCAATTTGCTCAAAACCTGGTCATTAGCAATTTGATTTAAACCATAAATATAGGATATTTAAAACAATAAAAATGAATGTATAATATTCCATGGAATATATAAGGAATAAAAACATTATTTTTACACTTTCACATTGGGCATAATGATTAGGAACATCAATCTTACCAACACACAAAAAACTGCTTGAATGCTCCAAAACATAGTCCTAAAGAATGTTGTCTTTAACACTTGTAAGGATACTTAAAAGACATAATTAAAATAAATAGTTCATATGTGACCTTTATAACATCCTAAAATATATAAATAATAATTTATAGTATCAACCATTGGTCTTATAGGCTAATATGTTGACCTTCTCTTTCATAGTTCTTGCTAAGCTAGACAAGCCATTTTGGCTTCCATAGTTCAAATTCTTATATTAAATATCAAAATTTTATTAATAATTTATAGATATATATATATATATATATATATATATATATATATATATATATATATATATATATATATATATATATATATATATATATATATATATATATATATATATATATATATATATATAACAACATAAACATGTGCACTAGATAAATTAACTCATGATATAATATCTCAAACTCATCACTCCATCTTGCATACCCAAAATTGCCATTCTATCTTTAGGACCAGCCATGGTGATTATGTCTTTCAACACTTGTGTGGGTACATTTAATAAATTTTTATACATGTGTATGATCATATTATATCATTATGTAACTCTCATATATATATATATATAATTGACATTATTAGTCTTGCAAACCAATCTCTCAACTTTACATCTTCATTGTCTCATCTTCACTAGACATATCATTTCATGAACAATATTTTCAAAAATTTCATTGACCTAAAAAAAATATAACAAAAATTAACAAGTGATATAGGTATTTAAAAAAAACCCCATGAAATTTTATCCATTCTTAATCCATGACAACTTATCCGTAATCTCATTGTCACTTCTGCTTATTTTTCTCATTGTCTTCCTCACTAGGCCTTTTTAGTGATAGGTCAACTTCCATGACCAATTTAGCATATTTTAAGTCTAGAGCCTACTCAGAAGCCACCATGAACATGAATTAAAATTCATAATATTCAACCTTAATCCATTATGCAACTTTGACTTAATTAACCCTACCTGCTATACCAAAGTTTTAAGAAATAAGGGGTTTCCTATAGATTCCTCTTACTCTTCTAATAGACCAATGACCCTTAGAGGTACTTGGGAGAATAATATACATGATACAATAATAAAACTAGGTCTCCAATCCATTCTAATCCATTTCCATCAAGATATTCCATATCAAGTCATTATGAGGGTTTTAGATTGGTTTTTATTATTAACATTTGTTCATAAAGGCTTGCCCATAAAACTAACTCCTAATGATTATTAATAATTTTTACGAAAATTTTAAATCTCTCCCTAAGATCTTAGATTCCAATGCAATAGGCACACATGCCAACAAGCATCAAAAAGTGTCTCTCAGGCTTGGAAACCTTTACTCTTCATACTTTAGAGACCTAAAATCCACTTTTTATGATTTGTTATTCAAATCAAAACCTAAAAACTTCACCAAAAAACTTGAAACAACATGTAATACTTCAAAGCATTTTTTCTTAAGCTCAAAAGGATCCAAACCCGATCATGATACCTCATTCTACCACCTAAGGTCTGTTGACGCAGGAAAATTACACCCAGTGGCAGGAAAACAAGCTCCTACCTTCTCCTCCCAACATGGAAACTCCTCTCTCACTTGTGGGATGGTGAAATAGGAGAGGAAAGCCTCTAGATAAGGGCTAGCTCCCTTTGATGCATCATGTTTGTTTCAGGCAGTGCAAATACATACAGACATATATATATATATATATATATATATAGCTATATAAACTAGGGGGATGAAAAGGGAGGAAAATACAAGAAAACAAACTACTCTAAGGAGGTGATACACCAAAACAAGATGACCTCACACCCACTCTTAAAATTAGACAAACACACTTATATGCTTCACCCTTGATAGAAGAGACAATCTGCAAACTTGACAGGGAGGCAGAAATGAAAGATACAAAAAAAAGGAGGTTCACCAAAGGTGTTGTGAGAAGCACTCTATAGATGATCCCCTCTGTTATGCAATCCAAAATAGAACTCTTCTCCTATTAGCTATAGATGGCACCTTATAGATTGCTGGTGTGTTGGTGTTAAACCTGTGAGAGCATCAAAGACAATGGCTATACACAAATCAACACTCAAGACATACACATAATATCTATCCAAGAAGAGGTAAAAAATGTGCTTATAGACTCAGGTAGAAATTTTAGCAGGGCTGCACCTTGTAAAATTCATGAAAAGATGATTACAAAATGACTAAGTTTGCAATATATATGAGAAGCAAAAGGCCCACTTTGCGCTCCTGATTTTACAAGTGGCATACATGTCTCTTCATGAAAAGAACAAGTCACTCAAAATATTAATGAGTTATTCATTTTTCCTACTCAAAATTTGCATTTCCTACTTAGGTGACTTACATGGTTTGCCTTCCCATTTAATGTGAAACAGATGAAATAGTTGCACTACTGGCTACTATCATTCCAAATGATTGATTCGCTGGCACTATCTCACCTGCTAAAGTTGCTTCTTCAATTAGCGCTGGTTGGATAACTGCACACTTATTCCTTGCTTATCACTTTGTCCATTTGTCCTATCTAACTCATTCGGTCCCTGGGGTGAACATCTTGGCAGGTTACTGCATTTTGAGCTCCTTTCCATGGCTATCACTTCCTTCATTTGAAAATAAACGGTTATTATATTTTGCTAAATTTGACGTGCATATGGCCATCACTACTTTGAACACCAATGGGTCTTTCATCCTCTTAAGATTGATGGCTTCCCAAATGTCGCTACTTGAAAACCAATGGCTATACCATTCTATTAAACTTGACGTCCATCGGAACATCATCGGGTCCATGTGGTAACTCCTCGGGCATGTCTCTACCTTTGTATTTCCTTAGGACCCTTAGAAGGTAAAACAACCCTCTGCCCTTTGAAAAGCCCTTTGGATTTGGGCCGAAAGTCCCCTATAAGGGCACCTGCCCTTCGAGGTCCTTCGGCGGGTACCTTTGCCTTTGTATTGGTCTCCTGCAGACAATTTCCCCAGGTAAATTTCCCTGAGTCTACATGGCCTTTGCTTTGTTTTCCATAGACTTTTGTCTACGGACATTTTCCCATAGACAAAAAGTCCACAGAAATTATGTCCACTCTTTTGCTTTGAAGCTTTGGTGCTCTCAACCTGAATTCCTTTGGGTTTTTTGTTTGAAGGAATTCCTTCAGACAAAAAGCCTGAAAGAATTGGGACTTAGCAAATTTTGATCAAATCTTGAACTTGAGCTTTGTATTTGAACTTACCCCTGCCTGGGTCCCTTTCTTTTGAAGTGCCAACCCTTTGCTAGGGCACTTTGACTTGGACTTCCCCTTCAGCTAAGGACAGACCTTTGAACCGAACCTGTTGAACGAAAAATTAGTTCAACGGTTCAAGGTTCAACCATTACGCGCCAATAGGGAGTGAATTAAAAGCTAATGAAATCTTTCCATTGAACCAAAGCTGTTAAACCAAAGATAGGTTCAATGGTTCAAGGTTCAACCAATGCACGCTGATTCCAAAAGGTAACTAAGCTGATGAACCATTGAACCAAAACCCATTGAACTGTCAGCCGTGAACCTTTTCCATTGAACCAAAAAAAATTGGTTTAATCGCTTGTTAAAATGAGATGTTGAACCAAGGCTAAACCAAATAGAGAAACAATGGCATAAACTTGTGCATCCTAGAACAACTACCTTCGAATAATGAAGAAAAAGGTGAACAATTTGGCCTGTGAATAAAAAATTGGTCAACAGATAGCGACTCACAGGGGAAGCATGCCTGCCATGCTTAGAATCCAGCTGCCTTGAAAATCCATTGGGCATGGAGTCAGATAGTAACTTTGAGAACTAGCAACAGCTCCACTAAAACTTAGAACCAGTCACGCAGATTCACCGCCAAGGAAAAGAAAACACACACAAGACTAAGAAAACTACTACTTGTGTAACAACACTTAGGGAAAATAGGAAAGGAAAATAGGGAAAATATGTACAGGTGAACCCAAAAATCAATGACAATGCTTCAAATATATCCCATTAATTGGGATACGTAGTTATTCACCATCCAACCTAGAAAGTTGGAATGCATTATGCTGCTTGCACTGAGTGATCATGTAAGGACCGCTCCATAGGGCATCAAATTTTGCATGTTTTCTAGGCTTAGCTTGATCTTCATCCCATTTCAGGATAATGTCTCCTTTAAAGAAATCTCTTGACAAAGATTTCTTATCGAATTGCCTTTTTACTTGCTGTTGGTGACTAGTCATGGAAGCCATAGCCCGATACCTTACCTCTTGGAGTTCTATTAGCTCACACACCCTGACCTCTAGGCCATTTCCTTCTTCAAATTGCAATTGGTGTGAGAGATCCAATTCTGGAAATTAAAGTGAGATGGGAAGCCTAGCTTCCCTTCCATACACGAGCATATATGGAGAATTTTTGATTGCTCTTTTTGGAGTAATTCAGTCAGCCCATAGATTTGTCTTTAGCTTGGCATGCCAAGTTCTCTAGTTATCCTCCATAGTCCTCTTTATGATTCTGATCAAATTTTTGTTGGTGGACTTAGCCAGCCCATTCCCCTATGGATAATAATTTGATGAAGTGTTGAGATATATGCCATACTTTAGCACCCATTCACTAGTTTTGGTTCCCAAAAAAGCCAAGGCATTATCTGAGATTATGGTGGCTGGGACCCCAAATCTTGTTACCAGGTCCTTGTAGAACTCTAGGATTGTGCTTTCATTTGCCTCTTTCAGAGCGACGGCCTCCACCCACCTTGTGAAATAATCTGTAGTAGTCAGGACCCATTTGTGCCCAGCACTGGAGGGAGGATTGATAATCCCTATGAAGTCCAGGCCCCACTGCATGAATGGTTTCTCAACTTGAATGGGCTGTAGAGGCATGGTAGCCAATCACTATTTTCCATCAAAAAGTGCACACTTCTAGCACTTTCTTACCTAGGCATGGGTGTCCTTGAAAAGAGTAGGCCATAAATAGCCAGCCCTCATTATCCTTGCTGCCATAGCTCTAGGGGTGAAATGACCACCTACTGGCCCATCATGGAACTTAGCCAATAACTTATCAACTTGGTTTGGGTCAATGTACCTTAGGAGGACCCCAGAGAAATCCCTCCTAAACAATACTTCATCAACTAGAACATAAGGAAGAGACTGGAGTTTAAAATGCCTTCTTCCAGTCTTATCAAGACCCTGGGGACACTCACCCATGAGAAGGAAATGCCTCATGTCCAGCGTCTAATCCTTTATGACAGTTGGTTCTTCTACAGTGTCTACATCATGGATTAACAAGCTATCTTTCCTTTCTTGCTTTAAGTCTATAGCTAACTATTCGCACAGGCCTCTTCCCCTCACTATCTTGGTGATCTTAATGTCTATGTCATACTCTATCACTTTGGTGATCCACCCTGCCCTTTTCTTGTTCAAATCATGATTGGTCAAGAAATCCTTAACGCCAAGATGTGGGACCATAAGGTGAATCCTGCTATCAAACAACATATGCCTAAATTTCTTTAGGCTCCACACTACTACCAGGACTTGCTTTTCAACATACGTGTACCTGACTTTGAAGTCCTCTAACCCTTGGCTGAAGAAAGCAAGTGGCTACTCGAGGTCAACACCATTAGCTTAGGTAAGCATGGTGGATATCACCTCCTCATTGCTGAAAGTATAGAGGTTGAAGTCCTTGCTGAAGTCTAGGCTGATCAAAGTGGAGCTCGAGTTATGGCCTGCTTGATGGCCTCAAAGCTATCTTTCCTTTGAGATATCCATTTGAAATCCTCACCCTTTTTTAGCATAGGGGTGAGTGGCTTAACTTCTCTGCAAAATTTGAAATGAATCTCTAAATGAAAATAATCTTGCCAAAGGAACTCTGCAGACTTTTCTTGTGCTTTGGTAAGGACATCTCCAGGATAGAGCAAACTCTCTCAGGGTCAATAGACAAACCCTCCTTGGACACAATGTGGCCAAGGAGTTTCCACTCATGAATAGGAAACATGCACTTTTTTGGATTAAGAGAGATGCCAAATTTCCTGCACCTTTCAAAAATTTACCTGAGGTGTTCTATGTGTTGGCTCACTTTCTTGGAGAATACCATTACATCATCAAGGTATACCAGCACATTGTTATTTATCAAGCCACCAAAAGCCATGTCTATGGCTCGCTGAAAGGTAGCACCAGCATTGGATAGCCCAAATGACATCTTCTTGTAGGCAAATGTTCCCCATTTAGTGGTGAAGGCTATTTTGTGCTGGTCATAGCCTTGTACTAGAATTTGATTATACCCTGAATAACCATCCAGGAGGGAGAAATGCTCACTACCAGTTACCTTTTAGAGGATCTGCTCCATGCTCAGAATGGGATAATGATCTTTTAAAGAGACTTTATTAAGGTCTCTAAAATTAACACATAGCCTGATTTCCCCTTTTTTCTTTCTAACAGGAACAAGATTGGCCAACCATGAGGAATGTTTGATTAGAAATATAATTCTAAACTCAATCAATTTGGCCAATTCCCTCTACATGAGGGGCTCAATTATAGGATTAACAGGCCTTTGCTTTTATGTGACTGGCCTAGCACCTTCTTCTAATTCAATGGTGTGCTGGGCAAGCCTTGGGTCGAAACCCTTTAAATCACTATAATCCTAAGCAAAGACATCAGAGAATTCTTGACATAGTAGAATGAAAGCTCACCTTTCTTGAAATGTTTAGACCTTTCCAAGCGCAAGCAACTTGTCCTTGAAGATTTCAACGCTTTCATAATTTTCCTCTTTGGTAGTGATGCATGCCTTGTCATTTCTCAATTGGTCATCCCCGTTGAAAATGCTTTCAAGCGTGACCAGACCTTTAGGGAGTTTATTGTTCTTCAACTAAACAATCTCATTTCCATATTACTATTGCAATTTCACTTGATTTTGTATTGCAAACTCAACTTCTTCTTGTAGGAAGAAAGCTATCTACTGGTCACTTTCGAAGACTTTCCAATTTGTAACGTTTTCTGGGATAAAAGGTTGAACCACCACTTTCAAGTGGCACGAACCACAGTCTCGGCTTATTTCCCTTGAAACATCAAACTGGGCACCAATTGCTGCTAGCCTATCCACTCATTTATTTTGCTCTCTAGGAATGGAGGTGATGTTAAAAGCAAGGAAATCCTCCACCAAGTCCCAGACTCTATGCTTGTAAGACTTCAACAAGGATTTCTTTTTTATATTCTGGCCTTTCACCTAATTTACAATCAGCTCACTGTCTCCCAAGACTTGCAACTCCCTAATCCCTCTTTTTCTTGCCCATTCAAGGCCATGGATCAAAGACTCATATTCTACAACATTACTTGTGCTAGAGAATTGGAAATGAAAAGCTAAAAAGTACCTTTCCTTTGAGGGGGAGACAAACATTACCCCACCACCAGCTCCCATCTTACTTCTAGAACTATCAAAATATAGCTACCACAGGCCAAGGTCTCCTTTGCTTTCCTTCATTAAATTTGGCATGAAAGCACCCTCTTCATGCATGAAATAAACTCCAAGGTCTACCTCCTCAATGAATTTGTATGGATAATTTTCAAATTTATCATTTCTCCACTCATCCAAGAGTAAGTCTATGATGCCTTCAAGAGCAGAGGATGGAGATTGGTCTGTCTGAGACTCTTTTAGGTCAATGATGGTGTAACTGACATTTGCTATCTTAGGCAAATATGGTTTTAGGTGGTCCTTGTAGAGTGGCTCAGACTCAATTTTCACTTTGGTCCCATACTTGGTTTTAGAAACTAGATATGACCAATTCACTGCTAGATAGCCACCTATCTTTGACGTGAAGTCCCTAGACAAGAAAATTGTGAAATACAGAGGAACATCCACTATCACTATATCATGGGGAATTGAGAAGGTTGGGCAAGCATGCAATGTCAAGCCTAAACCCTTCACAATCCCAACTATTTTTGTAGGTGCCCCATCTAACTGTAGGACTCCTTTGTTCATTTCTTCATACTTTAATCCCATCTTATCAGCAATGCACTTAGGCATCACTGAGGTACTAGCCCCACTATCAATTATGCAGTTATGTACCAAGAAGTCCCCAATTACCAAGGATACATAGAAAGGGTGAGCTTTCTCTTCCTTCTTTACCTATCTTGAAGTGGAAGGCTATCCATTTGTCATCAAGACATTATCAGTGCTGGCTGGGACAACTTGAAAATACAACTCATTTAATTCCCTTTTCAACACGTCCTTCTGGCCTAGAAGAGACAATGAATCCCATAAAGAGATATTCATATTTAGATTCTTCATCTGATCCACTATTTTGATTTGAGGACTACCATGCCTTAAGCTTTCCTTGGGGTTGATTTCAAGCTGAGCTGCAGGCTGAGGTGCTGAAGGTATAAATGGCTACCTAAAATTTGGGGCCTTTGAATTGGAGTGTGATAGAGGAGGTGATGCTACCACCTGGGTTTCTCCCATTGCCCTTCTCTTAAACCTCGTGTTGGCTACAACACAATCAACCTGACTGTCTACATCATCCACATAATTCACTGAATAAAATTCCCCTTCCAAATGATTCATCAGGGCAGAATCAGGCTGAGCCTGATTATTACTCGTGCTGGATTGCATTAAAGGCTCAAAGGCCTGAGATTGAGCAGCTATTTGGTTGTTTGCATTCTAAAAATAGTTCATCATCTCATTTGTGTAGATGACCTGTTCTTGACCATATCCCATGGTCAAACAGCTTGGCTGCTCTTATACTAAATTGTTCTGAATAGGCACCATGGCCTTAGATGATGAAGAAGGACCAGTGTTGTAATTTTGAAATGCCCTAGTTGTAGTGAGCTTCCCCTGACCTTGGTTATAATTTTGAAAGGGGGGTCTAGGGGCTTGACCATATTATTGGTATCCCTGATTCAGCCTATTATTTTGGGCTTGCTACCTTTTAAGGGTAACAAGTTCATTTGACATGTTTTGCAATAGGCATTTAACCTCATGAAGCTCATTTGATGAAATAGAAGTTGGCTTCTCAATGCTAGGTAGGGGAGAAATTATGGGAGCAACGGTTTGAATTGGGGGTAATGGTTCTAGGAGAAGTGGCATGTGAGGCCTAGGAGTGATTTTCCCAGCTTGAACCAAGCAATTTTTGGCTACTATGGCAATATCATAAGCAGTTGGCAGTATATGTCCTCCCATGGATTGGATCATCACAACAATATCACTGTTTAATGCCTTTAAATAGTACAAGAAAGCATAACTGGGAGTCAGTCTTACTAGGATGGGAATTCTATCCTAAGTCTTTTGAAAATGTGTGTTGAAGTCCTGCATATACTCGTGTGGAGCTCTCTTTATGGTCGTCAGCTGCTCAGCAAGAGAGATACCATCAATTTTTTCCCCAAAACGATCTATTAACTAAGTGCCCAATTCATTCCAAGAATGTATGGAATTCACAGGCAAGGTCCTGTACCAATCAAGAGCCTTGCCTTTTAAAGACAGTGCCAACAATCTGATGGCAATATTTTCTTCTATTACATTATGAATATTACAAAGGTTGGCAATATTCCTAATATGCTCAATGGCTGTAATAGGTCCCACTCCATTGAAAGAAGGCACATTTTTAGAGCTGTTCCTGGAATTGGATCATAGCGTGGGAGGTTTAAGGGGCTCTCACCATGAAAAGTTGCAAAAGGTAATGCCATGGCTGGGATTGGCTGTAACTATGGCTATACTGCAATTGTCTCTTATAACCGGCCTAGGAGGATTGATTGCTAGATAAGGGCGGGTCCTTTCAAATCATAGCCTTTTAGCAGAGTTTATAGGTAATTCAATGAAATCAAAAGGAACCCCTCTTAAAGCAGATCTTGTGGTGACCTTAGGCATATAAAGTTAAGCTACTGGTTTTAAAATAGAACTAAAGGTCTTACCATTGGAGTCACTAGATGCTGGAAAACTTTGAATTCACTATATCAGGACCAACATCAATCCTAAACTTTACTGAGTGATCAAACCAAAAGTCCCACCGGTGTGCCAAAACTATTGACGTAGGAAAATTACACCCAGTGGCTAGAAAACAAGCTCCTGCCTTCTCCTCACAACATGGAAACTCCTCTCTCACCTGTGGGATGGCGAAGCAGGAGAGGAGAGTCTTTAGATAAGGTTTATCTCCCTTTGATGCATCATGTTTGTTTCAGGCAGTGCAAATACATACAAGCATATATATATATATACAGCTATATAAACTAGGGGGGATGAAAAGGGAGGAAAATACAGGAAAAAAAACTACTCTAAGGAGGTGATACACCAAAATAAGATGAACTTCTCACACCCACTCTCAAAATTAGACAAACACACTTATACGCTTCACCCTTGACAAAAGAGACAATCTGCAAACTTGACAGGGAGGTAGAGATGAAAGATACAATAAAAGGAGGTTCACCAAAGGTGTTATGAGAAGCACTCTATAGACGATCCCCTTTATTCTACACTCCAAAATATAACTCTTCTCTTATCAGCTGCAGATGGCACCTTGTAGATAGCTGGTGTATTGGTGTTGAACCTGTGAGAGCATCAAATACAATGACTATACACAAATCAACACTCAAGACATACACATAATATCTATCCAAGAAGAGGTAAAAACTATGTTTATAGACTCAGGTAGAAATTTTAGCAGGGCTTCACCTTGTAAAATTCATGAAAAGATGATTACAAAATGACTAAGTTTGCAATATATATGAGAAGCAAAAGGCCCACTTTGCGCTCCTGCTTTTACAAGTGGCATACGTGTCTCTTCATGAAAAGAACACTTCACTCAAAATATTAATGAGCTATTCATTTTGCCTACTCAAAATCTGCATTTCCTACTTAGGTGACTTACACAATTTGCATTCCTATTTAATGTGAAATAGATGAAATGGTTGCACTACTGGCTACTATCATTCCAAATGATTGATTCGCTGGCACTATCTCACCTACCAAAGTCACTTCTTCAATTAGCGTCAATTGGACAACTACACACTCATTCCTTGCTTGTCACTTTGTCCATTTGTCCTATCTGACTCATTCGACTCGTGGGGTGAACATCTTGGTGGGTTGTTATGTTTTGAGCTCCTTTCCATGGCTATCGCTTCCTTCATTTGAAAACAAATGGTTATTCTATTTCACTAAATTTGACGTGCATATGGCCATCATTGCTTTGAACACCAATAGCTCTTTCATCCTCTTAAGATTGACAGCTTCCCAAATGTTGTTGCTTGAAAACCAATAGCTATACCGTTCTGTTAAACTTGACATCCATCAGGACGTCATCGGGTCCACGTGGCAACTCCTTGGGCACTTCTCTACCTTTGTATTTCCTTAGGACCCTTGGAAGGTAAGATGTCCCTTTGCCCTTTGAAAAGCCCTTTGGATTTGGGCTGAAAGTCCCTCACAAAGGCACTTGCCCTTCGGGGTCCTTCGACAGGTCCCTTTGCCTTTGTATTGGTCTCCCGGGCTCCCGCACACAAATTGGCCACAGACAATTTCCTCGGGTCTGCATGGCCTTTGCTTTATTTTCCATGGACTTTTGTTCATGAACATTTTCCCACGGACAAAAATTCCATGGAAATTCTATCCTCTCTTTTGCTTTGATTCTTTGGTGCTCTCGGCCCAAATTCCTTCAGACTTTTTGTCCGAAGGAATTCCTTCAGACAAAAAGCCCGAAGGAATTGGGACTTAGCCAATTTCAATCAAATCTTGAACTTGAGCTTTGTATTTGAACTTACCCCTACCCGAGTCCCTTTCTTTTGAAGTGATATCCCTCTGCTAGGGCACTTTCACTTGGACTTCCCCTTCAGCTAAGGATAGACCTTTGAACCGAACCCGATGAACCAAAAATTTGTTCAACGGTTCAAGGTTAAACCATTGCGCACCGTTGGGGAGTGAATCAAAAGCTGATGAACTCTTTCCATTAAACCAAAGCCATTAAACCAAAGATAGGTTCAGTGGTTCAAGTTTTAACCAATGCATGCCGATTCCAAAAGGCAACTAAGCCGATGAACCGTTGATCCAAAACCCATTGAACTGTCAGCCGTGAACCTTTTCCATTGAACCAAATAAAAATTGGTTCAATTGCTTGTTGAAATGAGATGTTGAACCAAGGCCAAACCAAATAGAGAAACACTAGCATAAACTTGTGCATCTTGGAACAACTGCCTTTGAATAATGAAGACAAAGGTGAATAATTTGGCCTGTGAATAAAAAATTGGTCAACAGGGTCTTAAGACTAGTTCCATGAGAAGACCACTAAAGAATAACTTACCCCTTTGGATCACTTTGAGAGTCATGTGATTGAATGAACACCTTTATCACATGATATAATAATGAGTTACATAATTTAAAGATCATACACATCGATATCACCACCATCATGCCTTTACAAGCTATATCTATGCTTAAGAACTAGTTAAACAAATAGACCTACTAGGCACTATAACACTTTGAGATATTAAAGACACCTTCTACAGATTAATCATCACCTATAAAAATTTGATATATGATCCAAAACATCTCCCATCATTCTCATTTGACCAAGACTCCTTAAACCATATAGGTCACTACCTAAGATTGAACTAGCCTTCTTGAGTACACAAGACATGAATACACTCTCTCTCTTTAAACTCATGAAGATTTAAAGATTCACCAAAGAAATGAAACTTACACTACCTCAAAAAAATACACATCCCTATATCCACTCATTTCAACATACCTCACTATGCTTCACAAGACACTCCATTGGATCACTCAAAGCCACACTAGTAAACTCAAACAAGCAACCTCATACCAATGATCATAGCCACATTCTTGTGAACCAACACTTGACCTCAAACTTCCTTTGACATCAATGAAAATACACAAACACATGATATCAATGACAACTTTTAACAATTTTTTTGGTATGTAAGGATGATAAGGATAAATTATCTCTAGGCTACATAACCTATCAATGGATCCAAAAGGCTTCTCCACAAGACAAGATCCATATCTAAAAAAAAAGTATGAAAACCTAAGCTTGATCCTCAAGTATAATAGTGGATAAGAAGATGTGAAATATATATATATATATATATATATATATATATATATATATCTTCTTATTCTATTCTCTTATAAATGATGAAATAGATGTGTTTATATAGGCAGATATAACCCTAATCCTCTCTAAAACTTTAGGCTGATAAGTTCAACCTAGTCAACCTAGCATCATTATTGACAAAAAAAAGTTAGGCCATAGACTAAGTCATATAGGGGATGACATAGACTCTAATAAGTTTTATTAATTAGAGTAAAAATTTTATGGGGCTAATAGTGTAATGAAAACTATCAAAAAGGGTTTTAGGTTAGGGAAGGGCTAGTGACGGTGGTAAATAACTAGAGGAAGGTGAAAATAGAAGGCAAAGCTTAGGTGAATGTTTTTGGGAGCTGGTTAGATTGATAAAAAGTAGAACTAAGGGATAACAATATTTTAAAGCACTAATTGTCTTCTCACCCCTTTCTTGATACACCCCTTAAGGCATGCACTTAGAGAGATTGAGACTCGATGGGTTCTTAAAAGATAGAAAGCATCAATATTTGATAAAGTTTGAAAATATTATGTGTATATATATGCCCCACTCAAAGCTCATCATGTGTCATGTAGGTATAACATAGGATGATGCTTCAAGAAAAAAACATAGAAACACACAACACTATAGCTGAATAAAGTACAATAAAGAGAAAATAAGATGTTATAACCTTAACCATAGGTGTGTCTAGGGATATGTGTGGCCAACTTATGGCTTACATACCTCTTTTATTTACTTGTTACATTTATCTATGTTCTTAGATATGTTGGCCTATGGAATAACCTTGTCTAAGTAGACTATATATAGGAGGTAGTGGTTAGTCTTTATTCATTATGTTAAGTATTTTTCTATTAGTGTATTATTGTGGAGGTTTCCCCCTCAAAGTGGCTTTGCTATATTATCTAGTATTCTATTTTACTATCAATTATTATTGTGTGATCTCTCATATTTACTTATTCTATGTGATATAATATCATTCTATGTGAACATCTAAGTAAGTTCATTACAGGTGATATCAAAGCTTCAATTTGGGCAAGTTTCCTACGTTTTTTTTTTTTGATCTAGGAGGTGTGGCTTCTAGGAATGGTGGGAGTGAAAAAATATAACTTGTAATCTGGGAAGAATTAATGTTTTCCATCAGTATAGTATTGCTTGAAATACTTTTTTGAATTTTTTTTAAAAAAAAAATCCAGGGATTTTTTTTCCTTTTAACAATTACAGTCATTGGATTTGTCTCAGTGAGATGATTGTAATGGTATATTCTATCAGTACACTTTTTGGTACTAAATTTTTTACCCTATTGTATAAAGGGTTTCATTGATCTTCAAAGAAATTTAAGAAAATACTTCACATCAAATCTCCTCAATGGAAAATGTAAGCATGCCTAAAGGATCGTGCTCATTAGGACTATTTTGCATGGGATATTTAGGATAAGGAATATGATTGGAATTTATGAGAGATGAAAGGATAATTAGTGGCGAATGGGACACAAATGAAGGAGTCACTGGTAGAGAAGGGGCCATAGGTAAAGGAGGATCCATGGGTGACAGAGTCACAAGTGGAGAAACTATAGATGAATAAAGGACCATAGGTGAAAAAGGGGGAGCCTTCTTGTAAGAGTGACCTATGGGAGGAAGGGTAGTAAGTTTAGGAATGGTCATGAGGTGATCCTTGAGATGATGCTGAATGATGTGGTAATGATTGGTGTGATGGGTACCACATTGGTGAAACAAACAATGTACCTCTCCTAATTAGGGTTGATAAGGCTCATCATATTTATTGAGTTCAAATTAGTATTATCCTCAAATAAGAAGTTCATAATAAGAGAAAAAGATTAAGGAAGACTAAGATGATGCAAATAAAAAAGGTTAAATAGGATGCATAGTCAAATATATAGACTATGTCTTGTAATATAATAGGTAGAGAAGAGTACAAAGTCATACATGTTGATTATGTATTGTAGATAGATGATAAAATAAGCTGATAAGGATACATATTCATGTGGGTTGACTATGTTAATAACATGACTAGCAGATAAGGATACAAATTTATACAAGTAGACTCTATATTATAGACTGGGATATAAAGTAAGCTGATAAGAATACATAGTCATACAATTAGATTGTGTACTAATAATAGGGAAAATATAATTTGTAAGAGACTGTATCAACTAGAATGATAATGTGATGAAACAAGGATTTTTTTTGCAATATAAGTGAAGCAAAAATGGAAGAAAACACAAATAATTGGATCAATGTGAGTGATCAATTGGGGCACACAACATAAAACCTTACACTAATGCTAGCTAATGCAAGTTTTTATAATCTAAAATACAATGATTAAAGAGCAAACAATCAACTAAAAATTAAGTGCTAATTGAGTGGTCATTCTGAGTGTCATTATATTATTAAAAAGTATTATTTTAAATGTGATAGGGGAGTTGGCTAAAATAGGGAACAAAAAAACAATTTATGGATGGTTTTAGGACATTTGGCCTAAATTGTATCTATGTTGGTAATGGCACTAGCTTGGTAATGGGGCCTACCCCCTCACTTCATAATCTCTTGATGACAATGGTGTCAGGTGCTTTGCCAATATATACCATTAACCACATATTTATACTTGGCCAAAAAACCAAGTCGACTTCCCCCTTAGTGATGAAATCCAAGTAGGTAGGCCTTGGGAAGATAAATTTTTTAATGTGTTTTGAATGTTATGTGATTTAGTAGTGTGTGTAAAAGAGTAAAATAGTGTAACTAAATGGAAATTTGAAAAACCACCTATTTATACTATGTGATTTACTCTAAGCATGAAAATAACTAAAAAGTAAATGTGAATTAATTAATATAAAATAGTTGTTAATTCTTTGATTTGAGAATTGTACAGAGTCTATTCAGGCTACACTATATGCAAATAGTACATAACAGAGTTGACTAGGTTGATAATATTTTATAGAAGTAAGGTATTTAAGAATAAAGTTAAATAGGTCGACTATGTCTCTCAGATATAAGACAAACTATAGAACTAAGTTGATTAAGTCAACCTAATTGGCTTTAGGGTTGTAATTTTAAAGGCTACTAACTTATTAAAAATAAAACTAAAAAAAGTAATAAAATGATAGATAGAGAAAAGAGAGGAACCTCCATGGGCTTAGAAATGGTTAAGATTGTAGATTTTATGTTGAAGTGCCTTAATTTCTGATTTCAAATTATGCAAACCAAATCAACTAGTTTGACTTAGTTCTACAAAACCTTATGTGCTAAAGAAGAATAAAATGATAAAGTCAACATGTTTGACCTAGTTTATTGACTTGTATGCTGGAAGAAAGAATAAGATGACAAGATTGACTTGTTCTAGCTTATATGGTTATATAAAATTGAAAAGGATAACTATGATGTCCTACTTGATCTAGTAATTTGTATCTAATGAAGACATACACAAACATAATAGAGTCATTTTGATGCAAGTGTGTGTTAAACCTGCACACATAAAGTTAGATCTATACCAACTAGTTAGATATAGTATTGCAAATATAGAAAAATACAATAATATGATTCAAATTATAGTTAAAAAAACCCTATAAGGGTTATATTCACATCAGGTTCAACAGAATGTATGCAATGGGAATTGTAGTAGATCTATAAATCAATCCTAACTCAGAGAAGATAAATTCTATTTACACTTTCGATTATAGATACATTAGATATTTAGGGTCATGACCAAGATGGATCTGCTAGACCTAGACAAGGGATATCTTACCATAATAATATCACTAGGGAGGGTTCCAAATCCTCCAGTCAAACAAGACTGAAATAACCATAACTAGATCTTATGTTTTCATATGTAATAAACTAATAACAAGTAAAGCAAAATCTAATCTAGTTCTCACCAAATCTTGTGGAATAAAGTGGGGGTAATAAACATCAAAAGTAAACATGCATAGAAGACATATACTCATGTCAATGTATACATAATCCTAATGCATGGGAGAGAAGTAAAAATGCATATCTATCTACTCTTACAAAGGAGGAACAAAGTTAGGAATACTTACCTTTGAAGATGAACCTATTGAGCCTCAATTTATCCCTTGGATAAGGTGCTTCATAAGAGGTTGTTTTGGTATGTAAGGACAACAAGGATAAATCAACTATAGGCTACATAACCTATCAATGTATCCAAAAGACTTATCCATAAGACAAAATCTATACCTCTAAAGAAAGTATAAAACTCTAATGTTACTCCTCAGGTAGAATGCTAGATAATCAGATGCACAATATATATCTCTTCTTCTTCTCTTCTCTTATAAATTAGGAAATGGACGTGTTTATATAGGTGGATCTAACCATAATATTTTCCAAAATTTTAGGTTGACAAGGTTGACCGAATTGACCTAGTATCATTATTGACAAAAATAAATTAGGTTAGCCAGGCGCTGACCTAGACCCTAATACATTTGATCAATTAGAGTATAAATTTGATGGGGTTAACAGTGTAACGTAAACTACAAAAAGGGATTTTAGGTTAGGGAAGGGCTAATGAAGGTGGTAAATGACTATAAGAGGGAGTAAAATAGGAGGTAAATCTTAGGGGAATGTTTTTGGGAATCCAAGTGGAAATAAGGGAAAATAATCCTATGAAGCACCAATGGTTCACCCAACCCTTTCTTGGTGCACCACTTAAGGCATGAACTCAAAGATATTAAGCTTTGATAGGTTCCTACAAGATAGAAAGCATTAGTATTTAATGAAGTTTGAAAATATTATGTGTATACAGAAATCATCTGTAAGGTATCACATGAACCAAGAGAGAAAGAAGGAATGATGGCACTAATATGAAGAGTAATTAATCAAAGGACATGATGTTGAGCCCAAATGATGCCAGCCATAGATCCTTATGGTTCTTCATCATCACATCATTTAATTTATCCATGCCACAATTAGCAAATGCATCTATAGATTTATTTACTTTATAAAAATAATTAAGTTCTTTCCAATTATTGAAAGTTTCTCAAAAAGGCCAAACTTTATCCAAAATGTAGGCTAGGTTATGGGCTTTGGCATGGTGACTGTTTAGAGAATGAAAAATAACTTGTGAATCACCTTCAATTAAAATATTAGAAATGCCACATAGAATAACCATCTCTAAACCCACCACTAAGGATTGATATTCATCTGCATTGTTGGTTCCATTAACCAATTTGACTGAGGTGTCTTGGATCAAATATCTAAAAAAATCCTTAAGGATGTAACCTACTCCCAAGGACCCTATATTTCCTTGAGATCCACCATCAAAATTAAGTTTAAGCCAACCTAGGGGAGTAGGCTAAAAAGAACAATTGTCCTTCCTTTCCTTGATTTTTCTTTTTAGCATTGACCTTTTAATGGGGTAAAATTTTAGGTACTAACATTTTTATAACCAAAATGTCTAAACCAATGGTGAATAGTATCCTTATTTGTGGACTATGGATTTATTTCATCACATTGAACATAGGTTTCAAGCCATGTGCCAACCCCCATCACATTGAACATCGATCTAGTTAGTCTATTGCATGTGGATACTTTTCATGAAGGTGTGTATACCTTACCCCCTATATGATTAGAAATTGTGACCTCCCTTTTTGAACATATGTTCTTTACCATTATGAAAACTTAGGTGCACTATGTGGAGTTCCTCATTTTATTTAAGAGTACATCTTTATGATTTTTTACAATTACATCTTTGTATATTTTCTTTCTTCTTTTAAGATGACTATGGGTTATTACACAATTGGCTCCAGAGTAACTAAAAATACCACTTGTGAAACCCTAGGTCTCAACTTACTTTTTTATAGTATCTTATCAGTTGGATTTAGAGTAACCTTAGACCTTGTAAAAATTGAGGTCTCAATTTATTCTTTTGTACTTTCTCTAGATTTGGTCCTTTGGTAGAGGTTCCTTATTTTGATCTAGACCTTGGTGTTTTGGCTACATAAAGAAATATTATCTTTTTTTAAGGTTATCTCTTCATCTTATTCTTCAATAATGTTATCCAAGAAACCTCTCCATTTGGATATTTAAGGAAGTGGTGTTTGAAGATGAGATGAATTAACCCATGATGTCTGATAAAAGTTGTTCCTTTTTGATGTTTTAATGCCATAACTTCTATGTATCCCATCAAGAACATAGTAAAATTTACCCTATATTTAGGTTGTGATTCCATGAGGCTTACCACACATTTAAGACAAGGTTTCTACCCATCATATCTCAGATACTTGATTACCTAAAACTTAGTTCTCCTTCATGGCTCAAGTAGGCTTTCCCTTTTGATTCTTTTATCAATTCCTTTAGGGATAAAAATAAACTTTAGATCTACTTCCCCATACTCATGGAATATCTATATGAGGTCATTGAAATTATACCTACCTATGATTCTTACACCTTCATCATGAATGTCTAATCGCTCGCTAGTTTTTTTTATTGGTAACTAGAATTCTTACTCCTCTTACCATGGTATAGTTGTCCTATAAATTGGCAATGAACTCTTTCACTAACTAATCATCATACACTTGAAACTTATTTAAGGACCCAAGACACCATACTTATTCAAAAATAGTAGCTGTTACTTCATCATTAAATAATAAATCCATAGATTTAGTCTCAAATTTATTCTTTTGGCCCATTTGGACAAGTTGTATAACTTATGTGAATATAAAAGTAGAATATCAAGAGAGTTGTTTTTAGGAATATGAAATAAAAATTGTAATTTAAGGATTCTTATGTTTGGATGGGTTTTTGAAGGAATTTGGCACATGTAACATTTAACCTATTTTTGATTATCTCAACTTCAAGATATGTTTGAAGCTCTATCCTTTATGAGATGTGACTGCTATCAAGTGAAAATAATCATTATTACATGTGGTATGATTTTAATCAATGATATATGAGATATATTCATCCTTCCCCCTATGTTGGGTTACATTATCATCCCCAAAAATCAATTTCCAAATCTTTTGAGTTGACAACTTACTTTCAAAATGCCTTTTTTCTCATCATTGCCAATCATATTATAAAATGACATCATGCTCTCTATTTTTTATTTTTTAAAAAGAGCATACATTTTTGATGTGTTATACTCTAGGAAATAAACTTTCCTTTTTTGAAATATCCCATTTTGTGTATCTTTATCTAGAACATTTACCCTTTTTGGATAATCTACCTTTGGGGATAAATAAACATGACATTTTAATAACTTATGTCTACTCATATACATAGAAAATAAAGTACAAAATACCTCAATTGTTGTGACATTTCCTTTACTCATCATACTTCCACTTATCTGTCCATGATTATACCACAACATTTAGTTGAAGAGAACATAAAAAAGAGTATAAACACCAATTTTATTGTTTTGTTCCTTATGAAGTTACCATTTTTGGTTTTTAGCTTCTGATTTTTATTTTTCATTTTTTTAGGAGGACTGTCATTTTTAGTTTTCAATCCTTCACCTTTATTGGGAAGAGGAATGTCATTTATGTTTTCAATCCTCTCCCTCATTTGGGATTCAATAATAATCCTTTGAATATGACAAAAAAATAATGTTATTCCCCATATCCAAATTCATCTTGAGATTGAATTTGCTTGAAAAATTAATTCTTATTTGGAGGATGTTAATAGAGTCTTAGTCTATGACCATTGACCAAGAGTTTATTCTTATTTCAATATATTAGTAAGAGATGAAATGAACCATTATAAAATATCTTATCTATATGATAGGTTCTTAACCATCTAGTCCTGAGTTTCCCTTTGAAGTGTTGAAACATAAAATCAAATAACAAAGCTCAATCTCCTTTGAATTTTCTTTCCTTGATATGGGTGTCATTTCACTACTTTATATGATGTTGTAGAATTTATATATACTAAAAGGATTGTATTATCATTTCATCCAACTCTTTGAGATAAAAAATTATTTCTTTGTGCTTCATCAAGATTTATACCTACTTCTATTGTTGTTCTCATAGTCTACAATTCTAATTTTATAGGAAGTAGAGGCTTATTTCCAAACACAAGTTCATAAGGTGAAAAACTTGTGGTGGATCTAAATGTGGTATTTTAGGTCCATAATAATTTAGGTAGTTTTTTTTCCCAATATTTTTTGTTTATTTTGACTATCTTAGTTAATATGTTCTCCAACTCTCTATTGTAACTTCAACCTATACATTGGCTTCTGAATGATATGGAGATAAATTTTGATGGATGATTTGGTAGTGATATGTGAAGGATTTGATAATATTAGACATGAATTGAGGTCATTGGTTATATAATGTGGCCTTTGGTTCTCCAAATTATGTCATAATTTTATAATATAGGAAATCAACAACTATCTTTTATCTTGAAAATGAGAAAGCTCAAACTTCTACCCATTTGGTGACATAATATGTGCATACAAGTATGTATTATTTTCCTTGAGATGATGGGTCAATAGGGCCAATAAACCCCATTTATAAAAATGTATTAGAACCACTTGAGGATAGAGAGGCATCTCATTAGATAATGTGGGCTTCCCCATCCTTTGGCAAGGATCACATTTTTATACACATCTCTTCACATTTATGTGAAGTGAAGGCCAATAATACCAAATCTCAGGATTCTTATGGATAGTCATCCTGGTTGAATAAAGACCTCCTCTAAGTTCATCATGATAAGAATTTATGATGTCATAAGTATCATACTCTCTTACACACCTACAGAGCACAAGTCAAGTCTGCACTTAAATAAAATAACTTTAAACCATTTAACATGAGCACTATCTCTAATTAAGAGTTTCTTTTCCTTATGAATAAAATTACAAGGAAAATTCCCTATGGCCAAGTAATTTTTCATGTAAAAACACCATGGTGAGTATGTTGAAACTATGAATATTTTCTCATTAATAAATCTATCTTCCACTTGTTCCTATTCACCTAAAACTTTCAACCTTGCTAAAAACTCAGCAACCATATTAAATTTTCAAGGTTTATTAATAATCATAATGTGAAATTCTGGCAAAAGTAGTCACCATATAATGATTCTACCTCCCACCATTGGTTTTTTTAATTAAAAATCTTATGGCTGAGTGATTTGTGTAAACAAACATCTTGTATCTAATTATGTAGTGCCTAAATTTGTTCATTGCATACATAACAACTATGAATTCTTTTTTAATGGTGGTATATTTTATTTTATCTGGGGTGAGATTCTTATTGATATAATAAATAATATACATTTTTCCTTCCTCATATTTTTGTCCTAAGACTACCTCCATAGCATTACTATAAGAATATATATGAATGTGGAAGATATGTTCCAAATTAGTACCTCCTAGAATTAGAGAAGAAATCAATTTTTTATTTATTGTTTCAAAGGCTTGTTATAATTTTTTAGTTCATAAGAACTCATTATATTTGGTAAGGAAAATATAGGTGCAACTATCTTGTTGAAGTCTTTTATAAAATGTCTATAATAACCTACATGTCCCAATAAATTCATTCTATCAGTTTGATTCTTAGGAAAATAAAATTATAAATGACTTCAATATTTTGAGGATCCACTTGTATCCCTTGAGCTAAGATGCAATGTCCTAGTATAATTCCTTACTCAACCATGATTAATTTTTTTCATAACTCAAAGACATTTGATGTTACTCACATTTGGTTAACACTTTGTCTAAGTTGTTTAGAGCTTCATCAAAATATCCACCATGCATAGTAAAGTAATCCATTTGTACTTCCACATAATCATTAGTTAGATCTGTAAAGATAGTCAAAATTACCTTTTGAAAGGTGGTAGGTGCATTACAGAGGCTAAATGGTAAAATTCTATAGGAAAATATTCCCCAAGTGCATGTAAAATTTGTATTGTCTTGGTATTTTTGAGATACCATTATCTAAGTTAACCACTAAACCCATCTAGGAAGGATAAATACTTCTTCCTAGGTATATTATCTAACACCTAGTCTATGAAAGGCAGGGGAAAGTAATATGTCATGATGGATTTATTTAGTTTATCAAAATTTTATATATATTATCCATTTACCATTATTTTTAGGTACTATAATAGGTTATAAGACCCATTGACTATTATATATGGGGTAAATGAATCCCACATATAATAGCTTTTCTATTTCCTGTTTGACTATATCTCTTGGTGCTAGGTTGATTCTTCTTTGAGGCCATTCATGTCACTATAATACCGTACAAATGCTTTTGTATTATTTTTAAAAATGTGAAAAACCTTCATTTCCTATTCATTATCCAAAAAACTTTTTATGTTTAGCATTTTTTCTAATTGGACTTCTATTTGCTTGGTTTTTGGGTAGATGGAGTTGACCTACCTTAATTCACTCACCGAATATTTTAAAGGGTAGGGATGTGGTAACATCATATCAAAGGTGGTGTATCCTTAAATAAATTACCTCCTTTTTCAATTACTTTTATTAATGGATAATTAAAATCTGTTAAGAATGTATCTTGACTATCTTGTGCCCATGTGACAATAACCTATTGAATGGGTATATGGTCATATATGTGATCAAGAGTGAATGAGAAAGTTGGTTGTTAACAGAGGAAGGGGTCCCATAATATAGAGTTATAATGATAAACCCTGGAGATAGTCTAATAGATTCTAAAGCTAAACTTTTAGACTCTAGAGTTGGACTATCAAACTTTGGAGCTAGTTTGATAGACTCTAGAACTAGTTTAATAGACTCTATAGATAGACTATCAAACTTTGGAGCTAGTTTGATAGATAATAGATCTAGTTTGATAGACTCCAAAGTTAGACTATAAAACATTGGAGTTAGGCTAAATTATTTCAAATTACACATTAGTTCTCCTCTAACTCATTCGTGTGATATTTGATTATTACCATGGCTAATGAGGAGATATTATTATTTTATTGTTTAGGTTCATTAACCCATAGGTGTAAAAATGGTTTTATAGGTGAATAAAAATAAGTCATTTCTAATTTTATTCCATTTAAAATGATCATGTCTTTTGACCTATAGTCTATTAACATTATAACTATGGCCGACCAAGGTCTTCTAAAGATTAATGGATATCCAAGTATTCTTCTCCTAGGCTAGAGTATCATGAAATATATGGTGTATTCCCAAGATTATAATATCACACAAACATATTCTATGGTTCCTTCAGGTTTGATAATTGACTACTCTTCCATTTTCAAAACTATAGAAGTAAGTTGTACCCTTGTAAGGTACAAGGCTTTCAGAGTGTCTAGTATCATCACATTTATGGTAGCTCCTAGGTCCATAATTACATTGGGTATCTCCTTATTCTATATAGGTACAAAAATTATAGGGATTCCAAAGTTACCATACTTTGGTAGAAGGAGTTTACCTACCAATAAATCAATAATCTTGCCATCCACCTATATAGTCTTTGGATATTTCCTTTTTCTAAGTAGAGTTTTTATGCACAAACCGTTTATTACTCTATTGAGTTATGGGATATATTTTACAGCTTGTAGTAATGAAATTTCAATGTTTAACCTTTTTATCTCTTGGAATAAATAATATTTACCTGTATTCCCTATTTCTTTAAGTCTTTCAGGAAATTAGATGGTTGGAGGAACGATAGTAGTTTATTGAGGCCTTTCCCTTTCCTCATTAGGTTTCTCCTTGTTTGACTCAGAAAGAGGGTCTAGTTTTTCATTAGGGACCTCTATTATGGTGATTAGAGGGTTGCCCAATGTCTTATCTAATCTCAATTATACATTCCCATAGTCAATGGCACCAAATCCTTCATTCATTCTTTCTCAATGACATATACATGAGCTACTTATATATTATTAGGATTTGCTACATGTTATGCAAGTAGTTTATGTTGAGACACTTTTTATGTTTTTTTTATTGAGTGGTAGGTGGAAGCATCAATAATTATTTTTGTGGAAACCTCTTCTATTGATTAAAATTTTGATGGGGAACCCATTGCTTATTTTCTGATGGTAGAGGATTGGGTTGGGGTATCCAAGTATGTTTATGATGCTATGGAATCCATGATTTTGATGTCCAATCTTGTGTCCCCCATGCTATAGGTCCTAATTAATGTGGGGGTGATTTCCTAACCCATGGCACCGTCCATGGGTTATAAGGAGATTTAGGACCAAAATGGTTATGATTTTGATTATGGGAAAAAAGGTTTCCCTATATTTGTATGCATTTGATCTCTTGTATTGGTTGGGCTCATTATTTTAGTTAATTTTTTAGGAAATATAAAAGGGAAAATTTATTGGTATCATGTTCATTTGAAACATATTCTACACATATCAGTTTTATCTAAAGGGCAATCTTGTAGGGCATGCTTCAACCTATATTTATGGTACTACATGGATAGTGGATCTGTGGTAGCATTAGTTTTAGATTGTAGGACATATATCATAGTGTTAAATTTCACTAAAATGTCTACCTTAAGGTTGGATAATTATTCCATATGTTTTCCTACATCAGTACCACTCTTGTTTGTTTTTAGTTTTCTAACACTTCCTCTAGTTCTTAAGTAATTTTTACACATTTTATCTATGTCATTGAGATAAATATTGTTTATATCTCCTTTCCCCATAAATTTTAAGTATTCCCTAACATCATCATCAATACCTTTTAATTTTTTTTTGTAGACTTCCTCACTCAATTCATATTCACATTTCCTATGAATAAATTGGAAGCGATAAAAGTAGCCTTCTAAGTTTTGATCCTCATTTTTTTTATCCTAAAAAATTCTTCCTTTATGTCTCTTCCCCTATATTAGTCCTATTATTTTTATAGTAATTCATCCTCCATCTCCTCCCATGATGCAATAGAGTTTGGTTGCAATCACATAAACCATCTCATGACTAATTTTTTGAGTGTAGAAGGGAAAAATTTCAACTTATGATTATCAGTTCTATAATTGTAACTTTGACATAGAATTTGACTTTAAAGAGGAATTTATCAAGATATTATATATTTTTTCCACTAGAGGTGGATAATATATATGGATAAATATTCTTAATGGTATTTTTATCATCATATTATAGCACAATGGGATAACTAAAGGACCTTCTAGGTCGATTAACCCTATTTTTTTAATTTCCAATAGGATTTAATACAATCCCTATGTTTTCTCCTATTTATTACCAAAAAATGTTGTAAAGGGTGTTCCTAGGAAGTGGTGAGTTATAAAAGGTGGTGGGGAGGATACTTATATAAGATTCATTACTTTGATTTGTAATATTATTTAGCCTTAATTTCCTTTGAAATGATGTTCCTACTTGTGGAGAATGATCCCAAGGTTTAGGTGGAGATAATTATATTTATTATTTAAGAGTTATTAAACACCATTTGATCTCTTCTTTCAATTTATCCAGTTTTTCTAAGTGTGCTTTTATTCGAGCACTTATGGTATCCTGCTGAAAGTTGTTTAGAATGAATCTTCCTTGTGAGTCTCTAGATATACTCACATATTTATATAAAATTTGTTTTTATTGTTATCTTATGAGCTACATCTGAATTAAACCTAGAATTTCACCGATAACAACAATAAAAATTATGGTTTCATTAATCCATTCATTTAATCAACTCATTTTTTGATGTCAATAAACTAGGGATGGTGTCTAGTGGCTATATGCAATAAGGTGTGCAATCTATTTTCCAAATTTATGTTTTGGGGGGATTTATATTAGATAATATAAGTCTAAATTTCTAATATAATAACTCTTTAATTGAAATTTATCTAGTTACTTGGAATGATAACATTATAATATAGAAATTAAATGTTGAAATAAACTCTCTACCTTATAAAGAAATACTCTTGTTGTAAATAAACTACTATTAACAAAACACACTTCTCAAAGGAAAAAACACTCTAATTTTATTGTATAAATGAATTTAGTTGAAATGACAATGCTTGAAAAGAAAATTTGTAATAATCATAAATAATAACTTGAAACAGACACACAAAAAAATTATAGGTTAATCAAACCACACTTATGCTATAAATGCTTTTGAAATGATAAAATGAAAACTAACATAAACACACATAAATACTATTTTAGCTACTTGGGTGAGCGGGACCTTACTCTCCCTTGGAACAAAATTAGATCAATGCAGTTTTCTAAGAATATTCAAAGTTTCTTTAATTTTTGGAAAAGGTTACAATCTGGAAAATAGATCTAATGCATACTTTCTATGCTTACAATATTCAATTTTATCTCACTTTCTTAAACACTCTTGAATATAGAATAATAATAAGACAATGTCTTAAGCTTAAACATTATTCTCACTATTGTATCAAAATACAATAACAAACTAACATGATCACAATTGTAATCCACTTATTTATAAAATATGTTAAAACCATTTCCCATGTTGTGAGGTGAAACATTAGGAAATAAGTAATAATTGAGTGCATGACTATTGGTTAGTTAAAATATATTTTTATTGTACAACATGTTCTTATTCTGGTAACCTGAAATACCATAATACATATGGTGTCATTTTTACAAAAAATTACTATATGTGTTAGATCCATAAATGAAATGATATAAATGGTAAGTGTCTATATGAATAAGAGAAAACCCCATGGACATCTTAGAGAGGTATATTCAACATTTTAGATCATATAAATATGCCTTTGACAAGATCTACATATGTCTAGAATGACTTTGGAGTTTTATTGATGTATTATGGAACTCTTTTATAGCATTCTAAAACTTGCTTATAGTACTTTGGAGCTTATTATTATACTCTGAAGATTGACTGATAGACTTCAAAGTTTACTATTATACTCTAGATATTTATTGGACTACTCTGTCATATGTTAAGATTGCTTCTTGTAGACACCCTGTAATGGCTACAGCTGTGTTCCAACTAGATGTTAGATTCATTTCTACCAAATAATGTGAATTAATATTAAGAATCATTAGATGTCCCAATTTTGTCTACACATTAGACATTAGTGCCCAAAATCATGTTGAGGCATCCTTATTCAGTGTATTATCTTATAAACAACATTAACCTCTGAATGATTCATCTCCAGTCAAATTACAACCTAATAATTGGACAAATTGGCCTTTTGACCCATTAAGTAGGGAACTTAACCAATTCCTTAAATTACAAAACCCTAAGTAAAATGAAATAACTAATAAAATCCAATTAATTGATGAAGTGAAATTTCCATGTGTAATTACTAAATATCTATTTTTAAAATAGGAAATTTCAATAAAAATGAAGTCATGATGATGTAATCATCCTCAAAGTCAAGGAATTGGAAACATCTTCATTAAATATTATATTCATAAATGGAGAGTCATGCTTAATAATTAGGATCTCTATCCCAAATACTTATTGCTTATCCCTACCCTAGCCTAACCATGATTAAATCTAACCTAACTAGACTTAAGTTAGGGTTAGTTGTAGAACATATAAATACAAGTATGAAAGCCATTATTTAACAAGATTATTTGTGTAGAGTTATAATGTTAAATTGATTCTATAAAGCTTCCTTTTTCCAAGCTAAGACACAAGTGGATGAGGAGATGTGCTTACCACAAGGAAAATGCATTGATAAAGGAATACATTGACCAAAAAATTTGAGCATGAAAACACTCACATGTCAATGAACAAGATTAATTTAATAAAAAAGTTAAAGGTAGTTTTTTTCTTCATTTTCTATTTGTATTTAAGCTTAGTCACATTATCGTTCACCCAAGTACTTAGGAAAGTAGTTGTGGCTTTCACTGATTTGTTTGATATTGGGGTTTTGTAATTCCACTAATAAGAGAAATCTAACAATATCCTTCATGATACTATATTACATAATATCACACCCAGTGGGACCACACACCCCACAAGCATTAAGGGAGTGATATTGGACCTTTAAAATCTAAGAAATGTTGACTTATAACTTTAATTTATATATTTTTTGCCTTAAAAGTCTATGTTTTTATTTTGTTGTGTTTCAATGACTTCACCAATTTTATTGTGTCTTGTTTTCAACTTTGTTCTTCAGGAAATAGTGAATTTACTATTGGGTTTCAACGAATTTGACATAAATAGTGACTTTAGCCCTTTTATTTTAGTGACTTTGACTTGTGCAATACCTTTTGGAAATAATGACTTTGTTGGATGGAAACAATGAATTTTCCACTTGAGAATGAGTGTTTTCATGATTTACTAAAGAAAAAATGGCTTTTATTACGTTGAATTCACACTTACTAAATGGTGACTTCATCAAATTTATGTTAACTTTACATTAAAGTGGTGACTTTGATCTATTCTGTAAATGATGAATTTGACATGTGTAAAAAACTTGAGAGTTTTAAACATGAAATTTGTTTTTGGACTAATCATTATAAACAAACATAAGTAATTCACCTAACATTTATTGTAGGAAACTAGGTCAAAGGGAGAATATTTCAATCATTTTAAAAGTGGTTCACACTTGTATTTTGGTGCTTAAAAATCACTTACAAAACAACTTTATTTTTCCTTTTTTCAAAGTTACAAGTTCAAACACACAAAAGGCCAAACTTAATTTCAGATTTTTTTAAGTGTTCTAAAAAGAACAAAAAAAATAAATTAGTGCTCCTAAGAGCTTTTGACTTTTTTTGGCAAAAATACTTAGGTTTTTTATTTGATAGGTAAATATCAGGTTTTATAAGGAGCTCAAAAACACAATTTAATGAGTATAAAAAAATGATGAAATAAGGAAAAACCAAGACATAATGATCTAACAGATGCTAAGTGTTATCAAAATTATAACAAAAAACAAGACTAATAATGAAAACACTTGTTAGATTTATTCAAAGTGAGTTTTTTCTTTTTGCCTCTAGTATTCTTCTTTCCAATACTGATCATGCCTCTCATTTGAGTGTTGTGGCCTTCTACCTAGTTTTTCATATGATTAGTTAAACCTTTTTCTTTCTCAACACTCACTTTTTATTTCTTTGAGTTGGATCTTCATGGGGTAACAGTGATGATGTCATTACCTTTCTTATTTGGGGTTCCCTCTGGCCTTTGTCTTCTTTCTTCTACCATATTTGGGTCACCCATACCTTCCCTCATTATGTCCATTTCACACTTGAGGTTTTTCTATTGTTTTATTAGTGGTACTAGCTATCTGCCCAATTTTTTGTAGATTATCATGAAAATATGCTAGTTTTTTATTGAACCCCTCTAGGAAATGTGTTGAATTATCCTCATCCCTCTTCTAGACTTAAATATATTTCATTTTGTAGATTTTAAAATTAATTTTTTTCAATACACCAGGAGAACTCAAGACTTATACTAACCTTGTTTTACACACTCTTCTTTGGGGGATATGAATCATAGGATTTCCTTTTATCCTTCTTCTTAATTACCTGGGGGTGAAATGGGTAGGGGGAAGGAGAAGAATCTATTGGAGTTGTTGCAATAATATGGATAACATGAGTGCAATGGAGACATGATCACACAAGATGAACAAGTGCACACCACATAGATGGTAAAGCAATTTGAAAATAACTGAAGAAGATAAATTGCACAAGACAGAATAGAGAAAACCAAAATGTTATTAACATGAGATGGATAAAGTAAGGAATACATATAGGAGAGTATGTAAGTAACTCCTCCACAAAAGGTGGAAAAGGCACCCCAAGAATAGACAATAACTCCTCCATGAAAGGTGGTGACAAGGTGCTAAGAATAGAGAAGTAACTCCCATCAAGGGAATTACTTATGACATTCTTATGTGACCTATGACACATCTATGACACACACCTCCACATAAGCTAGCCTATCCCACAAATGTAGGAAAACTCCATGTATGCACAAGAAATACAATTTCCCTAATTAAAAAATAGGGAAAAATAAAAACCTACACTAATACCCCCCATAAGCGCATCTTAGGTGGGCAGTGTGGAAATATAAAATGGGTCCCGACAACTAGGCCTGATGAGGTACCCATGTACAAATGCAATCTCCCATAAGATAGAGAAAAGGAGAAAACCCGTAGGAAACCCCCCCCCCCCCCCAGAAAAAAAAAGAGAGACATAAAGGAAAGAAGAGGCTAGAAGGCCCCCCTGAAGATGATGCTGTTGCAGATGTAGACTGCACCCCAAGAAGAGCTCGTAGATGAATGAACTTGCTCTCAATGAAAGGTTTGGTGAAGATGTCTGTAACCTGCTCTGAAGACTAGAAAAATATCAAGTCAATGACCTGACTATGAATAAGCTCCTGAATGAAATGCATGAGAATCTCTATGTGCTTGGTCCACTGGTGCTGAACTAGATTCTTGCAAGTTTGAATGGTACTCTAGTTATCACAATAAATGATGTTGGGCTACCTGATAGGAATTCCAAACTTAG
Organism: Torreya grandis; assembly: GCA_037957365.1. Classification (NCBI taxonomy): domain Eukaryota; kingdom Viridiplantae; phylum Streptophyta; class Pinopsida; order Cupressales; family Taxaceae; genus Torreya; species Torreya grandis. The sequence continues at coordinate 2,423,082 of JARHVA010002111.1, forward strand.
AAAGAATCCCCTAAAACTAAATAGCCTCAGTAGCTACATTAACAACTCCCCTGTACTCTGCCTTTGCCTCTGTGGATGATATAGCAATAGAATTCTACTTCTTGTTAGACCAACTGATAGGACCAAAACCTAGAGAGAAACTATAACCAGAAGTGGACTTGCAAGTCTGTGAATCACTAGCCCAGTCTGAATATATATATCCAACCAAGTCAACCTCTATGCCAAATCTATAATGAATCTCATATCTATGTGAACCCAGTATGTAATACAAGATCCTCTTAGCTACTTTCCAATGTAGCTCATGTAGTTCCTACATAAATCTAGAGACAAGTCCCACTGTATACGATATGTTGGGCCTAGTGTGTGTCAATTAGATGAGACTGCCGACAAGTTGTCAATACCGAGTGGCATCAACAAATGGTGAAGAACAATCAGCCTCAAGCTTGACTCCTGATAGAAAGGGAGTCGGAGATGGCTTGCAATCAACCATGTGAAACTGAGCCAATAAGTCAAGAGCATACTTAGGCTATGCAAGAGAAATCCTTGAATCTGACTGTGAGATTTTGATGCCAAAGAAGTAGTGTAACAAACCCAAGTCTATCATGTCAAATCTATCCTAAAGAGATGCCTTCATCACTATAATAGCTGATGAAGAACTCTTGGTGATCAAAAGGTCATCAACATATAGAACTAAAATCAAGAGCAAATCATCCTGTCATAAGAAGTAGCATTGGGATCATAATGGCACCTAGTGAAACCTGCTATGGGAAGGAAGGAATCCATCTTGGCATACCAAGCCTGAGGGGCCTATTTGAGGCCATAGATAGATTTCCTAAGTCTACATACTAAAAAAAAATCTTGAACAAATCCTAGTGGCTACTCCATGTAGATCTCCTCAAGGTCTCTGTGAAGAAAGGCACTCTTCACATCCATTTGATGCACATCCCAACCATGTGCAGTGGCAATAGCCAAGGTGAGTTAGATAGAAGTCATCTTTGCAATGGGTGTAAAGGTCTTTGAGTAGTCAATGCCTACCACCTATGAGAAACCCTTGGTGACCAATCATGCCTTGTACTTATCAACCGACCCATCTACTACAAACTTGGTCTAATATATCCACCTACATCAAACCATCTTTCTTCCCTTAGGAAGTGAAGTCAAATCCCAAGTGTGATTTTTGATTAAGGAAGAATATTCTTCCTCCATAGCACTATCCCACTCAGGTACCCTTGATGCCTCTCAAAAAGTATATGGATCTGAAACTGAAGCAAAGAAGGCATGTGGATCTCTCTAAAAATCCCCTCTAGTATGTCTGTCATCTATGGGATCTCCTACCCAAGTGCCAGCACTCTCAAGTGTCTGTCTAGCCCAAAGTGGCCTAGAAGTGGGTGAGTCAGGTGATAACTCCTCATCCTCTGACTAACTAGAGGTGGATGACACTGCATCACTATCCTCACTATCTGAACTCAAAGAAGAAGAAGATGTCTCTAGCTCAAGAACCTACTATGGCTGGTTTGAATCTGACGAGGAATCATCATGAAAAAGTAGATCTGATGTGGGAGAAGAAGTGTCAAGTGTTGAGTCTCTAGGACTCTCCTAAAAATGGACACTTCTCTCGATGAACAACTCATGAGTGACTAGATCTAGAAGGCAATATCCCTTAATACCATTTGAATATCCTACAAAGATGCAAGGCTTGGACTGACATTCCATTGCTTTGTGTTTCTTCTTTGGAATGTGGGCCATTGTTGGAGATCTGAAAACTCTAAGGTGCTCAACATCATGTTTCATTTTATGCCAAGCTTCAAAGGGTGTTATCCCTTTCAAATCTTTGTGAAGAACCCTATTTTGAATGTAGCAAGCACAATTGATGGCTTCGGCTCAGTCCTGCAGTGCTAAGGATTTGGAGTGAATCATACAGCTACCCATCTCTTTTAAGAGCCTATTCTTGCATTCTATAACCCCATTCTATGAAGGACTATAAGTGACTATGCACTGCAAATCAATCCCCTCTGTGATGCAAAACTACTCAAACCTGATGCTGTTATACTCCCCTCCATTATCAGTTCAAAGAACCTTGATGGATTTATCACTTTTTTTTCTCAACAAGAGCCTTAAAGTCTAGAAAATTTTCAAACACTTCAGACTTTTGTTTGAGAAAATATATCCAAGTGTACCTAGATAAATCATCAATGAAAGTGAGGATGTACTTGGCCCTTATGAAAGATGGTTTGGGAAAGGGTCCCAATACATCACTGTGGACTAACTCCAAAGGTTGTGAATCCCTCCAAGCTTTGCCTTTGTCAAATTTTTCTTCAGGATGCTTCCCAAGGGAGCACCCCTCGAAAAGTCCTTTTGAGAATTGGACACGAGGCAAGCCAATGACCATGTCATTTTTGCAAAGTTGCTCAAGATAGTGGTAGTTAAGGTGGCCAAACCGCTCATGCCATAATTTGCTAACTCCATTTGAATGAGTCAACAATTCTATTGGAGAAGAATCTGATGCAAAATGTGAGAAGGTGTATAACCTAGCTTGGTGATCTTCCCTACCCACTGCCATTGTAGTATCACTATGCAACTCCCTGATAGCCACTGAATTTGGTGAAAGTTTAACTCTCATGTCCTGACCAATGTGAGTGATTTGGTACACTGATAGGAGATTGGTTGAAAGAGAAGGAAAACTTAGAAAATTATTGAATGTTCCTCCTTCCATTTCAACTGACCCTCTCCCTACAAAAAAAAAATGATGTGTCATCACCCAAACTAATTGAAGTCATGCTACAAGACTCTAAAGATGAAAAATCAACTAGTGAAGAGCCCATGTGGTGAGAAGCACCCGAGTTGATGACCCATGAAGATGTAGAAGCTTCTATAGCTACAAGGGCCTTTCCCTTTTCTTTTTCCTTACCCTTGCCTTTTGCTTTAGTAGAATCTTGGGTAGATGAATTCTGCTTGATGGACTCAGGAACACCTATGTTGTTCTTCTCTAGAAGATGAGTTAGGTGATCTATTTGTTTCTTCATGCATTTATGTTCATCATGCCCTATCTTTTTACAATAGGCACACTTAACCTTATCCTTCTTCAGTTTAGCATTGGAGGATGAAGACTCAGTGTTGTTTTTGGCAGGATTGTTGTTTTCTTTCTTCTTCTCCTGGTCCTTGTTCTTTTTCTTCTTCTCCTTTGTTGAAGTCTTATCCTAACCATTTCCAGATATCAAGGCTTGGGGTTGAGTAGACTTTATTATGCCCATTTTAATTAGCTTATCTTTCTCCCTAGTCAAGTTAGCAATGAATGAATCCAAAGAAGGCATTTTCCATGTAGTGCCAAGGGCACTTTTTGTGGCATGGAAAGTGGAGACAAAGACTAAATAGCTTGGACCTAATGCTGCAAGAATAGAAAGTATGAGTTGATCATCTTTATTCTCTATCTCACATTCTTTAAATTTCAATCTAAGGGCTAGAAACTTAGTGAATAAGTCCCGTAGGGTGTCAAAGTTTCTAGGACTTAACTTATGAGTTCATTTTTGAGCTCATGACCTCTCATCTCATCAAGCTTCCCAAATAAATTTTCTAAGGTGTCCCATATGTCATTAAGAGTTTGGGAGGATTATAAGTGGAAGAGAAGTTTTGGAGACACAGAGAATCTTAGTAATTCAAAGGCTTCATCATTACGGTTGTACCACTTGACCTTTTCAGCATCAGTGTTGGGTTCTACTTCAGTACCCATGGTGATCCTATACAACCCTTTGATTCTAAAAGTGATTAACATTTTAACCTTCAATTCATGATAGTTGAAGGGTGTTATGGGTTTAATTTGATAAGAATCCTTTTTTATCTAAATTTAGGTGAAGTTGTGTTGATTGCAAGTTGTGAATTTATGCAGAAAAGAGAATGAAAGCAAAGATTTGCAAGTTGTGAAAAGCAATCACACCCCCCAAAAATATTGAGCCCCCAAAATATGCAAGTTCATGCTCAAAATATGTTGGAATCGGCCAAGAATGCGTCTTAGAGTAATCAGTGCAAGACTAAAGAAAACAAGACGTCAGACTCAACCAAAAATGCATCTCGAGAGACCTAAATTTTTGGCACTTTATAAACTAGTGCATTTTTGACAAATAAAAAGCCTACGCTATGGAGAATTGAATTAAAAACACTTTTGAAAAAAATGGCATCCAAATCTGAGCTACCATTTGTAATATATTAAAGGTTCAATTTTCTCGTAAACTAGTGTTTTTGCAAAAAAAAGCACTAAAACATTAAAAAAATGCCTGTTATGAGAGAGAAAGTGGCCTTCCAACCACTCATTGAATTTGGCACAGAATGAGGAATCCAAAGGAGGTTTGTGTGAGGGGGAATTGGCCTCCCACCAACCCGGGCCTCACCCTTCGTCTTCATAGGTCGAAGATACAAGTTTAAAAATTAAAACCCCCAAAATACAAAACTTTCTATAAAACTGAATATTCAGCCAAATTGACTGATTTTTGATTTATCAAGTCAATTTTAACTAAAAGAAATTAAGAATAGATAAAAATGAAGAAAGCCACGTGTCCAAGGGCCCACATGGGATGCCAAGCATGAAGGAGCACCAAAAAACACAGTCCAGAATTTACAGCAGAAAAGACAAAAAATTGTAGACCTGCTAGTCATACGGCCTGATGGCACCTAGCAAAAGTGGCAGAGAGGACTAAAGCAAAAAAAAAGTTAGCTGAGGGTCTATAGAAGCATGGCATAGAGTTCCAAAAGTGCTACACCTGGACTGAAGCAGAAAATTGGCACGCTGTACAGACTGGGCAGCAGCTGGGCTAGATGCCATAAGACCAATGGCGTGGAGTAGCTGGAGTAGCAGACTGGAGACTGTGGTGTGGAGTAGCTAGAGCAACAGGCTGGAAGGTGGCATCCAAGAACAAAAAAAAGATTGTAGAGATCCTTTTTTTTCCTTAAAGAATGACAAAACCAGAATTCCTTCGCCTTGCTGAAGAAAACCACAGATCTAGACAAGATGTTTTGGAAAATACTAATTCAAAAGTAAATTTTTAAACAAGTTTCGTATGGATTTGTATGAGTTTTCAAAAACTCTACCAAAGCTCTCAAATGCAACAGATTTTTTTTTAAACTACTAAGAAAACAAAGTACGAATTTCAAAATAAACTAATAGCATAACTAGACACATGATTACCGAAGTATCTCTGATATCATATTAGAGTTGTTTCCAGAATCTAGATAATGTGAGTGCAATGGAGACATGATCACACAAGATGAACAAGTGCACACCACATAGATGCTAAAGCAATTTGAAAATAACACAAGAAGATAAATTGCACAAGACAAAATGGAGAAAACCAAAATCTAATGAACATAAGATGGCCAAAGTGAGGAACACATATAAGAGAGTACGTAAGTAACTCCTCCACAAAAGGTGGACAAGGCACCCCAAGAATAGATAGTAACTCCTCCATGAAAGGTGGTGACAAGGTGCTAAGAACAGAGAAGTAACTCCCATCAAGGGAGTTACTTATGACATTCTTATGACACCTATGACACATCTATGACACACACCTCCACATAAGCTAGCCTATCCCACAAATGTAGGAAAACTCCATGTATGCACAAGAAATACAATTTCCCTAATTAAAAAATAGGGAAAAATAAAAACCTACACTAATAGAATCATCATTCCCATCCTCATCCAAGTTGTACTTAGCCTCCCTATAGCTCTTATCATTGCTTATATCCTCAATTTTAGTCTCTTATTTCATCATAAGAGTCCCTCTCTTGGTAAGTAGAAAAATCAACCTTGGTGGATTATATCAAAAGAGAGTTTGTCTTTAAAGGATAGAATAGAGGATTGTAATGACATAAGAAGGTAGTACAAAAAACTTATATGAAGTGATTTTAATTTTTTTAAAAATAGTAAATGATGGACAAAAAATATGTGTAAAATTTCCTTCCAAGGTCAAATAATGCATTATCTACATGCATATATTTGGCCATCTCTTCGGAAGGTCAGCCCTAGGAAATCCCTTTTTATTAATTTGAAACACATAATCTATATCAAATAATGCCTACATAAGTACCTGCTTCTACCTTTTGTCCTTAAAGGCCTTAGTTCCTTTACAAGACATTTTAGTGACATCCCCAATGAGTTCTTCCATGACATCTTCCCTAATACTCCTAAAGACAACTTGGCATTATTTCTAGCCCATAATGAAATCCCTAGCCAACAATTCATCATGACATTTGGTTTAGAGCATAAATTTAGTAAGTCCTCCCTTTTTCATCTTTTTCTAGAATTTTTAGTTTGACTAAAATTCTACACAAGAAATGGGTTCATAATGATCCCTATCTCTCCCCATAATTTTTTTCTTGATTCTATTTTAGTAATGAGAGTCATAGAGAGCCAAATAGTATTTTGTTTTTCTTTTATTTTCTTTTATCTAATAGCCATTATCGAGAAGATTTTTAATATGATGTAATTCATCTCTAGATTTGAATTTAGTGTCATAATTATGACACATAATATGACTTTGGCTTTGTTTAGGCATGATTATCCTTCACACATGTATCTCTATCACTAGCTTGAGAAGATTGAAAGTGTAAATCATTAGTGATTAAGGGATATATACAAGAGGGGATATTGAGGGGTATCCATGTGGAAAAAATAGGGATGAAAACTCCCAAATTTACAAGTGCATCAACAACCATGTTTCCCTCTTGATAAATGTGGGAGATTGAGAAAACATTCTTTGTTTATTTTCCTAAAGTAGTTTATTTTTAGCAAAACTTCATATGTATGCTCTCCCCTGTCCCCTTGATAGAACTTAGATGATCAAAAGTACATCAATTTTTATTGTTTGTTTGAGTTGTATAAGTGAAGAAAAGTCACGTAGGTTCTACCCAAGATCTGAGTGACTCATAAATGACCCTAAAGTTCTTCCATTTTTTATTTAGTTCATTTCTTAGTATTGACTTGTGAGCGAGAGTTCATATCCTCCTCACAAGTTATCTAGGAGAAATTTTACTTAGGGTTTCATATCCTTGCACTATTCTAACCCCATTCCATGATGGGGTATACAAATTGGGCATACTATTGGATGGGATAGTGAGAGGATCCTCTTAAAACAAATTAATGAAAATGCACAAAATAATAGATTTATATAAATATTAGAAATACCAAAGGGATTATATTGGTCATAGGTTAATTCAAGGGGGAAAAATTCTTTGAATAAGTTTAATACAATAAATTCATGGATGCCTTCATTGGCCTCAACACTTACTTATATACTATGTATAATCTAAAGAACTACTACTTCCCATAAATGTAGGATAAAACAAAATTATGACAGGATGACTTACAAAGCATATGCATCTATAACAACTAATATAATTATAAAGTAAATAGAAGGGGTAACATGGGTTCCTAACAACCCCTCCTTAAAAGAATATTTTTCCTCAAAGCTTCATATGTGGGAATTGGTGTTGAATCTAAAATAGTGGTTCCCATGTTACATCCTCTAGTTTTATTTCATGCCACTAAATTAATACCTCTGTGATGGAGTGGGAGTGAAGTTGTCATGTACATCTATCCAATATTGCCTCTATCTCAATAAAGATGGATCCTTAATTATCAAGTTCTAGTAAAATAGTTTTTACTTTGATGTTTGTGTGAAGAACTTTATTTATGCAAGAGACATGAAATATTGGGTGAACTCAGGAAGAAGGTGGGAGCTCCAACTTATAAGAAACTGACCTAATCTTCTAGAGAACCTTATATGGCCCATAGAAATTGGGAGCTAGCTTATGACACCTTTTAAATTTTAGGAATGATTACTTGTATGGCTGTAGGAAAATGAAAACCATATAATCTACTTGAAAAGTTTGCTCAGAATGATGCTAATCAACCTATTGTTTCATTATATTTTTTCCATATGAAGATTGTCCCATAAGATACTAAGGATTTGATCTCGGGTTCAGAGAATTATGTCAACCACTTAAAATGGTGAACTAATGTTGGTGTATAGAAGGAGCACTGGTGGTGATTAACCATGTATTAATTTAGATGGATTAATTTTAGTTGAAGTATTTTAAGAAGTATTATACCACCATTTGGTGAGAGGGAGCCACTTTTACCATTGATGTTGTTTTGAGGTAAAGCAATGAAGGAAAGTTTCCAAGCATTTGTTGGTAATTTCAATCTGGCCATCCATTTGTAGATGATACCTAAAACTCATCTTTAATTAGGTATTGGTATGTTTAAATAATTATGTCCAAAAATAGTTGGTGAAGGTTGCATCATGATCTGAGACAATGGAAGGAGGAATGCCATGAAGATGGAAAATCTAGTCCAAGAAATTTTTTATGACTGTGAAGGTGGTATAGGGATGGATAAGGGCATAAAAATGACTATATATGGAGAGGTGATCAACCATAACCAAGATCAATATTTTCCCTCCAAATTTAGGGACCCCTTTAATGAAATCCATAGAAATATCTATCCAAATCCTATTAGGGATGGGAAAGGGTTCGATTAACCCAAGAATGAGTGTTGTTTCACCCATTTTATATTGGCAAATATCACATTCATCCATCATCTATTGAATTACCTTTTTCATTCCCTTACAAAAGAAGTTAAGTCATGTCTTCTCATGATTTTTGAGAAACCTCGTGTGTAATACAAATGTATAAGCATGGAGTTCATAGAATATATCCTGCTAAAGATATATGATCTGGGGAAGCACTGTATAAACTTTGTATCATAGAGAAACATCATCCAAAGAATAATGTGGTAATGAAGAGGTGTTAGTGGCCAACTATTGAATGATTTGATATAATGAGGATTTATTGACATACCCTTACTATATATTATCCAACTAATTTAGAATAGGCATGGAAATAACTAAAAGGGAAGATTGGTCTGCAAATATATGAGATAGATCATCGGCCACAATATTATCATTACACTTCTTATAAGTGATCTCATAGTCATGACCCATGAGTTTTTTGAACCATTTTTATTGTGATGGGGTGGAGACCCATTGTTTCAAGAAATATTTTAGACTCTGGTGATCAATTTTGATGCAAAAATGATTCTCTAGTAGGTATGGCCACCACTTCTATATTGCATGCAAAATGTACATCATTTCCTTCTCATAAGTGGAGAATACTAAATTATTTCCAAAAATGGATTTGATGGTGAATGTAATGGGACATCCTTCTCAGAGGAGAATAGACCCAAGTCCATTACTACAAGCATCGCTCTTGATAGTGAAGGTCTTGGAAAAATATGGCATAGCTAAAACAAATGTAGTACACATAGCTTGCGTTCATGTAAAAGCATCCTTTTTCATCATAGTTGTCAGTGGAGCTACAATATTCTTGTAATATTTAACAAACTTGAAATAGTATCTAATTAGCCCCAAGAAACCATGGAGGATATTGAGTGTCTAAGGATGAGGCCAATTTGTCCTAGAGGTTATTTTTTTAGGATCCACCCAAACCCCTTATGTTAAAATAATATGCTTGAGATACTCCACTTTGTCCTAGAAAAAAGCACATTTGGAATATTTTTCATAGAGATGATGATCATATAGAAGTTGTAATGTGAGATCAAGATGTTGGAGATGTTTAGACCATGTTTTACTATAGATGAGGATATCATTGAATAAGACTATAATGAATTTCTATAGGTAGGGCAAGAATATTTTATTCATCAATACATAGAATGTTAAAGGAGCATTAGGGAGGCCAAAGGGCATGAAAAAAAACTCATAGTGGACATCATGCATGCAAAAATTTATCTTAGGGATATCATCTTCATGAAGTCAAATCTGGTGATATCCAAAGTGAAGATTCAACTTAGAGAAAAAATGATCACCATGAAGCTCATTAATAATAGGTATTGAGAAATTATCCTTGATTATGATGTGATTAAGTGCTTGATAGTTAATGCAGAGGAACCATGACCATCTTTTTCCTAGATAAGGAGAATTGGGGAAGAATATGGGCTAGTACTAGGGTGAATAATGCCTTGCTTCAGGAAGTCTCAAATGAGCATCTTAATCTTGGTATTTTGCTGAAATGGGTAGTGGTAGGGGTTGAATTTGGGAAGAACACTTCTAGGAAGGAAATGAATATGCTAGTCCTCTGGCCATGAAGGTGGCAATCCCACTAGTTTGGCAAAGATACATGCATACTTATGCAGAATGGTTTATAGATTAGAATGAGTAATATAGACCATTGATGGTTGTATTTGAAAGGAATGGACTTGGGTAATGATGCTCTATGAATTATTCTTAAGAAGCTTTTCCATGTGATGTGAACTTATGATGCTGAGAGACCTTGGGTGTAATATTTTCAATGTGTGTTTTTGTCCATTGTCTAAAAAATACATCTAAAGTTCAACAAATTCTTATAAGATGGGTCCAAGTGTGCATAAATATTAGGCTCCCAAAACAACATCATATCATCCTAAGGGAAAGGCAAACATGTTAGAGCACAAGTTATAATCTCCAATAGAGATACACACTTTATGACACTTCACTTTTCAAGGTAGTGTGTCCCTATTGGCAATCATGACTTCAAATTTAGAGCAATAATGGATAAAACAATCAACCTATTTGGTGATCTGAGGGTCAATGAAGTTATGAGTGCTACCAAAATCTATGAGTATTATAAGAGGGATATTCTTGAAGTAACCCATGACCTTCATGTTTTTGGGGTGATAACTCTTACTAAGGCATGGATAGAGATCTCTAGTTAGTATTCTTGATAAGTAGGTTTAAAAATCAGTTGAGCTTCTTCTAGATCATTTAATGTATCCTAAAAATCTTCCCAAACTTCAATTTTGGGTGGATAGTCCACATCTAGGAGCTAGATGTTTTGATTAACACATCGATGTGCTCAAGTGAATTTGTCATAATAATTATAACATAGTCCTTTTTCTCTATGTGATTGCATCTCTACTTTAGTCAAATTCTTGATAAGTGTGATTTTGGGGGATGGCATTGTGTGAGATCATTGTGGAGTTATATTTATGAATGGAACAAAATTAGATTTGAATCATTATTGAGCTGTGATCTTGTCCTCTACTAATTTATCCAACCCTAAGGTTTCCATCATCATGTTGGGCTAAAAAAGTTTGACCTTAGATCAAATTATATCCTTTAGACCATTGATAAAGCAACTCCTAAAGAATTCATCGAATAATCCCTCTATGTGATTGGCCATTTTTTCAAATTCTATCTAATGTTCTCTCATAGTTCCTATTTGGTGAAGATTAATGAGTGCTCCAATGAAGTCATCAAAAGAACTAGGGATAAACCATTGAAAAATGATGGTGACAAAATTAGTCCATATTGGCTCATCATGAGCCTTGATATACCAATAGTACCATTGAAGGGCTTCATGTTTCAAGTGAAAGGATGTAAGTGGGACTTTATTAGCATCAAAATTGTTATGCAGACTAAATATTGTTCTACCCAATAGATCCATATAGTCAGATCTACACCATTGAATCAGGGAAAATCAAGCTTTGAACCATAAAAATTATCATAAGAAAACCCAGTATTTGAAGAGGACTCTAGATGCTATCTATTGTTTAAGGTGTTATGTTGAAGATTGGGCCAATAATTTTTTCATCAAGATCTTTGATTTGGGTCTTGAGGGTGGTAATTTCATCCTCCATGTTTTTGATCCTATTCAATTTATTAACATGGCCATAATAAGATATTTTTTTTCAATGGATAGGAAAACTAGAGTTAAGACACAATTATTAAGGGAATTTTTAATTTGGGCAAAGTTAGAAGGGGTGAAGGTACTTTTACTAGGTATTTTACATTGTTTGAGTATGATTGATGAAGGCAAGGGAAAATTTAGAAGTAAAATGGAAAAACTAGAAAATTTGTCCAAGAGGGAAAAATGAGAAGAAAATAGGAATGAACACTATGGAAATTTATTGAGGAAAATAGACAAAAATTGAAGTTATGGAAAAAACCAAAAAAATGAGATTTGTGGTAGTTAGAAGTGGAATTGGGGTATGGGACATCAAGGAAGAAAACATGTAGAATGGAATTTTAGGTGTATCAATAAATTTTGAGAAGCAAAAGAGTCACAAGTGAAGAGACATGACAAAAAAACAAAAATTGGAGATTTTTTTGAGTGCCAAGAATATTCTAAAACTAGTATGATAAGTCTTCTAAGACTCTACTGGTAATATGTGTAGATTTGATATGGAATGTTTTTTGATAATCTACTAGTAATATGCTAAAAATAGTATGGCAAGTCTTCTGATACTTTGCTTATAATATGCAAAGATTTGATATGACAAGCTTTCTAATACTTCATTGGTAATATTCTGAAATTAATAGTAATGGGCCTCAAGTTTTAACAACTTCTTAAGTGTTTAAATATATCTATCTAGCCACCAATGTTGTCTGAATGAGTATTTTTCTCTAAAAAAATTATAGCCACAAATTTAACCCTAAGAGATAACTCTTGGTTTTCCTCATAGGTGGGAACTAGTCAATCATGATAGGGCTATTACCCTTTTCACTGATAGGTCCTCTCAATGGGCCAACTACTTCAGGGTTCTTATGGTACTCCTCATAATGAGTTTTAGGGATTATACCCAAGTACTTACCATATTTATGTGGATAGGTTTTTACCCTGATCTAAAACAAATTATAGTATCTAAAGCAAAAGAAAACACAATGCATTGAAATTGAAAAACACTTTTTAAGAAAAAAATTTGGCCCTAAAAAGTGCTCTGATACCAGATGAGAGGATCCTCCTACAATAAATTAATGAAAATGCATGAAATAATAGATTTATATAAATAACAGAAATATTGAAGGGATTTTGGCCCTGGAAAGTGCTCTGATACTAGATGAGAGGATCCTCCTGTAATAAATTAATGAAAATGGATTAAATAATATATTTATATAAACAATAGAAATACTGAAGGGATTATATTGATCACATGCCACTTCGAGGGGGTAACCTCCTTTGAGCAAGCCTAATATAATAAATTCATGGATGATTTCATTGACCTCAACACTTACTTATATACTAAGTCTAATCTAAGCAACTACTACTTCACATGAATTTGGGATAAAACAAAATGCTCATGGGATGAATTACAAAGCATATGCCTCCATAACAACTAATATACTAATAAAGTAAAGAGAAGGGGTAGCATGAGTTCCTAATAGATAGTGGTGAGTGATTAGCCTGACCAATCCAATAGGTCTTTGGAGTTTGCATATACTAGACATCAAAATTCAAAAAGAAGTACTCAGATGAATTTTTTATTCAAAGGACTAAATCATTGCATAACAAGCTAGGTGGTAACCATCCAAATAATGTGATTACTCCCTCATGTTAGCCACATGTGTGGAGTATATAAAACACATCAAAAATTTTAGATTTAGATTAACCCCACTTGCCGTATAATATCCATCCAAATGTTGAGTTTCTTCAACACTCTAAGTTCATGTCACATACAAATGATCAAGAGATAGAGGGGGTTCTAAAAAAAATCTACTTATATACACTCTTAGATTTTTGGATTAACAATTATTTCTTTTTCATCATTGGTATATTTGTGGAAACCATGGTAGAGACTAGGCAACCTTATCAATTATTAGAGTAGAATGTGTACTTAGGTGTTTTGATTATTATTTTACTTACATTTTTAGGGTATAAATTTGTTTGTTTGTCAAACTGCATCCAAAAACCAAGTCAAAATTTTCTAAACAAAACACATGTTACTACTACCTCTTTGAGTCAATAAGTGTTATATTGTCTAAATCACTCCAAACATTTGCCTTAGATGTTTTCAAAACCACTTTCAGTGTAACTATTCAGAGAGATGTTATGCTACCAAATTTATTCCAAACTAAGTCCTAAACCATTTGTGTACCTTTACCCCAAAAATGTTATTATGATACCCATTTGAGTCTAGGTCATTATCCATTTTAAAGTATAATTTTTTTATACCAAGTTCAAAATTCATCTTGCAAAGTTCAAATCCAAAACTAATCAATCTACACCAAAATTTTGCCTAATTTGGGCTTGGGTGTTCACCTTTTACACGTGGATTATGCAACTTGGATTGATTTCATGATTGATCTAAAGACCTTTACCTATACCTAGGAGTTATTTACTTTCATTTATCTCAAACCAATTTACCATCTCAAACTAAGGTCAAAAATCATTCTTCAAGTATAGCTCTAAGTGTGACTAATTTACATTTGAGCCTTAATTACCATTAGGGCTTAAATGTTTACTCTTTGCTCCTAGTTTTAAAATTGAAATTGACTTTCCCAATTAGATTTAGACACCATGCCTAGAATAATTTCTTTGTGTTAAGGTTAAGTTTGTCTTGATTTCAAGTGATGAGATTAATCCATGTGTCTAGATCAAGTGTTCCAAACCATTTACCTTAGATTTAGATGGATTTCAAGTTTTTACCTTGACCATTTTATTTATAAGTCTAGATTTGTGATGTTGGCCAAAGACCTAGCAATTTTTTTCATGCTTCAGACCTAGTTCCTCTCCTTTCAAATCTATATTTATGACATTATCCAAATACATAGCACCTTTTATTTCATTATTAGACCTATATTAAGTTTTTTCAAATCACCTTTCCATATATTTCTTTCATTTGCCTAGTTTTAGACCTTAGTTTAATTACATAGTTCAAATCTCACATTTCCCATTCTAAGATTTAATTTTGTTTAGAATGATTACAAAGACCAAGATCCAAGTTTACATTTTGTTGACCATTCATTAAAATGACCTTAGAGTGTTAGTGATATTTTAAATCAAATTTAGATTGTTAGTTTCAATAAGGGATAGTTTCTAGGCCAAGTTTAATCCATTTAAAATAATAGACCAAGTTTTTTTTCTAGGCCAAGTTTCAAGACATTTACAATAATTAACCAATATTTTAAGACCACGCTTAAAGCACTTGAAAACATTAGATTTTTTCTTTGAGAGATGTTGTCCATAGATTTGAATATGCCTCACTATACACATAGTGGGACCATTCATAATCTGGATTGTGATAACATATTCACAAGTGTCTCCTTTGTTCAAGACCCATATGGTGATGAAATAGTTTGTGAGATGGATCCATATCCCTCTTATGTTACTAAATATATATAATAAGTAGATGACCCACTAACATAATACTTATTTAATGCACCTCTTTATCTAGTGTAAGAGTAAGAACAAATAACCCAATACCTTGCTAATGTGTTAACCATCATTGAATAGGTCCAACAATAGTCCTACTATTTAACCATGACAAAAATTTATGATCCATATTTTTTTGATCATAGGGATGAGATATTAGTCATAGCTATAGAGGTAGGAGAAAAATTCCTAACATACTTTTCCCATGAAAGTCTACTTAGTTTAGTTAGAGAGCCTAACATTTTACCTCAAGTCAGACCACTTGAACATGCCTCAACTAGTTACCATTAGGCACTTGTGCCAATGCCTAACCAATATCCTAATTTTATTGCAAAAGGAAAGGTTATAATGGATGACCAACTCACACAAAAGCAATAGACATATCAGATGTATCTTAATTTAACATGTAATTTCAATGCTATGGCCATTTTGAATACCCCACTTAAAGATTTAGATCTTTCAATAAGGTTGAAAATTGATTATTTGGGATATAATAATTTGAACACAGACCTATTTTTCAAGAATACATCAGTTGGTGACATTTTAAATGTTCTGACAATTAAAGAAGTGACTATATCTTCTACCCAAGACCATTAAAAAAACATATCAGATAACACACAAGTGTATCCCAATTTGAACCAAGGTGGGTTGAATATGACAAAAAACATTCAACAATAGGAGCCTCTTACCAATACCATGAGTGGTTTTCAACAATATGGGAAAGCATGTGTAGTTCCCAACTATAATAGGCCACTACCACATCTCAAATAATATCTTCCTCAAATATACAACTAGGGGTAAGTAGTCAAATACAAACCAACACTCTACCCCAACAAGAAATGGATATTACCCTACCTCAATAGGTGTTGAAAAATATTTTCAATAGTAGACACATAACAACATGCCACCACAAAAAATGGTGAGTTCATCACAAATGTCTAATCAACAACGTATTATGCCTAGCACCCAAAAAATTCCCAATTCATAACATGTGTTTACTAAATAAAGAGGTCCCAACATAAAACATGTACCCATTAGGAAACAATTGAATTTTACCCAATATGGAATTCATATATAATAGGGACCCAACATACAACACATTTAATAGTAGTGATTTAGTCAAAAATAGGTACCATTTATATAACAAGGTTTGACTAGTCAATAACAAGTTCCTACTCAAACCCAACAAGCACAATACCTTCCAACAAGTTCCCACTCTATCAAAACAATAGTTCCCTCCAAATTAGAACCATATTTCTCACCTTAGCCCAAATTTTTATCAACAAGGAATATCATACTAATAGCTTAATCCTAATACATGGATGTGTATTCCTGGTTAATTGGTTCAACAAACTAACATTCTAAAATACTCCATTCCCTCACTATATCCCAGTCAAGGTAATCCACCTTCGTTCACCCAACCACAACCACAACCAACTATTAAATCCATATTCTTATCACAATAACTACAATAAATAAAGGATGTAATCACAACCATTCAAATAGGAAGGTAGACCAAGATGTTTAAATTGGATGACATGTGCTCATATCCATTTAAATGGAGTACCTCCAAATACCATTTCCTCCAAGGTATGAGCCACTAAAATTTGAAAAATAAAAGGGTAAAGGAGACCCTAGGGAGAATTTAAAATAGTTATTTATTTATTGCTATCCAATAGCCTATAATGACCTTTTACTTGCTTCTTCTCTTTCTCGAAAGTTTAGTTAGATAAGCCTTAGAGTGGCTTCTTAAGTTACCAAAGAATTCATTATCTGATTTTGATGATCTTTTTGACAAGTTTGTATAACATTTATCCTAAAATATTGAGCATGATATTTTGGTAATTTATTTGAGACAAGATAAGCATAAGGTCAATGAGATATTTATGAGTTACTTACAATGGTGCAAAGTGCTTTCTAGTTGCTTCACCCATAATTTATCATATAAATAATTAGTAGCTGTGTTTACCAAAAAAATTACACAATGAAATATATTATCACCTAGAGATTCCATGTGCTCACACATTGAAGGAGATAATAGAGAATGACATACATATTAAAAATACCTTATTAATAAAGGTATTATCAAGTTATCTTCTTCAAACTAAAACCATAACCAAAGCCAGAGCCAAAACCTAGATTCAAGCTCAACTCAGATTCTAATCCTTGTCCAAACACAAGCATCCATGCCCACTTAGGCTAATTTTTTTGAAAAACCTAAGCTTGTAAAACTACAACAAGAATGTTATCATTAATGGAGTCATTGAGTCACATCATGTCAAAATAGTGAAAACACCATCTACTAAACCTATGTTATAACTATAACTTATTACACAAATGCATCTTATTCAATAAATGTAACCTATTCTATAACCATGAAAATATCCACAAATTCAATCACCTTTATACATGTAGGCCCATCAACCACCACCATTACAAACCCCTCCTCCAAGAATAAGACCTAATGCTAAATTTTTTAGTGACCTTGGTGAGCCTATTGAAGTAGTGTTTTATAAATTATCCATGACCAATATGATTAATTGGATGATTCCAAATCACTTTATTGAAGGTATACCTTATTTAAATTATGATAAAGTGCATGAGTTATATGAATAATATCATGTTCATGGACATTATATATGTCTATGTGTGCAATTGAAGCACCTCATTGAGAATATGTTGGAAAATGGAGAGAACTAGTTGGATAATAGATCTTATACATCCAATCAAAACTTGGGTTTTTAATGATACCCATTTCTAGAACATAGTAATACCAATAATAAATAGCAAAAACAAAAATAACAATAATGAAGGCCACTACCAAAACCATAATAACAATAATAACAATAGTAATAACAACAATGACAACCTCAAAATGGATAGAACCAAGGCCAGAATGAACCTAATAACCAACAAACCTATCATGTAGTTGCACATGCCTACATTAGAATTATATGTTGCATTACGTGTGGTTAGGTATCCATAATTACCATCAAACCTAAACCAAATGCCAATAGAACAAAACCATTAAATAAAAATATCTATCAACCTCCTTATCCCAGTAATCCTTCCTTGACCTATGACCCTAGCCAAGCATAATAATAACCAAAGATTACTATCTTAGGCACCTATTTTGGTAACTCTTACTTAACCAGTGACCTTATCCAAGCATATTGGAAATCAATAATTACCATCTTAGGACCCTCTCCATCCTCTTCTAATTAAAATGGTCCTTTACATAGTCTAGATTATGAAATAATAACTCAGTGGTCTAAAGTCACCATTCCAAGCCTATAACCTTCTACCAATGAGCCAATTCAACCCACTATACTAACTAGGAGTAATATAATTACTATGATCAATATTAATCAAAGAGGGGATATTAATATGGTGTTAGTATGAAGAAAATCAAAATAAAACACACAAATTAAACTTATACCTTTATCCTAGACACTCAAAGAACAAGAGAACTATATAAGTAACTACCAAATCAAGACAAAATAAATAATTTTACCTTCCATGAGAGAAAGAGTTCTATGTTGATAATGAATTGATGTGTTCAATTGTGTGATTAATAATTCTTTGGTAATGGATCTCTTTGCACCACCTCTCTTTGTCACCTTGGTAATGTTTGGCTTGGATTTGGCTTTGGCTTGGCTTGGCTTAGTAAATGGGTATGATAAAACTATACCAGTGGGATCTTTGAAGGTATTTTTGCATTATAACTTTACACCAAAAGAGATTATGGATCAATGGGTGAGACATTGTATTTATATCCTTCCAAACTAAGTCTAACCCAAGTGTAGTTAGGTTAGAATTAACCATGGTTGAGTTCAAACTAATCCTAGTTGAGTTAAGGAGGGGACATGTAATTAATATTTGGATAGATATCCAATTTATTAATCATGGCTCTCTATTTCTAAATTTATGGATTTAGGGAAGATATTTTCATTTCTTTGACTTTGAAAATGATGACATCATCATGACCTCATTTTTATTAAAATTTCCTTTTCAAAAAATTCAATTTCACTAATTAAACATAAAAATTTTACTTAAGAATTTAATTTGATTTTATTAGTTAATTCATTATGCTTATTATTTTTTCGCTTTGGGAATTGCTTAAGTGCTCTGTTTAATGGGTCCAAAGGCCAAACTATCAATTTAATAGGTCATAAGTTGAATAGAAATGAATCCATGAGAGGTTACTATTACATACACAATATTTCCACAAATAGGGATGCCTCAACATGATTTTGAGAACTAATGTTTGATGTGTGGACAAAATTGAGACATTCAATGATTCCTAGGCTTAATTTTCACTAATTGGTAGAAATCAATCTGAAGTTTAGTTAGAAGCTAATTGTGGCTAGAATGGGGTGTATATAGTTTGCCCTTGTTTGGGAAGGCATTACAAGACACAAGCATAATAATGTCTTCTCAAATAATGAAAAATTAATTAATTCCTAATGCCACAAAAGATGATGGATGATCCTTGGATGTGCCCTCAAAGGAGTTAGAAGCAAAGGAAGTCAGTGAACTATCCCTCAAAAAGAAAGAAATGAGGTGATCAAGTGGTAAAAAGTGGAAAACATTGATATGCCCAAAATTAGTTATAATTAGTGGCACAGTGAGACGCCCTAGTAGGGTATATAAAAAAGATGATTTGCCTAAATATAGTTATAATCATCAGCGTAGTGATGTGAAAATAATGATTTATCCAAAGTCAATTATAATCATTAGCATAATGAAAAATTCCCTAACAAAGTAGTTAAAGATAATTATTTGACGAAATATGGTTATAATAATTATCACAAGGAAGACATGCCCCGATAAGATATAAAAATGATAATGATTTTCCCAAAGGTGGTTATAATCATTGACATCCAGATAGATCAAAATACAATGATTTGTCCAAAGGTGATTATAATCATTAGGACTGTGGTTGTCCCCAATAGGGTAGATGAAAGCATGATATAAATCTTCATCTTTTCCCTAGTAGTGTAAATCAAGAAAGGGGGATTACGTAGTGAATCCATACTCATGGAATAAGAGTAAGCTAGCATAAATTATAGACATTAATTTGGTCTACCTACTAATATAGAGATGCATGTCCTAACAACCAGGGATTAAAATTCATTTATGATTTAATTATGCTACATTTGGGTAATATTTGGATAAGTTGAGAAGTTTTTTAGCCATGAATAAGGATAAGTACTATGGCACCATTATTTTTAAGATCCAATGAACTAATTTTTGTTGTAGTACATGATAATATGCACAATGATACAAAACACCATGATAATATGGCCGTAATATGCATAAGGACTGACATCCAATCTAAAAAATAATTGAAAAAAATACACCAATGATAAAAACCATGATGATAATGTTGACGTATGAATATGGATGGACTTAATTATAATGTGCAAGGAATCACCCAATGAACACATATAATAAGTCAAGGCACAACAATAAAAGAAAATAAATAGGCAAACAAACAAATAAACAAAAAAAAAAAAAACACCAATAAATATAAACATAAAAAAAGACCATTAAAAATAAATGAATTAATAACAAAACACCAATAAATAAAATAGTGAACAAAACAATCAAAACAAAATAAAATAATTATAAATAATGTTTAATCATAATGTTAGTGCAAACAAAAAACAAATTATTTATGCATGTATAATAGAGGTGTTACTTTTGGTGACAATGTGATCCCTAAACTAGATAGGAATGACATAGGTATAAAAATTAGGAACAAAAGATAAAAAATGTTGCCCCTAGGCAATAGGGAATAATAACACACAACTAAGATGAAAAACATTACCCCTAGTCTATAGGAGACAACAAAAACAAAATAATAAAATGAGGGATGAAATAGAAGAAAATGAAGGGGTAGCCGAGATGACTCCAGATGCACTAGGAAAGTGGATACTACTTACATAATTCTATGGACACAAGATCCAATGTGAAATTTAGGCCAAATTTAGTTCTCCTAGGATATAGAATATATGTAAATGATGACCTAGAAAACATGATTGAGATGTAGAGTAATATGGGAATGGTATCACAAAATGGCAAGTGCATATAAAAAGAAAGGGATGGTTCTCACAATCATAAAAGTTTCAACACAAATAAGTTATGGATGCACGAGAGTATGGTTTAGACTAAAATCATACTAAAAGATAATAGACAAGTGCATGAACATGAACTGGGTTCATAATGCTAACTATTTTTAAGGCCGAGAAAGAGAATGCATTAAAAAAATGGTAAAAAAGTAAATAAATCATAAAATAGTGAGAGCATAAGATGAATCCAAGTGGTCATTAGTGTATCAAAGTTTAATACACAATGCTCATAATATAAACTCATAAAATAATGAGAGTATAGGCTAAGGCTAATAAGGATGGGAAAACTAAATGACAAGTGGTTACTCATAAAATAACTAGGAGTCCTAGAATACTTAAGAAAAATAAGTAGTCAAAAAATAAAGGAAGTTGCAATCGAGCTAACCGGATATATCCCATGTATCTAAGTGTTGCCTACATAGTCTATACATACCTCAAGATGATGTAATTATCCCAAAAATGGGAGGAAAAAGACCAAGGTGGTTTAGAAATAAATTGAATAGATAAGATGGCCCATCCCCAAAAAATTTAATAAATTTGTATATTGCATCAAAAAGTTAATCCATTTTTCATGATTTTGTGATTTTTAATATTTTACGAATGTTTTTGTAGTTTTTGAGGCATCTCAAATCAATTGAGAATGATGAGATACCAAATAGTTCAACTCAAAAAATGGTGAGAGTGTGGCTTGGGTTTCTCACAAAATGATGAAATCACTCACTTAAATTACTCATAGAAAGGTAAGAGCATGGGAAAAGGGGTGACTGAGCTGACCTCAATGTAAATCAAGTGATACCTACATAGTTTGAGAGGGAGACCTCAAATCACTATAGTTCTTCTTTATAGTGGAGGAGTCTGAATAGGTAGTAGCAATTTCGTGAATTAGGAAAATGGCACAATATATAATAGGAATGGTAAGGTGATGCAAAAATGCATGGTAAAGGTGTTGCTTAGGTGGTTATAATTAGGAAACAATTACATAATTCAATGACACTAATTTGACCAAAGGAAATTATAATTAGTAGCACTAAGAATGAAATAGAACATGACAAAAATAAAGAATACAATTGTCAAGCCACTATCAAACTAATCCAATATACTATCTCTTTGTGAAACACTAAATCAACTATTAAAACATCATTAGAGTCTAATCTTTAAAGGTTCCAGAAGAACCAATGGATTAAAACCAAGGTCAAAAAGGGGTGGGGAAAGGAGGGTAAAATAAATCTAGTCAATAGGGAATGTATGGAAGGAATGGTATATAATATGGTACAAGGAAGGTGATATTATGACAAAAGGAGTGATTGAGCTAATGAAATATCCCAAAATAGGATATTTTCTAAATAATGGAATTTATTAAAATTCCCTTTCAATTAAAGAATAACACATACAAATTTTAATATTAGACACTCCATTGGTTTCAATTTCACAAAAATGATTACATTTACTATGGTTAGAAACAATGATCATAAATAAAAATTCTTTCAACAATATTGATTCAATTATAATATATAGTAACAACACTTACAATATTATAACACCATAAATATCTCCACAACTATATTTGAAATCCCATAATCAATACACACACTCTACAAATTATAAATATGTGACTTTGAAAGCACATTCAAAACCTCTGAGTGAGATTTTACTACTAAACCAAAGGGGTTTAATCCTTTGATCCTAGAAATCAATGGGGTTTCATCCACTGATCTTAATCTTCAATGGGTTTTCATCCATAGAAGAGATGAAGTTGACCTGAGATCTGAAGCTTATAAAATGGGGGGGTGGGGTTATGATATGCCAAAAGATGAATTTACAAAATAAAGAGAACCTAATTATATAATTTACAAGAAGAAGAGATGAGAGGAGAGGAGAGGAGAGAGAATCTTCATGAGGAGGAAAAATGTGCCACCATCCATGTCAAGCATAGTAAACACATATGAAGCATTTATAGTGTTATGAAAAGGAGTCAAAAAAGAATATATTCAAGGGGGAAAATATTAGTCACCCCATGTGACTCAAATTTTGGCACCCCTCATTCACACATGTGAATAATAGTGTGATGCTTGTCCTCTCATGCAAATGATCAAAAGTGGATCACATGAGCAACCACCCTTTTTTGTCTATCTTCATGTGAAAATAAAAATGGTGCCCCACTACCACATATATGCTGATAATGGTATATATATGTATTTATTTTCATTGATATCAAGGTAATCTTAGTACATAATGTATTAATGACATAGTGATAGGTTCCAAGTGGATTTGAGAGTGCATATCATGTGTGAAGGAATTTGAGGTAATTCACCATGTTTAAGGGGTCATATGAGGTGTCAATAATGATTTGGGAACTTGTGAAAGTGAAATGAATCCATGGGAATAGTCTTGTGAAGGTTTAGGTGATCCTAGTAATCTCCTAGTCATCTTGACAATTTTTTTGAAGTAGATTGATGACATCAAAATTCACACATGTGAAGGTGGCAGCAAAAAGTGGTCACATGGGTTTGTTCCAGTTTATCATAGTTTCTATGGTACAAATTTAAATTCATTAAAATATTTATATCAAAAGCTATGGTGGTGAAAATTTGGTCTCCAAGGAAGACTATTTTCCATTCTTAGCCAAATTTGCAATATCAAGTGAACAAAGGAAAACTAGTTAGTAGTATTTTGTTTACAAATTTTGATAATGGATGAATTTTATAGTGGTGTAAAAATAAAAGTGATATAATAATTAAAGGTATATGTATTAAAATTTATTATGAGGTTTTAATGGTTGTACAATTTCATTTATTTCATGTGAGAGTTGACTGTTGTTGACTATGTTTTTTATGAATAAACTAGGGTGCAAGGAAATGATTATAGAATAAAAAGTATTGATCAGATATTATTAGTATAAAATATAAAAAATGAATTATACTACATATATTTCATCTTAAAAGTGATTTTAAGTTTTGAATATTCGTAGAATTGTAGTTATTCTAGGTTAAAATTGACTTTTGTTGACTGTAATTATTGCAGGTTTGAGTAGGCTTATTAGAATGTTGTTTATGAGCCTTTAGAGGATGAATTAAGGTGTATTATAAATTGTATGATGCTTATGAGGTATTAATATTTAAATATACGTGTATTTTACATGTAAAGTTTATATTCAGTTAGTTTGAGCCTCTTTTGTGAAGATATTGTTTTTGGGCTAGTTAAGCCTAATAGGTCTTTAAGACCTAATGGAGGTTTTAGAGTATGAGAAAATGATTTGAGGAATATTGAGCATGTTAACATATATTATAGGTTATATTAAATGTATTTATAAATATTTATTCATTGGTAAGATATTTATAGACCATATTATTCATTTGTTGTTTGTTGAGTAAACAAGGGTAATTGGAATAGGTCTCCATGAGACCTAATAAAGGCTTGAGGCCTATTGGTGTCTTTAAAAGGTAAGAGAGTGGTATAAGGATTTAAGTACATGGATAAGGTATATAATAAATATTTTTTATGTATATAAAATTTATCTTATGTTTTTTGAGGTCAATTGTATTGTAAAAAGGTCTTAATGTAACTTGTGCCTAATGGAGGGCTATTTGCTTAAGCTTAATGAGGGGGTTAGTGTCATTTGAATCATACCCAACCTATTGAATGGATATGTATTGTATGTGAAGTGTAATAATATATATTTTTATGTTGATACAAGTGGGAAAGAAGTATTAAGGGTTAATTAAAGTTTTGTGGCTGACCAAGATTGATTGAAGAAAGAATAATGCATATGTGGAAGGCCATTTTGGTCTCATTGTGCTCATTGAATAATTTTGTGTGTGAAAATAATTATATATGAATTTTAAAAAGGGTAATAGGATATTAAAACCATAAAAAAATAATTTTGAATATGTGACAAGGGTCAAACATTATTTTTTTTAGGTCATGAGCAAGTAAGAAGATTTGTTTCAAGGTTATTAGGCTTATTTTGCTTAGTTGCCCTGATTGGTCTAGTTAAACAATTGGAGAGAGAAGAGAATGGTAAGAGGGTTTATATAAGTATGTGAGGGAATGGTAAGCATAATAATAAAATTTTTAACATGTCATGAAGATTAGACAGTGATGATGAAGGTAATTAGTAAGTTTGTGTATTGATTCAAGGCATAATTAGGCCTAGTTTGTCTAGATGACCTAGAGTGAAGAAGTGCATTGATTATATGTTGAAAGAGTAATTCATAGGCTATGTATGACTGATATTATAAAAATAATATATTTAAATATAATAATATCATATTGTGAAGGAGGAATGGCCTTAAGGTCATGAGGAGTGTAGAAGAGAAAGAGTTATTGTATGCCTATATAAGAGGCAAATTTATGTTTGTATGAACTACCATAAATTATATGAGGTATAATGTTAGGTTTTTAGGTGTTATAAAAGTATAATACATTAATTAGGTGTATAATACATCATATCATAGGTGGAGATTATTTTGGAGGTGATTGAGTTGGTACTTGATCATCTAGGGGGTTGAAGCCTCCTTGCTAGTTGGTACTAGCTAAAGGTCAAGTGGGTGCTTGAATAAATTGAGGGGTGGGTGCTCTTTGATCAGTTGGTTCTGATATAAATTAAAGTAATATACAGTGATGATGAAGGTAATTAGTAAGTTTGTGTATTGATTCAAGGCATAATTAGGCCTAGTTTGTCTAGATGACCTAGAGTGAAGAAGTGCATTGATTATATGTTGAAAGAGTAATTCATAGGTTATGTATGACTGATATTATTGAAATACTATAGTTAAATATAATAATATCATAGTGTGAAGGAGGAATGGTCTTAAGGTCATGAGGAGTGTAGAAGAGAAAGAGTTGTTGTATGCCTATATAAGAGGTAAATTTGTGTTTATATGAACTACCATCAATTATATGAGGTAGAATGTTAGGTTTTTAGGTGTTATAATAATATAAGAATATAAATAGGTGTATAATACATCATATCATAGGTGGATATTATTTTTGAGGTGATTGAGTTGGTGCTTGATCATATAGGGGGTTTAAGCCTCTTTGCTAGTTGGTACTAGCTAAAGGTCAAGTGGGTGCTTGACTAAATTGAGGGATGGGTGCTCCTTGATAATTTGGTTCTGATATAAATTAAAGTAATATATTTATATAACATTAGTAAGAAAGAATTTCTAGTGGATTTTCTCCCCCATGAGGGTTTCCCACATAATTCATTTGTTATGTGCTTTTGATCTTGCATTGTTTCTTTGTTCATTGTAATGAATGGTTTATATGCTTCATGAAAGTTTATGTTGAGTTGTTAAGAGTTTTAAGAATTGAAATTGGAGTTGATTTACTTGAATCACTGATTCACCCCCAATGATTATGCTTTAAATAATTGGTATCAGAGTAGGTCTTTCAAGAAGGCTTGACAACTAGAAGGTGGTCCTTGAAGCATAAACTGGCTAAGCAACTAAGGAAAGAGAATCATGAAAATAGATTGATGGTAAAAGGTCTTAAAAAATAGATTAGTTATTTTGAGATAATGTGGAGTAAATCTAATTCTAAGGAATATGAATATGAAAATATCATCTAAAAACTTAGAGAGTAGGTCAAGTCCTCTATGGAATGTGAAGGAAAGGTGAGTCATCTTCAAACCAAGTTCGAGATAATGATGGAAATAATCAAAGAAGATAAGATGAATATTCATGATATTAATAATTTATTAGAGGCTAAAAATTTAAGTTTGATGTCAAAGAAGGTTAAATGTGATCAATTGAAAAGTAAGCTAGGCTCTTTTAAGGTTTAGCATGAAAATTTAGTGGTCAAAATGAGCAAGGTTGAGCATGAGAAGATAGTGGTCAAAATGAGCAAGGTTGAGCATGATAAGCTAGTGGTCAAAATGAGAAAGTTTGAGCAAGAGGAATTGAATCAAGTCAAAAAGGATCATAGCATGAAAAAAAGGGTGATAAGATGAATAAGGAATCCCAATGCCATGAGTTTTATCAATTCATCTCATAAACAATGTTATGCTTATAATCAATTTGGTCAGATTGTAAGAGATTTCAAAAGGAGAAGTAACCTGCCAAAAGGAGATAATATCCATCATCAAGTAAAAGGTATGAATTATATTATTTGTTTCAAATGTCATAGAGTTTTTCATATTGAAAAATATTGTAAAAATATTTTGAATGAGTTATCAAGGCAAAACAAGGTGTATAGATCTCCTAGTGTGCAAGGAAGAGGAAATACATGGATATAGAGACCTAAGATTATTAAGAGAGAATAGATTGAGAAAATGGATGAATTGATTGATGAGAATATTAGTCAATATGGTTTGTTTTATATGGTAGATATGAAGGAAAGAAAATAATAATATTTATTATGGTATGTTGATAAGGGAATCAAAGAGAAGATGGATGAGCCAATCAAGCCTATGAGGAGGCTTAGGATAGACAAGCAAACTAGTGAGAGTATGGAGATTTGGTAAATACTAATTTTTAGGTTTTCTAAGTGACTTGGTAGATGATTTATCTATATTAAGATTCATATATGCATTACTCAATCATTTTAAGCATCATGGAATAATGTTGTAATATTGATAAGTGAGAGACTAGTCAATGGGTCAAGTTAAGTTCTTTGTCTTGATATGAATATAGTTGAATATGGATTATTTAATTTGGTTTCAATATTTTAAAAGATGTATATCACCTATTCAAAGATATGAGAAGAGATTTGAATATATTAAATTGTTTTTGGAAGACGATCTTACTTTGAGTGTCCTTGGTTGGCATAAGGGTTTTATCACTAGAAACCCTTGACATGGTGTACCTTGAATTATACAATGAGTTCATTCACAAAATATTGGTGATAAGGTGTAAAATAATTATATGAAAATGTTAGATGAGGTTATGGTATGATAATAATCAGTCCCTTAGTGTAAATGTATGAGAATTTCATGTTATGTATCTTTGTTTGCAATGTACCTCTTTGAAGTGACCTAGGAAAGGAGTATCTTTTCTTGTGCAAGAGAGAAGTCCTTGAAGGGATAATATTGGGAAGGTAAGTTAATATTTAAATATAAATAATGCATTAATATAATAAAATTTCATCCATATATGTCCTAATGAGGTATCTTGTTCATGTTGGTTGCTTGAAGAGCTCTTATAAGCATGAATTTAGGTAAGTTTAGTTGTTTTTCATATGAGAAGATTTGTTGAGCATGTTCTTATTGTTCATATCAATTATGGTTTTTAAATTCATATGAGAATGTTTTTAGACCATTAAAAGAGGTAATTTGGGCCCAATAATATTAGAATTTTATTTATTTGTCTCATGAAAGGATGTTAGATAGTTGTGGTAACCTATGTGTGGATGAAAATGGCTCCTTTCAAGGGATGTTCTTGTTAAAAAGTTTTCTTGTGTATGTTTTCAATATTTTGGATTTGATCATGTGGAATATGGAGTTATGGGGAGATAAATCAGGTTTATTGATGAGTATGAGAAGTTTAGGAGTTTTTTCCTATATGATAAGGTTCAAGGAGCAATTCAAATAGAGGTATGTTATCTTCAATTAATAAAATGTAAGGTATGCATAGACTGAGGTGGAGTATTTGTGAGATGTTTAAATTAAAAGGAGATTATATGGTTTATTATGATTTCATAATATGTTATATGATATGATCATGATGTTATGGTTATATTTATGGCTCTATGAGTAGTTTGACAGGTCCAAGGATCAAGTTGGCATGTTGAGGAAGAGACCCTTTGTCATTAATGTCAAATGGGGAGCAATTTTAAAATGAAGGAGTTGTTCAATTTGGGATAGATAATTATGAATTGTGTTTTAAATAAATGAAAAAGGAGGATATTATTATCATGGTATTTATATGAATTTATTTTTACTTATGTCAAGGTAATTTTAGTACATAATGCATTAATGACAAAGTGATAGGTTCCAAGTGGATTTGAGAGTGCATATCATGTGTGTAGGAATTTAAGGTAATTAAAAATGTTTGATGGATCATATGAGTTGTAAATAGTTATTTGGGAACTTATGAAAGTGAAATTAATCCATTGGAATAGTATTTTGAAGGTCCAGGTGATCCTAGTCATCTCCTAGTCATCTTGGCAGAACTTCTTGAGTAAGTTGATTGATAAAGTCCACATTCACAAATGTGAAAGTTTTAGAAGAAATTGGTCACATGGGTTTTTTACTATTGTTAATATAAAAATTTAAGGTCATTAAAATATGTATTTAAAAATTTATGGTGGTGAAAAGTTGGTTTCCTAGATAGATTTCACTGTTTTCCATAACTAGCCAAAATTTGCAATATCAAGTGAACAAAAGAAAACTAGTTAGTAGTATTTTGTTTATAACTTTTGATAATGGATGAATTTTTTGGTGGTTAAAAAATAAAATTTATGTATTAATTAAAGGTATATAAATTAAAATATATTAATAGGTTTTATTGGTCATACAATAACATTTATTGCATGTGAGAGTTGACTGTGTCTTTTTTTTTATAAACTAGGGTGCAAAGAAATGATTGTAGAAGATAAAGTATTGATCAAATATTGTTGTTATAAACATAAAAAATTAATTTTAATAAATATATATCATCTTAAAATTTATTTTTATTTTTGACTATTTGTTAAAGTGTAGTTATTGCCAGTCAAAGTTGATTTTTGTTGACTGCAATTATTGTAGGTTTGAGTATGCTTATTCTAGTGGTGTTTATGAGAATTTTGAGGATTAATTAAGGTTTAATATGGATTTAATGATGTTAATAAGGTATTAATTTTTATATCCATATGTGGATTGTACATGGAAAGTTTATATCTAGTTAGTTTGAGCCTCTTTTGTGAAGATAATGTTTTTGGGCTAGTTAAGCCTAATAGGTCTTTAAGACCTAATGCAGGTTTCAAAGTATGAAAAAATTATTTTAGGAATATTGAGAATGGTAATAGATATTATAGGTTATATTCAATTTATTTTTAAATATTGATTCATTTTTAATATATTTATGGACTATCTTGGTTTATTTGTTGTTCGTTGAGTAAATAAGGGTAATTGGAATAGGTCTACATGAGACTTAAGGAAGGCTTGAGGCATATTGGTGTCTTCACAAGGTAAGCATGTAAAAAATTATATAATACTTATTTTTTATGTATATAAAACTTATATTATGTTTTTTTAGGTCTATTTCATTGTAAAATGGTCTTACTGTAACTTGTGCCTAATGGAGGGCTATTTACTTAAGCCTATTGAGGGGGTTAGTGCCATTTGAATCATGGTCGACCTATTGAATGGATATATATTATATGTAACATGTAAAAAGATATGTTTTTATGTTGATAAAAGTGGTATATAATTATTAAGGGTTAAGTAAAGTGTTGTGGCTAACCAAGATTGATTAGAGAAAGAATAATGCATATGTGGAAGGCCATTTTGGTCTTATTATGCTTGTTGGATAATTAGGTGTGTGAAACGAGTTATATATGAATTTTTAGAAGGGTAACTGGATATTAAAACTATAGAAATCATTTTGAATATGTGACAAGGTTATAACATTATTTATTGTAGGTCATGAGCAAGTAAGAAGATTTGTTTCAAGGCTATTAGGCCTATTTTGCTAGTTGGCCTAATTGGGCTAGTTGGACAATTGGAGAGAGAAGTGAATGGTATGATGGTTTTAAGAATTATGTGAGGGAATGATAAGAATAATAATAATTTTTTTTAAAATTTAATGAATATCAGATAGTGGTGTTGAAGGTAATCAATACGTTTGTGCATTGATTCAAAGCATAATTAGGCCTAGATTGTCTAGATGACCTAGAGTGAAGAATTGCATTAATTATATGTTGAAAGAGTAATGTATAGGTTATATATGAATGATATTTATGATGTTTAAATAATATATTTACATATAATAAAATTAGAGTGTGAAAGAGGAATGGCCTCAAGGTCATGAGCATGTGTATGAGGAGTGTAGAAGAGAAAGAGTTGTTGTATGCCTATGTAAGAGGCGGATTTATGTTTGTATGAAATACCATCAATTGTATGAGTTATAAAGGTATGTTTTAAGGTGTTATAAAAATAAAATAATATCATCAAGTGTGTAATACATTATATTAGAGGTGGAGATCAGTTTGGAGGTGATTGAGTTGGTGTTTGATCATCTAGGGGGTTGTATCCTCCTTGTTAGTTGGTGGTACCTAAAGGTCAAGCAAGTGATTGAATAAATTTAGGGGTGGGTGATCCTTGATTAGTTTTTTATGACATAAATTTAAGAAATATGTTTATGGGATATTATTCCAAATATTTTTTCAAGTGGGTTTTCTCCCCCATGAGGGTTTCTCACATAATTCATGTTTTATGTGTTTTCGATCTTGCATTATTCCTTTATTCATTACAATGAATGGTTTATATGATTAATGAATGTTTATGTTGAATTTTTAAGGGTTTGAATAATTTTAATTTAATTTTATTTTCTTTCATCAATGATTCACCCTCCCCCCTCTCAGTGATTGTGCTTCCAACAATATGAGCCAAATATGTAATAGTGACCTCTTTTCTTCTTCCCCATGTGCACATGAGATTACAAGACAAGTTTTAACCTTATTTTTGACCATCCAATACATGAAAATAATGGGTAAACCCTAATAATTCACACCATATCTCTCCCATGTGATTCAGCAAGCATGTTACTCACCAAAGACAAAATAACCTATCCATTAGTGGAAGGTTATGCTCCACTCCTTTATAATAAGATTTTATCCATGCCACATCATTCAAGTGACACATCACCACTATTCCACATCACCACTATGCCAAATCACTATGAATAATCATTGTGAATAGTAACCATGCATAATACCCATGAATAGTAACTTGTGAATAGTGATCTCACTCTCGATTATGAGCCCCTTGTACTCCTTGTTGAATGTTGTAACTACTCCCTAAAAGAACCAATGGATCATCTTGATTACCTGAACACAATGTTCCTAACTAAATTCCATTTCGAACATTTTGTCACTCTCTAATAAATTTGGATCTTTCAAAAATGTTGGAAGGTTATGCAAAGGGGACATTACAATCTTACCTCTCCAATATTTCTTGTCCTCAAGCAATCATAACTCAAGCTATGATTGACACCATGTAAAACCTAATGAAGTTCCATGATTTGAGATCAATCTAGGAGGTATGCACATTTATCTATTTGTCATGATATGATGCATTACACTTACAAATGTAATTTCATGTAAATGGACAATGAAAAGTGTAAAAATATTTTTCAATCATGTAAAAAATATCCTATCATAAACTTTGCTCTTCCTTGATTCCACCACACCACTCTGATAAATACTGAAAAACTAAAAATATTTATTGTTTCCACCTATAGATATTTTTACTAATGGAAAAAATCATGTGTAAATATACTATCATATACTTCATCCAAAGATACACCTCCAACATCCTCAATAAATTCATCTTCCCTATCATGAAAATATGAATTTGTTTGCTTACCCATGGTTATGATGGATCATTTGGAGCTAAGATATTCCATTATTTTATATGTGATTTTATGAAGTAGAGGGTGAGGAATTCCCTTAAATGTTACCTCCTTACCTTTGTGATGGAAACTAAACTCCATGGTTTCATAGTTTTGGGATATTTCTTGTAGTGAATATAAGGATTGAACTCCAAGCATAAATTTAGTCCCACTTAAACCAAAAACATAAAAATCATAAGAAAATGTGTGCTCACTGATGATGATATTTATATTAATAATAATATTATTATTACAAGGGATGGTAAATCCATCATCCAACACCACATCAAAGCCCTCAAATTATTATGAATGCAGATCATTCTTTACCACTAATCCCTCATCAATGTAATTGTGAGTAGCACCACCATCTAAAAGTACTATGATTCTGCATCCGCAAAAAAACTCCTTGGAACTTGAAGGGATTATTCCTTTGTGTTCCATAAATAGAAGTAAGTTTTGATTCCTTAATATCCTTATCCTTGAGATCCAATTATTGATCTTGATCCTTTACTAAATCTGCTAGATCTACAGTCTCTTCCTCATCAGAGACCACCTCAAAGTAATGTATCTTCCCTTTTCCAAGGCTTTATTATCTTATAGTCCATGTATCTCTACATTTGAATGATAACTTCTTCGTTCTAATATCTTCCATGGATTCACCTTATTTGTTTTTTTATAAATGGTAAGTTCTTCTAAGGTAAAATTTAAGATTCTTCTTGCATGTAAACCCTCTAAACTATTTTTACCCTTAGGGGTAGAAAAATCCATGTTCCTAGCTCTTTTTATGGCATCCTACAAGGTTGGTAGGTCTAATAATTTCACTTAACCATGGAGTGGCTCCTCTAAGACTTAAAAAAGAGATAAGACAATCTATCCTCCAAAACATTAGGAAATATAACTACAAGGCTCTAAAAATTAGATATGTAGGCATCTACAAAATCCTTTTATTTGAGATGGGCTAGTTATCTAAAATAATGCTCAGGATTTGTTTTGTCAAACCAACCTATCAATCTCTAAGTAAAATCTTCATAAGAAGTGACAAGTTTATGTCCCTTTGTAACCATTTCATAGTAACATCAATCATGTGCATCACCCTCCAAGTGAAAAACATCAATTTGGATGGCCTCCCACTCAATCATAGGATACAAACTAAAATAGTTGTCTAACTTTTGTATCCATGCATGTATAGTTAATTTA
The DNA here is from genome assembly GCA_037957365.1 of Torreya grandis. Taxonomy (NCBI): domain Eukaryota; kingdom Viridiplantae; phylum Streptophyta; class Pinopsida; order Cupressales; family Taxaceae; genus Torreya; species Torreya grandis. The sequence continues at coordinate 2,457,133 of JARHVA010002111.1, forward strand.
CTCAAATCATCAAAAGGTGAAAGAGACACCTTTCCCAAGTCCCACTACAACTCTTAGTTATGTTCTCTATCTCCTCTAGGCCTATTCTGGTAATTTAATTAATAGAAATCATGTAATGGCATGGCAGCCTAAAAATCTTCACCCAAGGATTTCTACTTACACATAATTTGTAAAACTCTCTTCTACATCTTGTTGTCCACCACCTTGTGTCATTTGCTGATCCAAAAAATTAGGCATAAAAGGCTTGACTATATAAGCTTAAGTGGTTCTATTATGATTATGGGATTGCACATTTTTACCCATGTTTATTATCTCACCATGATGATTGGTATTTTGATGGTTATTTTCCTTAAGCTATTGCATCAATTGACCCATAAACTAGTGCATCTCCTATTTCCCTCTAACAATATCACTACACATATCCCTATGGTTAGGATCCTCATGGTCTCTATCTCCCATGTTAACTTTTACCCTCTTAGCTTTAGAAATTATATTAATCTCTTCTAGTGGATCACTATGTTTGCTTCTCAAATTATATCTGAAATTGCCTTCTCTAGGAAGCATCACTGAATACTCACATGCAAGTACTAAAATTTCTCTATAGAATATCTACAAATAGATTAGTTACCCAAATAGGCTGGAAAGATCACCAACACTGATATCAATGAAATATACCAAAATGGGATAATTTATAAATTATGGAATTTATTAAAATTCCCTTGAAATTAAAGAATAACACATACAAATTTAAATATTAGACACTCCATTTATTTTTATTTCATAAAACTGATTACATTTATTATGGATAGAAATAATGATCATAAACAACAAATATTTCAACAATATTATTTTAATTATAATATATAGAATCAACATTTACAATATTATAACACCATAAATATCTCTACAACTATACTTGAAATTATACAATCAACACACACACTCTACACAATACAAATCTATAACTCTGAAAACACATTCACAACCTCTAAGTGAGATTATCTTACTAAACCAAAGGGGATTCAGTCTCTAATCATATAAATCAATGGGGTTTCATCCAATGATATCAATATTCAATGGGTTTTCATCCATAGAATAAATGAAGCTAACCTAAGAGCTCAATATTACAAAATGGGGGGGTTATGTTATGCCAAAAGATGAATTTACAAAGGACAGAGCTCCTACTTATACAATTTATAAGAAGAATAATGTTTCATGTAAATTTTCACTTAAGTTATAAAGAAAGAGAGAAAATAAACTTGATATGGGTATGGTTGAAAAACCTGTTTGTTTGTGTATGTACTGAATTAGAAGTTTGTGAAGAGCTTCTCTTTAGCTTGGGAAGAAGACCTATAAATAAGAAAGAACTAAAGTAAACTTGTTTGTTAGATAGATAGTTGGGTGGATTGCCTAATGATAGCTAGATCTTAGAAGAGAGAGCTTCTTTAGGGGATATCAATCTACATGTTTCAAATAATTAAGTTTAAAACATTAGAAATAAGGTACTTGCATCAATAATCTAAAGGTACTAAAATGAATATAAGACAGCTTGCTATAAAAATAGACTAAAAATGATCTAATTAGTGATAGACTAATTAATACTATTACTAACAGGTTGGGGTAAGCTTCAAAAAATATAAAAGGGGGTCTATGAGTGGTAAAAAATAAAGAAAATTGTATTTAATTGGGTGTGGATGGGTGAAATTAACTTGTCATTTTTTCTACCATAGGTGACCATCGATAGTTGGGGTAATCATCAGTGGTTATGCCTGACCATCGATGGTTGACTATGTATTTTTGGGTTTGATCAATAAAAGATGATGGGATTCCCTAAATGGATTATGAGAATTAGGCAAGGGCTAGATTGATTAAAAAATGGAATAAAATCACATGAATATTGGAAAACAAGTACGCATCTTACCAGAAGTCAATTGGGTGAGTGGTTTGCATAGTTAGCCTATGGTTAAAATCTATTTTGATTACAGTAGATTAATGATACCTAAAAGCTCAATTGAGAGGTGATGATGAGTTAGCTCTCAATAATATGGCTAATTCTTGATAATGTTGATAAAATTGATTGACCTATAAAATAAAACTCTTAGATACTTGCATTCTTGATAATTATTATAGATGGATATGACCTCCTAGGCCTCTCTCTCTTATAGGCATAAGTAAGAGGTGGAAGTGAAGGTATAACTAGGTCATCTAAATACAATTTGTATATGTAAAATCTCATAACACAAATTAGACAAGTTTATATTTAGAAAAATTTCAATAGGGCTTGCATGCTCTTGGCTAAAAGGTGGACCCTAATCATTGATGGTTAGGGGTTCCTAAGGTTGACCATTGATGGTCACTCTAATCATCGATGGTCAAGGTATATAGGGATAGATTCTAAATGCTAGGTTTATTTAGTTAGGTTAAATTTATTATATATTGGTTGGTCTAGGCCTAATAAGTATAGGTTGGTCCCAAGGGGGTCCTAGGGGTATTTTCAACATTCAAAATCACAGGTGTGTGGATTTATAGTGTCTACATTTTCCCCCTTTTTATTTCATAGCTTATGTGAACGAGATACAAAATTTAAAAAAGTATGGGATAAGGGTTTGATTATCCCAAGAGTGGGAGGAGGTGTTCCCCATCAAATTGAGAGTTAGTGAAGTGAAGCTAAAGTGGGTACAAGTTTGATAAGTGGTAGATGGTGAGCCACAAGGTGGTGACACGAGCTCAGACATTTGAGACATAAACATGCGCATGGAATACAATGAAAAAGAGTGATATCCAAGATCACACATAGAATAGGTTTCTAAAGTATGTCTAAATAATGGTTAATGCTAATAAGGATAAGTGACAAGTGAACTGTGTGACCGCCTATAGGTGTCAGCTAGGAACACTCATAACTACAATTTTTCTAAGTGATCTCTATGTATTCGATGGGTATCCAAGGTAGGATGTGTTCTTGTGGAAAACATAAATGGGTCAAGTGTATTATGTATCTAAGGTAAGAAGTGTTCTTGGTGAGACACAAGTAGGTCTATATATGCAAGGTGGCATAAAATACATAAGAGTCAACATGGCATCATTGTCACTATAGTCAAAAGACTAGGTAAAAAGTGTCATATAATTGCACGTTAGATGGGCCAAAAGAGATCAATAGTGAGGTAATGAGGTGGTCGAGCTAGTGGGAGAAAGGCATCTCCAAATAAGGTAAGAGCCTAATGTAAATTACTTTAAATGGGTAGAGTGCTGGTGAAAAGTTGGAATTAGGGATGATAGGGTTGTTTGACCATTGCTGGTTAGGGACCCAAAAGGTGACCATCGATGGTCACCTTGACCATTGATGATCAAGAGAAACTCTAAAAGGTTAGAGGGTAAAAGTCAAAAATAAAAGTAACTCGTTGTCATTATTACTATTATTAGATGTTGACTTTATTCTAGAGATTTCAATGCATTAGAAGGAGATTTTAGGCTAAGGTGGGTGTTACTCATTAGCTAGAGGCATGTGGTAGATTCTACGGGTCCAAGATGTAGGGAGTATGAGGATGTGAATGGGCACCTGATCGAGGGCTAGACCATAAAGGAGGTCATAAAATGAGGTAGGGGTGCACTAAATTGGTAGATATGTTGGATTTTGATATTTCTTGTGTTTTGTATGGGGGGCAGGTTTATAAATTTGTTGTTTGGGCCTACATGCCCTAGGTAAGGTTTTGAGAAAATGAGTTGGTAGAGCATCAAATTGATAGGATAGGTGATTGAAAAGTGTATTAGGTGAGATAGGGATGCTATATAGGGTAGTATTTTTTGAATTTATTTTCTATTTAGGACCATGGTAGGTTTAGGCATTTTGGCTATGAAATGCCCACAAGTGACCATCAATGGTTAGGTCTAACCATCGATGATCGACACCCTAGGACATAAGGGTCCCCAACCATCAACTCAGATAATTATCAGTGCCTTGGCCTATTCAGATAGTTTTGGATAGTGAATTTGAGGAGCTTCCTATTAGGGCTCCCATATATGATGTAGGGTATATAGATGGATACATGGCTTGGTACCAACCTATCTATGTAGTTACAAATGTGGGTGGAGATGATAGAGGGGTTGCATTGATGGATGTAGATCTAGAAAACCAAGGTGGATAGGTAGTGATAACATTGGCCATGGCCCAAGCTTAAGTATAGGCTCTACAAGGATAGGTGGTCACATTATAGGGATTAATTTAGGCATTATAGGGTTAGGTCACCACCATTATAAGTGAGAGAGACCTACTCAAATAGAGGGTTGTGGTAGGTGTTGTAGTAGTAGGAGGGCCACTAAACACATTACCTTATGCACACTATCTAGTTATCATAGCAGATCCTATATAATATGAGGTGATGGTATTAAACTATCTACCCCAAGCTATGAGGTATGTAGAGTATAAAGTGAGCTTGGTTTGTGGGCCATTGTTAGCTACTCTAGGTCAGTGGGCTTCTACAATAGGTCAGGTAGGGGTCTTAAGGGGACCACCACTAGGTACAGATGTAGGAATAGATGGGGATAATGGTAGTGGTGGGGGCCCATGATTATGGTCAAATAAGTTATTATGATGTATTATTTTAATACTATCCTATGTGCTAATGTAGCGAGATGTATATTTTTTTGAGAGAGTTGATACATTGTTTTTGATTAAGACGACAAACCAGGGGCCGAACCCTATATAGTTAAAAAAGACAAGAAGGCAAACAAACAAAAAATGCCTTCAGAGAGATGATGGCACATCCAAGAACAACAGACAGAAACAAAACACAGGCCATGAGAAGACTAGAGTCAGAGAGGTCTCCCCTTACATAACTATTGATTTGATAAGATCATTGAGTTTCTCATTCTCCATGTTGTCAGCATACCTAGTATTACCCAATACTTCCAACATAGACATGTTCAATAGAATTGTATTATGAAGCCCTTTGGTGAAGACCTTCTCTAGCTTCTGAATGCCGTCCTCTAGGGCCCCAATTTCTATTTTTCAATTAGTCTCATTCTCAGTGCCCTCACTAGCTTCCTCGACATACATTTTCCCCTTATTGTCAACAATTCCCATAGTGTCAGCACCCTGCTCCTCAGTAACCTCAAAATCTCTAGTATCTTGCTTCCCTCCAGTGTCCTCCAAAATTTATTGGATTTTTATCTCCTTAGACTCTTCCTCTTGGGTTGCTTCTTTCAAAGCACTTTTTGAATAATCAATCAGTCTAGCCTTTGGGACTAGATTACCAGTAATTCACCCTGACCTTTGCACTCTAGAGGGGAATCCTTCCTTATTAATTTTGGAAGGCTTGCGAGATTTGCCACATTGGCCCCCCATTGCCCTGCCTGAATTCCTATGGGTCCCTTCCACAGTCTCTTTAATATTTTCTTCCTCTTTATCAACCTTTCTCTTCTTGCCCTTCTTACTCGCAAAGGAGCTAGGGGTATCAACAGGGGTCTTTTCAGGGTCATCAATATGCCTCATTCCTGACAAGTCATCTCCTTTTAAATGATCTCCCTAATTTTTAAGGGAATATGAACACCTTGTCACCACACCTTCCAACCTAAAAATTTCTGCCCAAGGTTAGCACAAGCATCTTCGGCCCTGTTGCCTTCTCTATAGGTATGGGAAATCTCAACTTTGAAAATCTTTTGTAAAAGAAATTGTATATTAGTAATGATGTATTTTAGCTTGATTCCCACATTTGAAGCTTTATTAACGGCATCTATGACCATCTTAGAGTCTCCTTGTATATTCAAGTTCCTTATTCCTAGGGATATAGCTAACTTTAATCCCCATAGTAAAGCCATTGCTTCAGCATAGTTGTTGCTCTGGCATCTAATTCCACTGGCATAGACAACAAACATCCATCCTTTATCATTCCTTATAATTCCTCCTCCACTAGATTTACCATCCAACTTGGATGCCCCATCAAAGTTGAGTTTCATCCAGTTAGGTTTAGGGGGGATCCATTTAGTATTAAGTCTCTATGGTATTTTGGAGTTATTATACACAGGGATCTAGTTTAAAACCTTCCATTTGGCTACAATTTGGATTTCAATTTGAGATAGGGGTTTCTCCACAACATGAATATGAGCTATTGTAACACTTACCATAATGGTCTTAGCAAAGGAGTTAAACCCCTGAGAAGCATTTCTAGTAGTGTCCCTAAAAATTCTGTGATTGCTCTCTTTCCATAAAGTCCAACTCAAACATGGCAAAGATTGCTTCCATAATTCCATAAGCCAGGGATGTGTGAAGGTTGGGTTCTAGCTGAGAATTAAATTTTTAAGGTCAGAATTGTAGACCCATTCAATACCAAAGTTGTTAAGTATTGTGCCCCATAATTCTTGAGCAAACTCATAGTGGATAAAGAGGTGTGAAACCGATTCCTCTTTTGAACCACACAGGAAACATCTATTAACCAAAGTAAACCCTCTCTTTTGAAGGTTATCCTGAGTAAGGATTTTGTTATGAGTAGCAGCCCACCAAAACATGTTAATTTTGTGAATAAGTTTATGATTCCAAACATTTTTCCATACATCTTTATTCTGAGCTTTAAGAACGAGTAGATGGTAATCAGATTTGATAGAGAATGATCCATTCTTATCTAGCCACCAGTATTGTTCATCCTCCTAGGGAAAGAGAGGGATTATGATCTCTTGAATGCACTACTAGATCTCCTAAACTCTTGAGAAAAGCTCAAGCTGGTGCACACATTAATCTAAAAGATTTTTCCAACTCCTCATCCCATTGTTATTTTCCATATAATCACTGACCCTATCTCTAAAAAGTTGGGTAGTCAAGTCAAAAATCTCTCCATAGTTTCCCTATGTGATGAGAGCCTTGTCCTTTAACCAAATATCATCCTAGAATTTAATATGCCAGCCATTTCTAAGTTTCCATCTAATTCCTTGTTTGAGAAGGCTTCTACTTTTTAGCATTTTATTTCATATCACAAATCCCTGGGGTAATCCCATCTATTAAATAAAGTTGGAATCATCAATGATACGCATGTATTTGGCATAAATTATTTCCCCCAATCATTGTTTTTATGGATCAGGTTCTAACTTTTGAGAGAAGGGCTTTGTTCATTGTTCCTGATGGACCTAATATTAAGTCCACCATGAGATTTTGGAAGACACACTTTTTCCCATCTGACTAAAGACATTATTTGTTTGTCTTCCAATCTTATCCATAAAAATTTCCTTTGTATCTATTCTAGTTTCTCAAAAAAATATGTAAGAATTTTAAAAAGAGACAGGAAGTATGTAGGAATACCTTGCAGTGAAGCCCGAAGAAGTTATAGTTTACTAGCACTGCTGAGTAGTTTCCCCTTCCAACCAAGAAGTTTCCTCTACGTTCTTTCCACAATTACATTCAAAAATATAGGAGATACCTCTTTGACCGAGAGTGGGAGACCCAGGTAGGTAGCTGGTAGGCCAGCTTCAGTACATTCTAATATATCAATGATTTTATGTCTAAGTTCATTAGGAGTGTTGAAGAAATACACATTGCTTTTCTGGAAATTTATCCTTTGTCCTGACTCTCTAGCATAATTATTTAAGATATTATTCCATCTTCTAGCTTCAATCACTGATGAGATGCCAAAGAAGATGGTATCATCCACAAACTATTGTACCACCATAAGATGAAGGGAGGAGGCAGGTTTGATGCCCACTAGCTTTTTTGAGGCTATATTTGCTTGTATGTATCTTCCTAGTGCCTCAACCATAATGATGAATAAGTATGGGGAGAGAGGGTATCCCTAATGAATTCCTCTCAAGGATGAGAAAAACCCTCTAGGAACATCATTAACCATCACTGAGAATTTTGTAGAAGAGACTGCGTTCCACAACAAGCGAGACCTTTTATCATTAAACCCAAATTTTTTGATCACTTAGAACAGAAAAGTCCATGAGACTCTATCATAAGCTTTAGAAATATCAAGCTTGAGAGCCATCCCAAGGATTTTGATCTTATCCATGGAGTGAATATTCTCATGTGTGGTGATCACATCATCAAGAATTTGCCTGCCCCAGATGAAACCTTTTTGAGTAGGAGAAATAATTTTGTCTAGCAAGGTTAAATCCTCATGACCAACATTTTAATACATAACTTATACATAGTAATGCATAGAATAATGGGCCTAAAATTAGTGAGGTGTGAAGGTTGTGATTTTTTAGGAACAATTACTATGAAGGTATTATTAGATTGTTTCAAAAGTTTACTTGATCTAAAAAAATCACGCACAACAGTCATGAGGTCTGCTCCTATAATCTCCTGGTATTCTTGAAAGAATATATGAGCAAAGCCATCAAGACTTGGGAATTTAAAATCACCCATGGAGAATAAAATAGCATGGACTTCTTCCTCAGATATAGGCTTTAACATCTCCAGATTATCTTCTTCTATTATCAAATAGGGGATTTTATCAATAAATTGATTCATAGGTCTATTGATTCTATCATTATTATTTTCTTTCGTAAGTAGATTCTAAAAGAAAGCCATGGCTTGTTCCCCTATTTCATTATCCTTGGTAATAATGTCACCATTATCTAGGACAAGCTTAGTTATTGAGTTGGCTTTCCTATGTTTCATAGCTGAGAGATGAAAAAAGGTAGTGTTCCTATCCCCCTCTTTAAGCCATTGAACACGAGATTTCTATTTCCAAAAAACCTCTTCTCTTTCCATAAGATTCTTCCATTCTAAAGACAAGATATTCTCTTCTTCTAAAGTGTCCTTAGAGTCATCCCCTTGATCTATCAGTTCCTGTATATCCTTGAGTTTTCCCACTATATTTTTCTTCTGCTGGAAGACCTACCCAAAGCTATATCTATTCCATCCATGAACTTTTTCTTTAATGTGTTGGAGTTTCTTGACTATTCTGAACATAGGAGTACCTTGAATAGGAATTTTCCACCATTGGGCCACCATTTGTCTAAAGTATTTGTGTTTGATCCACATAGCTTCAAAATGGAATGGGGAAGGTCTGAAATGTCCCTGTTCTCTCCAACTGAGGAAGATCAGGCAGTGGTCAGACATGGTTCTAGGGAAAGCATGCACCTGCATATTATGATAATCCTTCCAATTTATTGATATAAGAAATCTATCTAATTTAACCTAAATCATTTGATCTCCTCTTCTTCTATTGGTCTAGGTAAAATTTTGGTTTTACAGCTCTATGTCCAATAATCCCTAATCATTGATGAATTCAACAAAGTCAAACATGCTATTTGAGTAATCCATAATTCCACCCTATTTTTCAAAGGGGTATAGAGGAGTGTTAAAATCTCTAGCTAACATCCATCTAATGTTCTAGGGATTATTTCTGAAACTGCTCATGTCTATCCATAATTTCTGTCTCAAAGCTCTGTTATTCGGTCCATAGACATTGATCAACGACCAGTTCAAAGATTTCATAGAAAAATTGATAATCAAGAAGTGCTTATTATAAGCCATAAGAGACCCCTAAATTTTAGCACTATTACACATAGTGACAATCCCCCCTGAAGCCCCTTTAGCAGGACTAATGCAAAAAGCCGCCTTAGGCCATATATAGGCAACAATTTTCATAAAATTCTCATCATTCATCTTGACTTCTTGGAGTAATAAAATATCTAATTTATTATCTAAAATGAAAATTTTAACCTCAAACTACTGTAAGGGATTTTTAAAGCCCCTTAGGTTCTCAGATAATATTCTCATTTAGAGGGTTTGGGGGGTTGGGTCTCCAGTGTATTCTGTTTACCACTGGCAATCTCCCTAGCAATCTCTCTTTGTCTTGTTTCTCTTAGGGTTGGCCTCCCTTGTTTGGGCTCAGTGCCAACATCTACAAATTTTTTACCTTTTTAGTTATTTTTCTTTGGGTTAACCCATTCCTCCTGTTCATTACTGCCACTTTGTCCTATTACACCTATTACTAAGTAGTTTCCTACTTGGTCTCTAACTTCCAGAGCATGGAAAATGTCTGTATTTAGATGTGGGTCTGCTTTTCCTTTAGTGGGACTTTTTGGAGTTACTTCTTCCTGTCCAACTCTTAGAACTTTGTCTTCTTCATTGACTTCATCTATCAAAAGGTTACCTCTTTTTCTTTCCTTAGAAATATTAGTCTATTTTTCTAGAGGGTTGGCTGTGTTAAATATAGCCTTTTGACTATCAGCTGATACTATATTTTCCTTTGGGACAGCTTTTCCCTCACTACTAGTGATATCCTCTTTTCCTATCTCCTCATCTCCCTTTTCTATGTTGTCAGGATTTTCCACATTACTCTCCATTTCTTACTTGCTATTCTTTCTATAATTGAGAACCTGATCCTCCCCTTTAATTTAGGAATCATCTTTCCTCCCCTTTTGCTTTGCTGTGCATTGTGTCATTAAATATCCCTTTCTCTTACATATTTGATAAAAAGTGGTAGCATTTTCATAAGTGATTGGCTGAGTCCAGGTCCCATATTTAGAGTTTAGCTCTATGGTCGTAGGGAAAGTCCTATTTATTTCAACATTGACACAAAGTCTAGCATACACACATTTGGACTTTGTTCTAGTTGTATGATCTGTAGTGACATATTGGCCAATAGAATTACCGATAGCTGTGAAAATTTTTTCATCCCAAAATTCCAAAGGGTACCCTGGCAGTCTTACCCAAGTAGGAGCAGACTTATTAAGGTCCGATTTTGGATCAACTCCTAGTTTCTACGAGTATAGGGCAAGAGAATGTGGGCCATACAGCCATGGTCCTCTAGCAAGAGTAGAGATCATGTCCTCCCTATTCATAAAAATAAAAAGGAATAGGCCTCTTGTCATGGTAGTGATCGAAACACTACCCTTAACTTTCCACCTAGATAGAACCCATTTCTTAATCATTTCAATACTAGGATAGAAAGAAAAAAACTTACCTACCAATGTAAGGTCCATGGATGCCACAATTTCCTCCACCAGATCATTTGGGATATGCAGGGCCATACCCTCTGAGATAATAGGGAGGCTCATCATGATTTTTGAGGGGCATGTCTTTTCACCTGTAAGTGCCTTCTTCCATCCGTTGGATGGACTATCTACTACCAGATTTTTGAACAAATCCCCAGAGGCACTTCCACTAGCAGTGTCCTCCATTGGATCTATGATCCCATTGGTCGCACTCAGGGGGCCCAAATTGGTGGGAAAAAACTAGTTTCAAATGTTGTCCACACCCATAACCTATTGTTGATAGAGTTGTGTCATAACTTGATACATTGTTACATGTATTATGTTTTGATGATTCAATGTATATGATGTATGGTTTTTGATAGCATATATGATGGATGCTTATGGTTTATGATCATGGTTATGGCTTATGATTCCTAACTTATGGCTTATTATGTTAGTGTTCTAGTTATTAGCTTAGGCATGTGATGCTAGAAAGATAGTTATGATGTTGTGATTTTGTTCATAAATATGATAGGATGCATTATTGGTGGATGTATGTCATATGATAATGTAATGGTTTTGTTTATGGACACATGGATGAAATGGTAAATTGTATATACTATGATGTCTCATTCAATGATTTGGTTTATGCTTATATTGGTGTAATGATATGATTATAGGCTCATATTATGTGATAATTTTAAATGGATAAGTTAATTTTTATGGCCTATTGTGATATGCTTATATTGTGTTTGGTGCATAAAGAGATAGATGGTATTGTTGGTTAATATAGTTGATAATGTCCATACTTTTGATGTGATGTTTGTTGTTCATAATCAGAGGGGTAGAAGGTGAATATGATTAAATATGAAAACACATGAAGTAAGTAGGTAATAAACTAGACATGTAGGAAATTGATAAGAATCATGAGGGGTATATCCACATGAATTGATAAAAGATAAGAAAAGGAACATTATTCTTTTTCATTGGTAAAGATCAACATAAAACCCAAAGTTAGATTGGCTTAGTGAAAATAAGCCTTTCCAATGCTTCACATTATCATGCTTAGGTTGATAGATAGGGATCTTAATTACATTGTGTCAAGTAATCTCATAGTCCCATGCATATGACATGTGGAGGGAGAATGGGTGAAACTAGAACCTTTAGTGAGACTAGTATGCCTTTTCTATAGGTGTCTAGAGAGTTAGTATAAAAAAGTCTATGTTCATATATAAAGTGTAGACTAATTTATGTGATAAGTTTACTAAGGAAATTTAATTATGGCTTTCCAAGATTATTGATTTTATGAGAGCTGATTGTAGCTTTCAAAATTCTTTTAATCTTGCTTTTACAAGAGGGTTGGGGAAGTTGATTGATGTGGGAAAATTCTATGATATTGATAGCTTTTAATAATGGTTTACTCAAACATCTTTCAATGGAATGGTCCAAGTTTATATGCTTAGTTTAAATGTTTATGATAGCTATCCTTCAAGGGAGTAGTACACCTTACGTTTGGAAATTTTAGAATAATTTTCAACAATTATCCTTCAAGGGAGTAGTCTGTGAATGCTAAGGATGACCCATGATTTGTTTTTTCTATTTGGTATTGATTTTTATATATTTTTATTACCATAAAATTGCTCATACATGCTTAATGGATTACCTTTATGAAGGCAAAACTAAGATGACATGAAGGTTTAGTAGGTGAAAAAGAGGTATAGGTGACAATGACCATAACAATTGATCTCAAAGAGATGGTAAGTACTATGAGAATCATGGATAGAGCCTTGGTATCAATAGTTCAAGATTAGGCTATAATTGTGATGGATAATCACATGATTCAGTTTTAGTTAGTTTCCCCTAAGAAGAGGGAAATGAATGTGGTTACAGGAGATGAGCTAAAGTTAGACAAATGATGATTGTGATCCCTATCTAACAATAAAAGGGATGTAAATGTAAAGCATTGAGAGGCTTAGGTTCTAGTTAACCTTTAAGAGAGGTCAAATGATAAGCTCTTGATCCATACTTATAGGTATTAATCTAGGGTCCAAGCCAATTGAAAGTAAATTTTCCCCTTTTACTTTTCTCCATATTAGTTACGTTGGTTTTACTTGAGGATAAGATCTCCAATATTGACTTCTCAAACTTTCAGGTGTTTTTTATAGGCATGTTTGATTCATTTTTGATAGACATGAAGATGGGAAAGGGTGGCCAAATGATGCTCATCAAGTAGCTCAAGTTGAGCTAAATGTTATTGACAATAATCATCTTTCGAGATAATATTATACAAAGATATGTGAAGAGAAGGTATTTGGACTTTAAGAGGAAATATAGCCTTAGCTCTAAACACAATAAAAAAAGGTGTAACACCTAAAAGAGTTTGGATGCTAGTGTGATATGCCCATAAGATTAAAGGGATGTGTAAGTGCCAATCCTAACATGAGGTATTGACCATTTTGGTAAGCATGTTAAGGGTTTTATTAGAGGCTTTTGATTGTCCATTTAATTATGGGTGATAAGGTGATGAAAAACTATGTTTAATGTTAAATACATCACAAAGACCTTGAACTTTTTTATTTTTAAATGATTTTCCATTATTAGTGATGATCTTATAGGGAACATCAAAATGATAGATGATGTGATGGGTAATAAATTTGATAAAATATTAAGTCACAGTAATGATAGAATGATGTCATTGTGAAGAGTAGGGGTTGATTTCACTGATAAGGTCTAGACCCCATTGTGAAAAGAGCTAAAAGTCTATAGAAACATGAAGACCATTACTAGGTGTGTGATGTAAATTAGCATGTTGTTGACACTTGACACACTTTTTCACATAATCGCAATAGTCATGGTTAAGGGTTGGATAGTAATAGCCTACGTAGAAGATGTGCTTAGCCATAGTGAGTCCACTAATGTTCCCCCTAATTACCCTTATGTGTCTCCTTGATAGTCTAAGCAGATTATATACCACAAAGGCAATGGAATAGGAGGCCATCAAAAGCACATTTGTAAATAATTCCTCTCATAATGGTGTAAAGAGAGGTGTTTTAAATAAACAACCATTGGGAATTCCTAGAGAGGTTAAAGGGAACCCTACCAAGGTGAAGATAATCAAAGGTTTACTAATACCAAAGGTTAGGTAGAATCTCTTTTAGACTAAAGATGGTTGGAGTGTTTGATTTGGTGTAGGAAGGTTCAATGAGGCATTAGACAATGACTGATATTTTGGAGTCTAAGGGTGTCAATGGAATCTAAGAGGTAAGAGAAGCCATGGTATCAACAAACTTGTTGGTGGATTATGGGGTGTTTTAGATATGGTAGTGTTTGAATGAGGCTAGGAGTTCTGTAACTAGTTGTCTATATAGTTTCATAATTTCATTCTTACATTGGTAAATGTTGTTGACTTGGATGAGCACAAGTTGGGAGTCACCAAATATATTGACTGTTTTGAATCTTAAGGCTAAGGTAGTTTGGAGACCTATTACTAGGGCTTCATACTCAGACACATTGTTGGTACATTTGAAATCAAGTTTAAATGATAAAGGAAGTGGTTCACTGATAAGGGGGATAACGATAATACCATCCCCCACACTAAAATTTAGAACCATAAAAAAACATGGTTACCTAATTAGTGAAATCCACTTTAGATAGGCTTACAATAGACTCATTTGAAAAATCAAGAGGAGGAGGTTGGTTGTTTTTTATGGGTGCCTCAACCAATTGGTCAACAATTACCTACCCCTTGATTGATTTCTACTAGAGGAACTCAAGGTCAAACTCAGCTAAAAGCATGAGCCACTTAGCCATACACTAGTTTTGGTATGGTTTAGAGTGGATATACTTGAGTAGATCAGTATTAGTTATGACAAAAATTTTGTGGTTAAAAAGGTGGTGGCAAAGTTTGGTGTCTACAAAGACTATATCCAAGAAAAGTATCTCGATATGTGTATACCAAGTATTGTACTCAATAAGTGTGTGACTAATGTAATATATGGATTTCTCTTTGTGTTGTTCATCCCGATGGGGAAACATTGCCCCTAGGGAATGGTTAGTGGTAGAGATATAAAGGTAGAAAGGTTGGTTATCCTTAGGAGGTGTGAGGACAAGTGGAGATAGAAGGTACCCTTTGAGTGCATCAAAGGCCTTTTGACAATCAACATTCCACTTGAAATAGACATCCTTTTTCAAGAGGTGATGGAAGGGTTGACACTAATTGAAGAGATGGGAGATGAAATGAAAAATGGATTGAAGCTTCCCCTATAAAAATTAGAGTTGTTTAATATTGGTTGGAGGTAACATATTGAAAATGGCTTTAATTTTAGCTAGACCAACTTTGATTCCTCAAAGGTAATTGATGAAGCTAAGAAGTTTGCTTGATAAGACCCAAAAAATATATTTTTTGGGATTGGGGTAGATGCGATAGTGGATAAGTTACTCAAATATAATCTTGAGAATGGATAAATGGTCTTTTCAAAGATTGGATTTCATGAGAAGGTTATCTACATAGTCTTTGATGATTGTACGGATAAGGTCATGGAAGATGTAGGTCATGGCACATTGGTAGGTTACACCAACATTCTTAAGACTAAAGAGTATGAATCTATAATAAAAAGTCCCCCATGGGGTGAGAAAGGTAGTTTTGTGTTGATCTTCAGGGGTTATTAAAATCTTATTATAACTTGAGAATCCATCCATGAGAGATAAGATCTCAAGGCCTACTATAAGATCAACAAGTTGGTCAATGCTAGGTAGAGGAAAGTCATCCTTTGGGCAGGTGAGGTTGAGTTCATAAAGTTCATATAGATACATAAACCCCATATGGCTTTAGTGATAGGCACAATGTTTGAAACCCATTAGGAATAATCAATGGGTTGAATAAATTTGATAGAAAGGAGGTGTTAAAGCTCTTCTTTGACAAAAAGGGCTATGCAAGGATGCATTCAGTGAAGTTTCTATTTGATAGGTTGGCATCATGATTGGTTATGATGTTGTGAGTGGCAATAGATAGGTCAATACTAGGCATATCATCATATGACCAAGTGAATGCAATATTATGGCCTTAGAGAAAGGTAGAAAAGTTCTATAGTTCTTTAAGGGTGAGAGTGTGGCCAAGTTTGATGATATGGGGGTTGTTTAGAGTGACCAATTTGATATCCATGGTAGATTCATTCAACATGGTTGAGGTTTCTAGAGGTAGGGATTTGTGGAGGAATCTAGTGCACCAAGGTAGGTGAGAATAACATCATCATCTTGATACTTAACAATGTTAATGGTAGGAGAGTCTTCTCCCATGAGTTCATGATAGATCAAAGGGATGGATATGCGTGCCCATTCCTTTTGATAAGTTAAATGAATAATGGTAATCACATTAATGAAAAAATAAGTTAGGTGGGATGATGTCCTCATCCTTACACTCAAGTTGAGGGGGTGTTGGTGGGGAAGGGATATCTTCTTCAACAATGGTAGTGGTAGGTTGTGTGGATTTATTTTTATTAGATATAATGAAGCCAAGGCTATGCTTCTAATGAGGCTTTTGGGTCTTAATCAAGGTTATCATGTGTGGGTCATACTCATATCATCCTAAACTAAATCCATTATAGGCACACCTATGAAGGTATAGTTTGGTAAAGTCTAGGTTATCCAAATAAGAGAAGACAAAGGTTAATGGTTGAGGTGGAGAGGGAGTGGTAGTAGTATTGAGTGGCTTGTGAATTCCCCCATAGATAAAGTGGGTTTGATAGATCAAATTCACCAAGGTGGTAAGGATCCAATGTTTGGGTCGTAACTTGGTTGGTGGTTGAGCCTTCCACATTCTTGGGGAGTCTGAAAGGAATCAAGGGTGAGGAGGTGGTATCATCCATGGTTAAGGCATTGAAAGGGGGTTTTGAAGGATCAACAATGGATATTTGGTCTATGGGGATAGATAAACTCATAGATGCCTTAGTGGAAGGGGAAATAATGGCTTTGACTTCCATGGGTGAGGGATTGATAATGGTTGTTTGTAGTTCTTTGGATGGAGGTAGGATAATGTAATTAGGTTGGTAGATCATATTGCATGTTAAAAAAGGGCTAGGGTCAGCTCGTATGGTAATAACTTGACCTTTGGGTTCAAACTTGACACAATGATGGAGGGTGGAAGGTACATAACCCATGGCCTAAATCTAAGGTATCCCTAGTAAAACATTATACTAGAATTCACCTTAGACCACATAGAAGAGTTTAGGGAGTGTGTGAGGTCCTAACTAAATATGAAGTATGATGGTTCCTAAGGTACAGGTCATAGTGTCATTATAAGATCTAAGGATGGCCAAAGTTTTGGACATGACATTACTTGGTATCTTGAGTTGCTCATAGACATGGGAAGAGATGATGTTGATACTAGCTACCCCACTGATCATAACCCATTTGATGTGGGTTTGGTTGATGTGGGATGTAATAAAATGAGGGGGATTTGGGTCTTTGGGGTGGATATAAAGTATCTTTCATTCCTTGAAGGTAATAATGGTGGAGAGCTAGAGAGCACCAATGAATGCCTCTATAAGTTAGGAGTTTCTTGGTCTAACCTTAATGGCTTACATAGCCTTGATCATGGCCTGATGATGGTAAGGTGAGGTGGAAATGAGCTCGTAGAGTCTCATCTTAGCTAGGGTTTGGTGAAGTTTTTTAAGGATGACCCTCTTAATGGATTTAGAGGGGTTAGCCTCTAAAGTGCCTAAGATGGTGACTTTAGGCTTAGCTGTAGACATGAAGGTTTGGATCTGGTTTGGTTTAGGGTGAGTCAGTGGGTATATCCATGGAATAGACACTTTTTCCTTACATTTATCTTTTTTTTGTAATCATGTGACTAAATTAATGGTATAAATGGAAGGGCAAGGTGTGATGCGGGGTTTCATAGATCCTCCATCAATTTGAGGTGATTGTGGGGGATTAGGAATGTGTTGATGACTAGATTTTGGGTGTAGTGATAGAGGAATGGATGAAAGTTAATCTACTAAAAGATCATCCTTATCATAGATTTAGTGGATAATGGCTTGGAAAACTTTTTAATTCTTCATGTCATGCCCAAGTGTCTTGTGATAGGAGCAAATTTGATGATCATTATACTAGGTCAGCTTCAAACTAAGAGGATTGAAAGGTTTGATAGGAGGTAATGTGAGGAAGGAGGTCTAAAATAATATTTGAATAATGGTCATATAGGATTATAATATAGGTAAGAAAGGTTTAGGGATTGTGGTTTGGGTTGGTAAGATGGGCATGTAGGTGGAAATAGGTTTGGTGAGAGATGGTTTGGGTAAGGTGGTGTTTCTAGTTAATGGTTTTGTTCTGGGTATGTTTTAGATGGGTTGGCCAAGTTTGATGGTCTGACTATTGGTAATCTAGGAAGGACCAGTGCATTAGATAATAAATGGGCTAATGTAATTAATGATAGTGGGTGATATATGTTAAAAGGGGGTTTCTTTTTAAGCAAAGTGGAAGGGTGAGGCCCTAAGATAGAGGGAAAAGTAGAGGGAGGTAGAATCTTAGTCATGCATCCCTTTAATGTTTTCATGCTTTTGGTTGGTGTGGGTTGAGACCTGGGTATAGGATTGGGTGAATTAAAGTCTACTTTCAAGGATGGGTGAACCAAAATTTGAGTAGGGAAGGCACCGAGAATTTTTAAAGGTTTGGTTGGTGATGTGGCAATGATTTTGGTTGACTAAGAAGGTGGGGGGTTGGTAGAAGTTTGGATTAGTTTAAGAGGTGGTGGAGAGATGATGGATTGGCTAGTTAGAGGCATGCTAAAAGGTTTAGGTTTGTTTATGGGGGGAAGCCCTAACTATTACTATAAAGTGGTCTAATCCATGTTTGATTTTGTAACCATACCTAACTTTTGAATGAGTTTGGAAAAAGGTTTGTATATTGGTCTGACCTCTAGGGTATCAAGTGTCAAGGAGACACCTATGGGTTGAAGAGGAGGGTTGATAGCCTTGTTCATTTCCTCTAGCAAGGGAGGTAAGTTTAGGTTGGGTGACTATTCTATGAGGGCTGTTTATATAAAATTCACTCCCCTGGGCATGATGTCCATAGTTGTGGCTTGGCTTGTAGTTAGGGGATATGGCGGGCTAGGAATGGTTGTTTATTCGAGCTGGCCATCCAAAGGGGTGCTTGATGATTCCAAATACTCTATTAATGAAGCTAAGTAAAAAGGAACCTCCTTGGTTTGGGCCTTTAAAGGAAGGGAAAGTAACTTCACCACCTTGATAGATGAAGTGGGGGAAAAGCAAGTAGGTTAGATGATAGGTGCATCAAGGACCATATTGACCATGTGGGCATCATGAGAATATTCAACTTGTTTTTCCTTAAATTTTACAAGGGCATGGTTTGGAAAAGGTTTCCTAAAGATGTCAAAAGCTTTATTTTAAGGGGCATTGGGATTATCTATCATGAGTTCCCCTTTATTTATAAGACTCTAAACAACATTCTTGAAAGTATTACATCAGTTGATGTCATGTCTAATTACCAAATGAAAATAATAGAGGTCATTCTAATTGTACCAAGAAGGTGTTTGATGAGAAGAATCAAACTATTGGGGAGGTTTGATAGGTGGAAGTTGTATAAGGTTAGTTTTTAGTAGCTTCTCTAGAACTGAGGTATAAGATTCTCCAAGTGGAGTGAATTATTTTTGGTTACTTTGGTTTGGGTTCCTTGTATTTTGGTTAGAGGTAATGGGAGAATTTTATTGATTGAGATTGGGTGGAGGGGTGGTTTTAAGGATGATGGCATTCATAGTTCCCCTAGTCTTAGTTCAAGTATTGGCTTGGTTGCTTGGTTTGGAGGAAGAGGTTTTATTGGTCTTGAAGGTAGAGTCCTCATTTTATAACTTTAATTTACCCTCATCTATGGCCCAATTTTATAGCTTAAGTTCCATGGTAAAATCCTCATCAAAATTTCTAAAGTTTTGGATAGAGTGTAGAAGATATGTGTTTGGTGTAGGCTCGAGTCAAAATTTTTATAAGTTCAATTTAAGGTAGGGAAAATGAAAGTTGATTAATCACTCTTATCTAATGGGAAACTAAATTAGCAATGGAATCATCATTAAATTCCCTAATATAATAAATGTCTATGACAGAGACCTTCTTGGGAAAGTTAATGGAAAAGTGATCTAAGAAGACTTGTGTTAGTTGGGTGAAAGAAAAGATGGAATGCTTGGTGAGGGCACTATACTAGTCAAATGCTAGGCCAAATAAATACATGTATAAGGTTCAAAGGAGAAGGGAATCATCATAATAAATCATATACCATGTATCCTAAAATCCCTAAGGTTTTCCTGTGGGTCCTTCTTACATTGAAATTTGGTAAATTTTGAAATCTCCCATTGAGGAGGGTAAGGTCTATGGGGATAGAAGGATGAATAGGTTCATTAAAAATATGATCATATGAAATGATGTTATGATCCCCTAAAATAGATGATTGAAGTTTTGTCATATTTTCCATGAGAATTTTCATTAAGTTAGTTTGAGATGGTGTAAAAAAAGGATTAT
Source organism: Torreya grandis (assembly GCA_037957365.1). Classification (NCBI taxonomy): domain Eukaryota; kingdom Viridiplantae; phylum Streptophyta; class Pinopsida; order Cupressales; family Taxaceae; genus Torreya; species Torreya grandis. The sequence continues at coordinate 2,477,568 of JARHVA010002111.1, forward strand.
AAGGCTAATATTTTGGTTGAGGTTGGGAAACATAATGGTAATTGTTTAGCAGTTGAGAGGTTTTCACATGTTGGAATGTGGATGCTAGAGGTTGGGTAGGGTAGGTGGATGATGGTGGTTAGGTTTTGGGTACATACACTTGTAGATTAGGGATGTATCCTAGATTGGGTGTAATATGTAATTGCTAAGGAGTCCCTATGGATTGGGTATGGGTGGTGGTTGGGTTTGTGATAAGAGGTGAGGTAGTGACCTTTGTGATAATGGGTGGTGAAGTAGAAGGGATATATACCCCTAAGCTTGGTAAAGGGGTATTAACTGATGGGTTACTTTTGATAGAGGGGAGGTTGGTAGTGTTAATGGTGGGTGCTCCAATAGAAATCAAGGCATCTTGTGTCAATGGTTGGGTTGCCCCCAAGGTAGAGGAATCATTAGTAGGGGTGGAAGTTATAAGGGTAATGGTTCATTGGATAGGTTGGTTTTCAACTATAGCATCAAAGGGGTTTGTAGATGAAGATGCCTAGGTGGTCTAAGGTTGGGTGGTGATCAATACAATAGGGATACCTTTCATAAAGTGGGATGGCATGCCATAAGGAGTATCTAGAGGTGGAGTTGAAACTAGGATATGGTGAGAAGAGGTGTTAAGATAGTGTTGAAGCGTAACTAGATTATTGTCTAAGAAGGTGGTAAAATCCATGTCTCCTTAGGGAAATACCCAAGGAAAATTAGGGATTTCCAATAGATGAGGTGAATCTTTTACCTCAGAGATGTACTCCATAGATGAGGAGGTAGAAGAGGTTGCTTTAAGTGACAGGTTTTGTTCTACTAGGTCTCTTCACTACTAATGAGTGAGAACCATACATGAAAAAGGGGAGAGAAAACAAGAACAAACTCACCACTCAAATAAGAAGAAGACAAGAAAATGATCAAGGTAATCAAGACACACATTATTAAGTAAGTTAAGCCTAGAGGTTAGTTTTAATCTCATTTTTGGTTTATGCCTTAGTTGATGAGAATGTATGATAGAAGTTAGCTTGTAGATTAGGAACCATAGAAGCAGTCTATTGTTGGTTTTAGGTTGTTTAGGTGCTCAAAATAATCTATATTGGAATCAATACATGGCTTGGTATTGGGGCCTAGCCCCTCACTTCACAGTCCCACAACGATAAGGGTGTTAGATGCTTAGCTGATATATATTGATATCCAAAGTTTATACTAAACTAGAGAGCTAAGTTGGATCTCCCCTTAGTAATGATCTCCAAGTAGGATTGCTAAGAATGGGTAAGGTTAACACTAGGTGATGAAATCCCAGTCACACCTTGTCAAAAATTATTTTGATGTTTGACTGATGAAAGTGGTTTGGCTAGAGTGTGCAATAAAGGTGATGCTATGATAAGATTATGATGCTTTAATTTAAAGTGAAATAATGTTAAAAGAAAGAAATGGATTCAATTAATTTTAAAACCTAAAATAGATTTTAGTTTCAATTATGTGCACATATAGAGAGAAGAACATACAAATGCTAAGAAAATATGAGTAAAGACTTTAGGTCCCATTGGGCACGCTAGAATGTTTCATATAAATTTTTTATTAAGTTTTAAATAAAGAGAAAAAAGAAACTTGATACTGATATGGTTGAAAAACCTATTTATTTTTGTACGTGATGAATCTGAAGATTGTGAAGAGCTCCTGTTTGGCTTGGGAGGAAGACTTGAAAATGAGAAAGAACTAAAGCAAATTTGTTTATTAGACAGATAGTTGGATGGATTGCCTAGCAATAGATAGATCCCGAAAGTGAGATATTTCTTAGGGGATATCAAACCACACATTTCAAAAAATTACATTTATGGAACTAAAAATAAGGTACTTCAATAAATAATCAAAAGGTACTAAAATGAATACAAGAAAGCTTGCTAGAAAAAATGACTAGAAATGATCTAATTAGTGATATACTAATTAATACTAGTGATAATGGGTCAAGGTATGCTTTAAAAAATCTAAAAGTGGTCTGTGAGTGGTCAAAAACACAAAAAAGTGGATTTGATTGGGTTTGGGTGGGTGAAATCAGCTTGCTAGGTTTCTACCATAGGTGACCATCGATAGTTGGGGTAACCATTAGTAGTTAGGCCTGACCATTGGCAGTTGGGGTCTGATCATCAATAGTTGACTATGTATTTCTAGTTTTGATCAATGAAAGATGCCAATATTTTAAAAATGAATTCTAATAATTGGGCAAGGGATAGATTGATTATGAAATGGAATAAAAGCACGTGAATATTGGCAAACAAGTATGCATCTTACTAGAATTTGATTGGGTGAGTGGTTGGCATAGTTAGCTTGTGGGTGAAATTTGGCTTGATTCCAGTAGAGTAATGGTACCTAAAATCTTAGTCGAGAGGTGATGGCGAGTTGTCTCTCAATAATATGGTTGATGATTGATAACACTGATAACTTTGATTGACATATAAAAGAAAACTCATAGATACATAGCTCTTGATAATTATTGTAGATGGATTTGACCTCCCAGGCCTCTCTCTCTTATAGCCATCAACAAGAGGTGGAAGTGAAGGTGTAAGTGGGTCATCTAAATATAATTTGTGCATTCAAAGGATCGTGCCACAAATTAGACAAGGTTATAATTAGAAAAGGGTTGGTAGAGATTGCATGCTCTTGGTTAAAAGGTGGACCTTGATCATCGATGGTTAAGGGTTCCTAAGATGATCATCAATGGTCACCATAACCTTTGATGGTTAGGGTTCATAGGGATAGGTCCTAAAGGCCAGGGTTATTTAGTTAGGTGAAACTAAGTGTAGATTGGTTAGTTTAAGCCCGATAGGTGTAGGTTGGTCCGAAGGAGGTCTTAGTGGTATTTTTGACATTCAAAATCATAGGTGTATATATTTCTAGTGTCTACAAAGAAAGGGGATAAGATATAATATTCATGAGAAGTGAAAAAGAACCACCCTCCATGTCAAGCATAGTAACCATATGTGAAGTGTTTATATTGTTATGAAAAGGAGTAAAAAAAGAAGAGCATCAAGGGGGACAAGATTAGTCACCCCATGTGACCTAATTTTGGCACACCACCTTCACATACATGAATAATAGTATGATGTTTATCATCTCATGTAAATGGTCAAAAGTGGATCATATGATTAGCCACCCTATTTTGTCTTTGTCTCCCACCTTTAATGTGACACCAAAAATGGTGCCCCACTTCCACACGTGAGCCAAATATGTAATAGTGGCCTCTTGTCTTCTTCTCCATGTACATATGAGATTCTAGGACAAGTTTCAATGTTATTTTTGACTATCCAAGACATGAAAATAATGGATATACCCTTGGAATGTACCCCATATCTCTCCCATGTTGTTCCCCAAAGACAAAATAACCTATCCATTAGTGGAAGGTTATCCCCCAATAATTTCTAATCAAATTTTGTCCATGCCACATCAATCAAATGAAACCACAACACTATGCCATATCACCTTGTATAATCATTGTGAATTATAACCATGAATAGTGACTTATGAATAATTATCTCACTCTCGATGTTGAGATCCTTATCCTTCTTGATAAATTTTGTAACTATTCCCTAAAATAACTAATGGATTCATCTTGATCCCCTAAACATAATGCCATTAAATAAATTTCATTATAAAAATGTTGGCCCTCTCCAAAAAAATTTGGATCTTACAAATTTTTTGGAAGGCTATGACAAGGAGACATTATAGTCGACCATAATGTAAATTGAGCAATGCCTACATAGTTATAAGGGAACTCAAGTCAATGTAGATCAAACTATGTCAAAGTATGAAAGGATGATAAAGTGAGGCAAAGGGAAAAGCAAGGCACATGGAAAGGTAAATGGTAGAGCATAGTAAAGATATGGTTTTACTATTCCTATTGATGTGGAGATGCACATCCTAATTAGCATATGACACAACCAGAATGGATAATGGGATATAATGGTAATAGGGTTGTCCCCAAGTGATAAGATAAGGTAAATGGTAGGGTATGTAATAATGACAAGGTAAAGGCAAAGCAAATGATTCTATTTATCCTAATGACATGGAGATAGACATCCTAATTAATATATGATACAACCATGATAGTTAATTATGTAAATTTTTAGATGACACCACTTTTGAATAGCTACTCTATCAATAACTTATTATTGATTTAGAATACCATAGCATTGTTTTGATATTCGATAGTTTTTGTATTCATTTCCTCCAAACTTTAAGATAATATGTCTTGATAGCCTCTATAAAGTAAAGTGTGACCAGGGATGGTAAATGATAAAAGGTTTGATTTGGAAATCTAGAGATGGATCATAATGGTTGGGAAATAAATGAATATTGGTATTTTTAGGCACACATAATGTTTTTGACTTCAAATTTAACATAATTTTGGTTATGGTGGGGCCGAAGAGTTCTAAATATGATCCTGGTAGGACTACTAGATTTTTCTATTATTTGGGATTAAAAGTAGCTACCATCTAATTATATTGTAGAATGAAAGATGTATTGATGTTATATTTTATAATGTCTTCATAAAGTGGTGAAGAAATATTGTGTTCAATTATTGGCACATCAAAGATGTTTTCACCAATAAATTTGTCTTAATTATCTTATAGTGCCTCTGAGAATGTTTCATAAAGTAATGTTGAATTATGACTTTGATTGTCTTCTTGAACCTTAAACAAAGTTTCACTAGAAGATGTTGATTTAGGAATTTGATCTCCCCTTAGCACCTGTGAAAAGGTTTCACTAGGATATTGTTCTTGTTTTGCATGAATGTGGTCTTGGTCCCCATGATATTCTACAACTAATATGTTTACATGGATGCATTTCAACAAGGTATGATTTTGTTGGTCCCAATTGACACTTGTGAGATGTGGAATGTCAATATAATGAATATGTTGATAGGTGTTAATGGTAAGTGAAGTAGTAATGGAATGGTATGAGTTAGCACAATCCTTGTAGAAGATATTAGGATAAATTGTTTTTATTTTAAAGTAATCATCCTCTAAAATTATGGAAGGATAAAAAATGCATTTGAATCAATATGTAAGGAATGTTTAACCAATGTTGTAATATCCATGAATGTATTTTTATTCTAAAAGTGAATCTAACTCAAGGGACTTTGAATATGATGTTGATTCTACCTCTAATGTTAAATCTGATATTGATTTAAGAATAGAACCTAACTTTAATGCTTATTCTTCATCTGGGGTTTTGAAAAATATGTTATGTTAAATGATTGATATTGGATAAGTAATGGCCTAGGATTTAACAATGGGATATATATAAATAGGCTTAGCTAAGAAGGACTCCAAAAATATTGGCTCATCAAAGTGAGGCTTCACAATAAAATGAAAATGGTAAATAAGAAACTTTAGAGAGATTAGCTTGTCAAAGTGAGGATCCTTAAAAATAGGGAAGTGGTTGATATAGTGATTTTCATAAAGGAATTTATAAGCATTAGGGGGTGACTCAATAAATACTGTCTTGTCAAGTGAGACTCCTCAACCAATGGAAAAAGGGTCAAGAAACAACTCCACATAGATTGGCTTGTTAAAGTGAGTCTCTTTAAAAATAGGTTAATGGTCAAAGGGTGATTCAAAATAGGCTAACTTATCATAAATACGTGTTTCAAAAAAAAATTCATGAATTGGTTGGTTCTCTTGGCCTTGCTTATAATTAGTTTCAAAATATTAGATTTGAACACCTTTTGGTCCTTAAAAGATGGCTCGTGAAGAGGTAATGATTGGCTCTTTTATGGATAAAAAACTATCTTGAATTTTCTAAAGTGGGGAAAAGTTGGTAATGGATGAATAATGTCCTATAGTTCAATAATGGAATATTTAAAAATATAATCATCTATGATGGGCTCAACAAAAATTGGTTACGGGTCTAGGATCGTAACTATGATCCATCTAGTCATAATTGTGAAAACTTGTTGGGATAATGAGCTACCATATTTTGAAGGGCCTAAAATGGTAATTAATGGGCATTGAAAATTTTGGTTACTAATGTAGAACAAAATAAGAGGGCTTGGAATGGTAATCCTTGAGCACTATAGAACTTGGTTACTAACATAGGTTGAAGGAAGAGGACCTCAAATGGTAATGAAAGGGCACTACAAAGCTTGGTTTCTAGTGCAGACCAATAGAGGAAGGCTTAGAATGATGATAAAAGGAAATTGTGAAGCTTGGTTACTAACGTAAGCCAAAATAAGAGGGCCTATAATGGGTAATCCTTGGGTACTATGGAGCTTGGTTACTGATTCAAGCTAAAGGAGGATTACTATCATAAGTAGTGGATCAGATGCCATTATCATTGAAAGGGTGAACTTGGTACTTTAACTAGCCCAAATAAGGGATATCTTAGCATATGATAATTGGTATGGTTGGGTTTGTAAATTATCCTAAAGAGGGTAGTCTTGGTCTATGAAAATGGTTTGGGTCTAGGTCTAGGTTTGAAAGAGACATTGGTCTAAGAATAGGTCTTAGTTACAATAGGATGTGGAATAGGTACTCAATATATTACTGTAAATCATTTAAAATTGCCCTATAATGGAGCTCTTATCCATAATATTCAATGATAAAATTGGTATAAAATGTCATCAAGGTCTAATGTCTCACAGACAAATGGTCAAGTGAATGGAAAATTTGAATCTTCATTTTGTAAAAGTGTTTTGAGAAAAAACTAATATAGGCCTAAAAATGAAAAAAATGGTGTTATGTCTTTGGAAAAAAGGCATAAAAATAGACATTAAAATAACTAGGTCTTAAAATTGAAAGGTAAGTGAAAGGTCTTTGGAAACAAGGCACAAAACTAGACTTGAAACAAACTTGGTCAAGGTAAAAATGAGAAGGTAATTAATCTAAAAATTTGATACACTTGGACTCAAACTATGCACATGGATTCAAACACAAGCCTAACCATTGGTAAAATATATTGGACCTTAGGCATATGCCTAAAAATAATTAGTAAATTCAATCTCAAGTAAGTAAAAATAATCATGATGAGTAAAAATTTCAAGTCAAAGTGATAAGTAAGACTCAAATGTAAGCTAATCACACTTAAGTTTGTACTTGAAAAGAGAGTTTCAACCTTAGTTCTAAGAAATAAATTAGATGTGAGGCACATAGAAACGAGACCAATTCCTAGATTTAGGCAAAAACATCTTCAAAGTAAGCAAGTAATTAGTCCATGTTGTATAATTCAAAAGTAAGAGGTAAACACCTAAGACAAATTAAGGGAGGCATGTGTATAAACCATTAAATGTTTGAATCTGAACTTCATAAAACAAAATTTGAACTTATTTTAGAATAATTATTTTCTCAAATGGATAACATTTTAGACTAAAATTTATGTAATAATGATACCAATATTAGACCAAAAACATATATGGTTTCAAACTCAGTTTTACGTAAGGCAAACGTTTTAAAATAATATGAGCAACGTAATGATGTTATCTTGCTCAAAAGGAATGGTAATGGTTTTTTTTTCAAAAAATTGAGGAAAATTTTTGGGATGAAATGGGTAGTGTAATGACACCCTATTCAAAAAAATTCCATACACACATTTTTAAAAAATGTCTAGGGCAAAGTGTTATATCAAATGAATAGAATAATGTCTCTTAAGCTAAAGCAATGTACAACCATGTGATTGGTTCATGACTTATTTTGACAAAAAAATAGTTTTAGACTAAAAATAATGAAAGTAAAATAAATATACACAAAAATATCTAAGTGTATTATCCTATCCCTAAAAAATGATGAGGTTGATTCGTATTGTATAATTTCATCGATATACTCATTTTTGAGAGGAAATAAATTTTTAATCTAATAGATTTATATGAATATGAAAAGTAAGGTTTTTTAGGCCCCATCTTCTCTCAAAAATTCATACAGTGACATGGAAATTCAAGCTACTCACCTTGAATTGACAATATTTTTACAGCAAGTGAGGTTTGTCTAAAACTATAAGTTTTGAGCATTCTAGATGGTCCCAAGTTTGGTTAACACTAGAGATGAAATCACATCAATTGAGTTCATACCAGATAATTTAATATTAAAGGGTCCATTCCTTTTCATAGAGACTACATTTATGTAATTATTATTGGAGTCTGATGTTTAACTCGAATTGACTCATATTTTCATTATGATCGAAGAGGCTAGCAACTTATCCCTTTAGCAATTGTAATATCATGTACCCTGATTTATATACCCCACCATGGAGTGGGGTTAAGACAATACTAAGATATGAAATAATAGGTCAACAATTCCCTAAAGAACTTATGGAGAGGTGATGAAATCCTTCCCATAAGCCAAGTACAATGAAAGAAATAAATGAAACTAGGACTTTAAAGGTTATTTTTTTAATCACCCAAGTTATTCAAACTTTGGGAGAGCATAAAAAATGTTACTTTTAGGCTTTGAATAAGAAAAAAAGAAGTGAAAAAATAAATTTTGGTCACCCAAATTACCTAAATTAGATGGAGGGAGAGTATACACACAAATTATGGTTTGTAAGAATAAACAAGATAATACAAACAAATAATAAACAAAAACAAAACTCTTAGGAGCACTTAGTTTAAGATTTGTGTTTTTTTTATAGAACTAAACAAGATGTGAAATGAAATTTGTCCCCTTGGCCATATTTTCAATTTTAAAAGTTTTTAAAATTATAAAAACAATTTTTTTTATAGAATTTTAAAAGACCTCAACAAAATATGAATGTATTTTCAACCTTTGTAAAACTTGGATTGTGCAACAAATGAAAAGTTGTTTTAAAAAAAATTCAAAATTTTTCTTCCTTGGATTTAATTTATTATAACCAAGTTAAGGGATTTATTTATGTTTGAGTTAAAATTACATCCCTACAATTTATCCCAATCAAAAACACAAATTTTAACTCTGAGGTTTTATAAAAATGAAAACATAGAGAATCATTGATCATTATCCTAATCATGGTTGATTCTAGTGATCGTGCATGATTATATTTAGAATCATACATTATTATGCCAATAATTATCCATTATATAAATCATGCATTATTTTATTTGTGATTGTTTATGTTTCTCCTAATTGTGCATGATTCTAGTGATCATGGTAAATTCTACAACCACACCAAAAATAAATATGTTTTGACAGAAAATGCTTGAAAAATAATGTTTCAAAAATCCAAAACATTTTCCTACACTATAATAAAATGTTAAATAGATATAAAACACTTTTTTGAGTATGAAAAAATAAAGAAAAATAAGAAAAACTTGAATTTTTACTACATTTTTGGCTTCTAGTTTGACTATGTTTTTAACACAAAGAATTGTTATTAATTCTGTGATCATGCATGATTCTAATGATCAACCATGATTATTTATAGTAATTTTTGATCCCTATGGGTTGAGTGAGAGTTCAAAATTATTCACCTATTTTGTGATTTAATAAAAAATTTGACATGAAAAAGGTTAGTAAAATGTCCCAAAAAGTAGATTGAAGAACTTTGTGGGGGGCATGTCCCACTAGGCATTCCATTAAGTGATTAATAGGAATATAAGAGGGGAGATTAGTATGGTGATAGTTTTTATCACATAGGATTGCACCTATCTTGATCTCAGAGTTTATTGTGAAATTGCCTAACGATATAATGGAAAAACCTCCAAAGCCAAGGGACCTTGGCAATTTGAAGTTAATCTCTGCAGAAGGATGGCTTCCTTTCAGAGTTTATTGTGAAATTGCCTAACGATATAATGGAAAAACCTCCAAAGCCAAGGGACCTTGGCAATTTGAAGTTAATCTCTGCAGAAGGATGGCTTCCTTTCACTAAATCTGATATAGATTAAGAAAATACCAATTTTGTGTAAATATGACTCTTTAGTGATTTTGAATCCTAAACTAGTGTTTTTATGGGGAAAAGGGTTAAATAATTAAAATTTATAGAAAACTAAAAATATGGTGATTGCACCAAATATTTTATAGTGGATTTTAATGCTTTATTGATAAACACAATAGAGCATAAATTATGTTGAATTTTTTTAAGCATAGACTTATACAAATAGAAATCAGAGGTAGTATTTTTATCTATTTTTTACAAAAGGGAAAAAATATCTTTATTCCAAACAATATTTTCATGAGGGTAAAATACCACAGATGAATTTATTAAAACTAAAATAAAGAGATAAATATTCCATAAATAATTAAATAACTTGCACACACACAGAGATCTCTCAAGACAAGAAAGGCAAATCTTCAAATTTATTTCTCTCCAAAGGTTACAACTTGTAGTAAATATATTCAAAATTACAAAAATATAACTAGGAGGAAAAATATAGATTGGGCCACTGGGTCTACCCATTTTTATATAAAATATATCCAAGATGAGATGTAGTTTATAGAAATTAAACACCCAATTTAAGGATATCATAGAAATCTGAAACCCTCATGTAAAAGAGGAAAGTTCAACTATTTATGGCATTTTTTAAACTTTTGGAATGGCTGGAAAATGGCATGCATAAGATGTGTGTGATTATTAGTATAACATGGCATGGTTGGAAGTGTTGAACCTCCATGCAAGGCTTCTTCATCTGGTAGTGGATGAAAATAAGTTCTTCATGTAAAAAGTGGCACCCAAAATAGAACTTGAGTTTTAAAAAAAGATAACTCCAAATAAATTTTCATGAAAATTCCTAACTTGTAAAATACACATGGGACTTTTGCAACTTTAAGCTTTACGATTCATCAAAATGAATCATGCAATTCACACTTCATGATTTTGCACTTTTTAATAATTTATATTTATCAAAATGAAAAGTGCAATTTGCACTTGTGCTTTTTTCAAATTTCACATAATAAAAAAATATAAAGTACAAAAATAAATTTTATCTTTCTAAAAAAGAGTTATAAAAAATATAGTTGTACTTTTACAATGAAATTACAATTTACAATTTTTTTGAAATGAAATTATAATGACAATATAACACAACATTAATTAGAGAGGTAGATTAATTAATGTCTAGAATCTCCTCATCTTTATTATCATTCTTGGCCTACAACTTCTTAGTATGTGCATCAAAGGCCTTGAATATTTCTTGCATGCATTCTAGATCCGGCCCATAAGATTAAATATTTGAGGCTGCATAATCTACCTGAACATTAAAAATCTATCTTCTAAAAGTTTTGATCCCTGACACTTCTGTCCTCATTTTATCAATTGATTTTTCATACCTAATGAACTTGTGGTTAAAAATTAGGATAAAGACTGTGTGTTTTGAAGATTCTTTCTCAATTATTGCTTTGAAATTATTCTAAATCTATTCTATTTGAAGGAGATTATTGGCATCATCTATTGGTTGGCATGACATTAAATTCATCATGTATTCAATCTCATATAATACATCAACTACCTTATCGTGAGCCTACTTGGCTTTCTAAGCAAACTCTATTAGTATTCTTATCCAAAATTGAGTAGCCCTATGTAGTTCATCATTATTAACACCACTCTTCAATATATTCTCACTAATGAGAGTATTCTTATCAATTAATTTTATAGATATTAATTTGGGACAATACATTTTTAAGGTCTAAATTCTTCCTTCATACCTATTAATCTACTCCTTCAAAATTTATTTCCTCTCTATGATGATTCCATAATTTTCCATCATTACTTCAAGAACCTTATTGCCTTTAGTCATCAGTTCCCCAAACCATTCCTTCATAGCCCTTCTCATGTGAGTAATATCTTGTATATAATCAATTTTAGCTTTATCTGGACTGATTGGCTACACTACCTATAGTTGTTTCAATGTTTTATTGGGATTTATAAAATAGTTTAGTGCTTCTATCAATTGATCTACTTTTCTCTTTAGCTCATCCTTGGTGGCTTTATCAAGATTAATTCTCTAGAAGAGAGAGTGGATACCAATTTGCATGTTGTGATTAATACCACTAGTTTTTCATCCAAAGTGTATTTGAGAAATCTGATAATCACCCACCAAAATATCTTCCTTTGATTTTTCTTTTAGGGAACTACAATTTCTTCATATCTTTCCCCCTTATTATCATTGAATGTCCTTGAGAGGGTATGGGGAGTAGGTTTGGTTTTATTCTTGACCTATAACATACTAAAATCTAATGTATTGGGGTCAATCATCTATTTATTCTTATTACTCATTGATTGGGCTAACCAATTATGGTTAGCCACTTGATATTTTGACAAGGTTACCAAAGTATCAACAATTGATGTTGCTACACTAGTAGACACTATAACTATTGGGAAATCCTAGGAATATGATGTCATTGGTTTCTCAAGAGGTGCTTGTGGGGATCCACTTTTATTATTAAGTTGAAGATAAACATTTACTTCAAGTGCATGGGCTGATCTAATCTTAACTAATGGTATAATTAAAATAGTGGAAGTGGGAGGAGTGGAGAATGAAATGGACATAGGGTTTATGAATTTGGGAACTAGTGGAAGGGTGAAAGATAAATCATGGAATGTGTCAATAAGATGAGTGGGACCACTTAGGTTTGGTAATGTGAAAATTGTGGGTTTAGATGAAGAGGAAATAGTACTTATCCTAAGCGTTGGGGTGGCTTATAGAACTATAATCAGGATGAATGATTTTATGATAATGTACTATTGGGAATTAATGGAGATGTAATGAAAGGAGTTATAAATGGAAGGGAGAACATGAGTGGATCAAATTGGGAAGGTGAAATGGGAAGAAGGGAAGGTGGAGTAGAAACTTGAGATTTCACTATAGGGAGACCTTGAGTGCCCACTTGGTTGACTGGTGTTGACTACACTTGGCTTATTGATGTAGGTATTATGGGTGAAAATTTAGGTAGAGTGGAGATAAGTGGAGGGTTTGACACTAGAGGTAGAGGCGTTTAAAACTCATGAGTATTATAAGTAGGATAAATGGGATTAATAGAAATAGGGGTCAAGTTTATGGGATATGAAGGTACATAACCCTATGCTATTATTGCTATGTCTTTAAGTGAAAGATCAATTAGTTCATCCAAAACTTCTCCCTATTTGCTTGATTCTCATTTATTTAATTTAGTCCTTTTTTTCTTCTCCTTCTTCTTAGGTTCCTATGATGGTTCACTAGGGACCTCATTTGATGGAGTGATACCTTCTATTTTGAGTTTTGAAAGCTTATCTTTAACCCCTATTCTCTCTCTTATGCCCTTTACTCCTTTACTCAGACAATTAACTATTATATTGATTATAGGGGTTATTATATCAAATATAGAGAAAAACTCAAGAACCAACCACCTCACTGGTGGTAATGGTCTAGCAATGATCCATGTAAGGTATATTGGGTTTACTCTATATTTTTCATCCATTATGTCATCAGGGACTAGTACTAGATCTTAATCTTATATTTATTATAGGGACATCCTTGAATAGTCCCTCATCCTAACCATATATTAATCATCACAATCTTCCCAAAAATCCTAATAATAAGGCATAGGTTCATATGTTACCAGGTCTAGTGCATGGGTGATTCTACCATATGGATCAAAATAAGGTATGGACTCTAAAGTCCTTAGTGTCATTTGGCACATCTCAATCTCTACACATCTGGCTTTTATGAGGGATTGTCATGTATAATGGCTAATGGAAATTGGGAAATGTGTCCCTACCTTGTGCCTATCTTAGAGGAGTTTGTGCATCTCCATAAGTTACTTGATTAACTCCAAAAATGCCCATTTATCACTCATATACTAGGGAAGTGTGTAGGGACAACCACTTAATCTAGCTACCTTGATGTAGGAGTAGGTGGGGAATTGTATGAAAAATAAACCCCATTAATTGATTTCATCTTTTGTTACTCTTGAAAATATTTCCTTCCCAAGTTTTTGATTGAACATGATAATAATGTTGTAAATGAAGCCATCATTAACTCTCCTAAATTGCTATCTACTAGCCTATAGTTTGAGATCAACGTAGTAGTTGTGAACTCTGGTTATCTCTTCAGGGACTATGTTAAGGCCTAGGAACAATCTTCCTTTGGCTAGGATGTGAATGATATATGATGTCATGTAGAACTTGTTCATTGTTTGTACTTCCATTAGTTTCTTATGGAGGGAGTCACTTATCAATTGTGCCCAATCTATATATTGATTATTTTATCAAATGGTCTAAATATACTGGTACATCCATTCTTGATAGCACTTGGCATCAATATTTCCAATGAAATTATGTAGTAATATTATAATATCCCCTACCTCATCTATGAAATTAGGCCTACACATGGTATTAGGAAATCTAGTGGTGAAATATTTGGGGGTCTTGAGCCATTGCTTGTTGATTATCTTTTAACATCCATCATTTTTCTCTTCATAGGGATGTGATGATGTCTATGGATTTATATCCAAATAACTCTTAACTTCTAGGATGGAAAACATGATGATGATGAAGTTAGGGTCAAGATGCAAAATCTTTACCCCTTTCTCACTGTATACTTTCCTCCTATTGGGATCATAGTGTTCGGCCATTATTAGGACCAACTCAAGGCTTTAGAAAAATAGAGGGAATGCTACAACTTGTGGAAGACTAGAGTCATAAATACTCTGGATCTAGTCATTCTTAAACTCTACATCTATTCTAGCCCAAAAATATCTTAGGTCAATATGAACTAAATATATATATTTGATCTCTATGATATTGGACTCCAAACAAGGAGTCACTCTAGGGATCTTAGATTTAAACTTCATCTCTTTTTGAAGCATGCAGACTATGGATATGCTTGTGAGAAACTAACTATGAAAGTTATCAAAAATTTTAGGTGTCTATAACACTTATGCTCTTTGGTGGAAGTGGAAGGTTCTTGAGGTAGGTCCACTTTCTATGGAATGCTAAAAGTTAACAAAGGTTTAAGGTGTTTGAGGCATGTTAGATATTTGATAGAAGTGGAAGGTACTCAGAACACATCCACTCTCTATCTTACAATATTCTTAAGTGCTCTTGGCAAATCCAATCTTCATAAGAAAGTTAGAGGATCTATATGGAATATTCACTTGTTTGAAAATGACCTAGATTTTGATTGAAAAATCTTGAGGGGAAAACTAAGAGTTTTTTACTTGATATATGTAGGATTTGGAAATGGAAAAAACCCTAAAAAAACCTTAGAACTACCCTTGATTAACATCGAGACCTAGGACTACAATTGACTACAAAAGTGACTAATTCACCATCACCTAAACATAGGAAACCCTAAAATGACACTTGAAAGGAATAATGATGAAAGTTATGCAAAATCATAGAAAACTTCTCAAACATGCTTTGAAAAATGGTAACTATGGTAAAAAAGAAAGGGAATACCATGTAAATGAAGCAAGTGATGTGGATATGGATTTAAAATCATGACATAGGTTCTAGGTTTAACATGGATCAAGGTTTGAATTCATGGTATAGGTGGCTATCAAAGCTCTAGGATGCACTTAGTAATTTTTTAAATGGTAAACAATTCATAAAATGAGCTAGTTTTTATAGGAAAAACCCTGCATTAAATACAATCATGGTGGTTGGTGGTAGAAGTTGGACCTGCTTGGAATAGGTCCACTCTCCATGGGGAATGAATGGATGATTTTGTAAGAGGTATAATTATAGGAACAATTTGCACATTTGAAAATGTGCAAGGTGCATTATAGGTTTTGCATTTTTCAAAAAAAAGTTGACAAAAGATTTTGGTAGAAGTCAAGATTTAGTGTGTTCTTTGCACATTTACAAAGGTGCAAATTACTTCAAGAGTTTTAAATTATAAAAAAGGTAGGTTTATCTATTTTTTAAGATCTAAAGCTCATCATGCATTTTTTACATTGTGAAAATGTGCAAAGTACATACCAAGTTCTAGATTCCACTAACTTAATTATATGGTAAGATCTGGAGCCGACCATGCATTTTGCATGTTTTAAAAATATGTAAAGTGCATGTTGAGTTTTGGATTCTAAATTTTTTTGAAAGTTGGTATTTTTTAGGATCAAATCCCACTATTCATTTTTCACATTGTGAAAATGTGCAAAGTGCATAATGAGTTTTGGATTTTTATGGTTTGGGTGTTGGGTACTTCATCAGATCTACAACCTATGAAGTAATTCATAAAAGTGAAAATTGCATCCAAATCTCTAGATCCATTAAATCATAAAGGAAAAGATGGGTATTCTAGAGGTTTTTAGGGTTTTTATTAAAAATAAAGGTGGTATCCCTTAGGTTGTTAGATGTAATGATATTTTTGGGAAAAAATTATCAACATTTTTGGCACAAAAATATCAACATTTTTGGAACAAAAATATCAACATTTTTTGTGACTTCTATAGGATGATTTTCTACTAATCATTTTCAATCTAGTATCCTTCTAAGAAATTGGGTATGAAGTTAAATTTGATTCTATAAACTCTAACCTAGGAAAGAAAAAACTAGTTTTTGCCTAGACATAAACAAAATAGGAAAAATAGACAAACAAAATAAGAAAAAAATAACACAACCTAAGAAAAAAACTCCTAAAGAGTCTGACCTATGCATAAGCACTTATTAAAAACACAACCTAACCTTATTATTAAAAAAAATTAATATTTTTGGAAGAGGTTACTTACCTCAAAAGCAAGCTTTGAGGCATATCCCATTAACTAGTATTAGCAGTTCTGCTCCATCAATCTTGGAGAGATGAAATGTGTTGGCTCCTTTGCACTGAGTGATCATATATGGACCACTCCATATTACATCAAATTTGGTGTGCCTTTTTGGTTTTGATTTATCTACATCCCACTTGAGACCCATGTCTCCTTTATTGAAGCTCTTTATAGATTCCTTTTTGTCAAAAATATTTTTGGTTTGTGCTTAATTTGCTTCTAAAAATTTCATTAATTGATGCCTAATTTCTTCAAGCTCCATGAGTTTATCTAGTCTCATCATCATTTCATCATTGCATATCAAGTCCAATTAATGATTGAGCTCTAAATATGGAAGATCAATTGATAGTGGTACTCATTCTTATCTTCCATATACCAACATGAAAGGTGAATTATCGATGGCTCTTTTCAATGTAATCATATTAGCCCAAAGTTCTGATTTTAGTCTTGTACACCACATACTCTTGTTATCCTTCAATGTTCATTTGATGATGATGGTGAGGTTTTTGTTGGTTAAATTAGCTAGGCCATTACCTTGGGGGTAATATTTTGAATAAGTGCTCAAGTACACGTTATTCTTGACCACATATTCACTTACTTGAGTGCCCATAAATGCCTTATCATTATTTGATATAATGGTGTGAGGAACACCAAACTTTGAAACTATGTTGTCCATAAATTCTAGAATAGATATCTCAATGGATTATTTTAGAGAAACCACTTCAGTCCATCATGTGTAATTATTTGTTTCTAAAATAACCCATTTATGACCTATGCTTGATGGTGGATTAATCATGCTAATGAAATCTAATCCCCATTAAGTGAATAACTAATCTGCTTGGATTGGTCTGAGAGGAAGGGATGCTAGCCTTTGCTTATCATTTAAGTAAGCACATTTTTCATAGTTTCTTACCCATTAGTGGGTTCCTCTCATTATGTTAATGGTCATAGTCCTTGTAGAAAATATCCTCCTGATGGTCCTTCATGAAATTGATTGAGCACTTTAAAAACTTGATCATGATAAACACATCTTAATAAGACTCCATTCATGTCCTTCCAAAATAAAATTACATCAATATGAACATAGGGAATTGATTACAGTTGAAAATATCTTTTCTTTGACTATTGAAAGTCATAGGGGTATTCATTAGTCTGCAGGAAATGAGTCATGTCTTGAATTAGGCTATTGAAAGATGGTGGATTGTATGACTAAAGTGTAGTTTGAGATACACTATGTCATATACTAGTTTAGTAGTATTGATGTCGATATCCAATTATTTACACAATCCTTTTCCTATTACAAGCTTCATGATTGTGATATCCATGTCATACTCCAAGACTTTGGTAATCCATCTTGCTCATTTTTCATTTATCTCCTATTCAATAGGAATTCTTTGATGCTTTAGTGACTCACCATCAAATGTATTTTTTTATTAAAGAGAATATGCCTAAATTTATTTAGTGATTTGATCACCATATATACCTACTTCTCCACAAAATTGTAATTCTCTTCATAATATTTTTAAGATTGGCTGAAGAAAGAAATGGGCTATTCCAAATCTTATTGATTATGTTGAGTTAGAATGGTTGAGATGCTTGCTTCCCCTCTAAATGCATAGAGAATAAATTTTTTCTCATATTTTGGGTTGACTAGGGTAGGAGCTTGGGAAATAGCCTATTTTATGGCCTTAAACCTATCTTTTCCCTCTTAATTCTAGTTAAAAAGAATACCTTTCTTTAGAATTATAGTAAGGGGTTTTGTCATAAAGGAAAAATTTGGTATAAATCTTCTCACAAAGTTGATCTTCCCAAGAAATTTTTTTAGGCCCTTTTTGTGACTTGATAGTTTTAATGTAGATATGGATCTAACTCATTTAGGGTCTATTGCAATACCTTATTTTGACACTATGTGTCTTAGTAGCTTCTCCTTGTGTATTGCAAATACACACTTCTTCAGGTTAAGGGAAACCCCAAATTCCCTACACCATTTGAAAATTTTTCTCAAGTGGTCCAGGTACACATTAACATGATTTGAATAGATAGTAATATCATCTAGATATACTAGAATGATTTCATTTATCATACCTTTGATTTCCATGTCCATGGCTATCTAAAAATTTGCCCCTACATTTATTAGACCAAATGACATCTTCTTGTATGCGTACATGCCCCATTTTATGGCGAAGGTAGTTTTAAATTGGTTTGATTTCTACACCAAAATCTAGTTATAACTCAAATAACCATCTAAGAATAAGAACCTTTTAGATATTAATACTATCTACAAAATTTATTCCATAGGGGGAAGAGGATAGTGATCTTTCAATGATGCTTTATTTAGGTCTTTAAAGTCCATGCATAGCTAAATTTCACCACTTTTATTTCTAACAGGGACCAAATTTTCTACTAAAGTAGAGTGTTTGATATGAAATATTATATTAAGCTATATCAATTTAGAGATCTTACTTTTCATCAAGTGTTCAATCTTTGATTTGGTAGGTCTATGTTTTTGTTTGATAGGCTTTGTATTTAGATCCAACTCTATAGTGTGCTAAGCTAAATTTAGATCAAACTCTCTTAAATAATGATAACTCCAAGAAAATTTATCATCAAAATCTTGACATAATTAAACAAAATCATGCTTCTATGAAATATTGCATAACTTGCCTATTTTGAGAAACTTGCCTTCTGAGATGATGATGAGTTCACAATCTTCCTTATTGACTATAATTTTCTTTTCACCTTTTAATTGGTCATATAAATTGAATATTTTTTCTAGTGTAATGAAACCCATAGGCATCTTATTCATTTTTAGATAAATAATTTGATCACCATATTGGTCTTATAGTCTAGGCTAATTCCTATCTAAAAACTCAACCTCTTCTCTCAAAAAAATTACAATCTACTTGTCACTGTGAAAGACTTGTCAATTAGTTTTATTATCAAGGATAAAGGCCTTACAATTATCCTCACATGTTGGTTGTTTTTATTTTTTATTTCTACTAGTAGGTTATATTGGGATCCTACCAAGGCCAAGTGGTCAACCTATTTATTCTATACCCTAGGTACCATTTGTATATTTAAGGCGGTGAAGTCTTCTAGAAGGTCCCAAACTCTGTGTTTATAAGACCTCACCAAATTATTTTTAGTCACATTTTTTATCTTACTTGGTAAATAATAAGCTCACTATCACCAAATATATGTAAAATCTTGATTCCTCTGTCCTTGGCCAACTGGAGGCCTCAAATCAAGGCTTTGTATTCAACTACATTGTTGGTATAGATGAAATGAAGTTTGAACAAGTATAAATATCTCTCTTTCTATATGGAGATCAATACAATTTCGACACCTTCACCATTTATGTTTCTTAAGCCATTAAAAAATAACTACCACATCCCTTGAAGATCTTTGGCTAGTTTGACTAAATTTGAGATAATTTCATCTTTCACATGAATGCATTATGTTCCTAACCCTATTTCCTATACATATTTATAAGGATTGAATTATAGTTCTGATATCCATTCATCTAAATGAGTGTCTAGAATATCTTCTACAGGTGTTGCATTCTCTTGATCCATTTGTTTCTCTTCTTGATCTTGAAATGTACAATTTATTTCTATGGGAGGAATAAGATCATATGGTTCTAGATGATCCTTTATAATTGGCTCAGCTCTTATTATTACTCTAGTTCCATATCTCATTCTAAGTATAATGTGAGACCAATCTAGAGATAGGTACCCTCCCATCTTTGATGTGAAATCTCTTAAAAAATAAATAGCAAAGTAGGGGGGAAGGTCTATGACTAAAATATATTGTGTAATTGATAGGCTTGGGCAAGCATGAATAGTGAGGTTAAGTTATTTTATAGTTTCTATTGTTTATACTTCAATCCCATCCAATTTCACCACTCTTTTATTAAAAAGTGTGTATTTTATTCCCAAATCATCAACTATTTTCTTAGGCATTACTGAACTACCAGCCCCTATATCTACCATGAAATTGTGTACCAGATGCTTCCCTATTATAAGTGAAATATAGAAGTGGGAGGCTTACCATTTTTCCCATTTTATTATTAATTTAAGGATGGCATAGGTTTATTATAGGTGTAGGCCACTTGGCTAGAACCTTTTATGATATCTAGAAATTCTTTAGAGCCTCATGTAGTAGGTCTCTTTATGCTAGTATAGATAGTGCTTCCTACATATTGACATTAATATTAGTCTTCTTCATTTGATCAATTATGCTAAAAGGGATATTACAAACCTTTTTTTGGTACTTTTTCATGGGATGCATCCTATTTTATAAAATTTGGAGTGGACAACTTTTCTTTGAATTGATTTGTAGGTATAAAGGGTGGCCGTTGAATTATGTTGATCTTTGTTGGATCTACTGTAGCTTTAGAATTTGAAGCTTGATCTACTCTAGGGCATTGATCATCTTCTATTACTCTTTTCTTAGAATGTGTATTAGATGTTATAAGTCCTGCACCATTAAAAAATACTTCATCTTGGCTTATCCCTCCAAAGTGATCCTCCTAACAATTTAGAAGAGTTGCTTCACTTTGAATAGGGTCTTGGGTGACTACTTGTTGTGAAGTAGATTCTTCTTTTTATCATTGCATACTTACTATGCCTTGCACCATCAAGGCTTGACTGATTACACCATTGGTGAAAGTGTTCTAATTATGGATCTAATTTCAAGGATAACACCACTCATACTCTTGAGCCAAATTATTTTGAATAAGGACAAATTTGGAAGCTCCTAGTGTTAGTAAAACAAATATGTTTGGAGGTCTTATCTATGAATGATGTCCTAATTTCTAGTTGTTTCCTTGATATGGTTGCCTATTTCCTTGGTATGTAGGGTTAGATGGCTAAAAAGGTTTTTAGTTTTGGGCTTCCTACCTTTTAATTGCCACTAAATCATTTCTAAAACTCTTTAGTAATGACTTTACCACATATAAATCATCCATATGTGTAGGAGTCAAAGTAGGTGCCTTAAGTGAAAGTGGGGGAATATGGGATATTTATAGAAATAGAGGCATTGGTGTCCTTGGTGTAATTTTTTTATCTTATATTAAACATTTTTTCCCCTTATTGTAATATCGTAAGCTGTAGGAAGTGTGGTGCCACCCATTGACTAAATCATCATAATTATATCACTATCAAGTGCTTTTAGGTAATACAAGAAAACATTATTTATAGTGGGATTGACCAAGACTAGGATCTTATTCTAAGTCTTCTAGAAATGGTAATTAAAATAAGTCATTTATTCATGAAGATCTCATTGAATAGTAGATAATTATTCAACCAAGGAAAGGTGGTCACTTTTGTCTTAAAAATGGGTACACAATGCAATGCCTAACTAATCCCAAACCTAGATTAAATTAGGAGTAAGGCCTCTGTACCATTGTAAATATTTCCCCTTGAAAGAGGAGATTAGAAGTCTGATCACAAAATTATCTTGGACCACATAATGAATTGAACAAAGGTTAACAATATCTTGTATATGTTCTAAAGTAGTGGTAGAGGTTTCACCAGTAAAATATGGTAGGAATTTTGACACTGAGATTGTTATATCATCATGTTGGTCCAACTGGAATGGACTACCTGTATTGAAGGCTATGTAATTTAGATTTCTAGCCATTACGGGAGGTATAAAACTGATAGGAGTTACAATTAGGGATGGGAAAATAATTGTAGGATATACTGTTAGAGGTAAAATCACTAAGAGGGAGGGTAAATTAGTGAGCTTAAAAAATCCAACTTTAATTTCAATCCTTTCATGTTTTTAAATAATTAACATAAGCATTCATGAAATATACACATTCATTCATAACAATGAGCAAGAGAAATAATACAAGATCAATCACATAACACATGACATATGTGGGAAACCTTCTCGGGGGAGAAAACCCATTGGAACCTAAAATTGGACTACTATCATATAAATGAAGAATCAATTTAGACTAGTTATAACTGATTAAGGAAATACCATTCTTATTTAGTGAGACTAAAAATCCACAAGGTGTTAGCACACCTATCCAGTGGAGCTACAACAATAACTAGACCTTTAGTAAGTTTCAACTTTGAAATAGGCTACAACCCCCTTAGATGTTCAGCTTAAATGATACCTAAGAATAGATCCACCTTTGAAATGATGTCTATTATACCTGATTATGGACCTTTGTTTATCATTCTTCACCTTTGCTCACACTTAATCTGTAAGAGCACTCATTTTCTAATAAAATTATAACCTATAGGTCATAAAAATAGTTATCGATCTATTCTACTCTTTAACTCATCCATAGGGCACCCACTCTTTCCTTTACTTCACCACACATAATCTCTCAAATAGTTTCATGAGCATACTCACTCAATCTACCTCTTCTAGGCTTATTAGGTCCAATGACCTATGTGATCACCTTCATCACATTGATCAGACAAGCATGTCTAGTTATATTCACTCACTATTGATCCTCATTAACTTGTACCTCCTTTTTCAAAGGTTCTCTCTTTCACTTGACTTCACATCTACATAACCCTTAAAGTCACACTACAAATCTAGAAACCATCACATTTCATTTTACTATATATAGAGTAGTCATGATTATCAACATCTTGGTCAGCCATTAGGTATACCTTTACCATTAAGGCATATAACATATGAATACATAGATAAAAACAACCCACATAGGTTGACCATAGCACCCATGGGTCAACCTTAAGTAACTAAACCATTTAATTAGGCCCTTGTAGCTGTTATAGGTCTCATGAAGACCCATTCACTCCTTTAGCTCTTCATCAAGCAAAAAAAGAACATAAGACCACTTCTAAATTCATAGGTCCACTCTACATGACTCCTTATTCATCCTCAAATACTTATAATCATCATTGTACACTTTTGTGTAAGCTCAATCAAATCAAACAATAGCCTTTTTCATAAGGATACCATGAATGAATACATAGATAAATTCTTAAGCATTGTTCATATACATATGATTGTTGAAACCTTCATAATATACATAAATTATCATCATGGAGTTAAAAATAATCCCCAATAGCTAATTCATCAAGAGATATCAAAACAAGCTCGAACAATCTTCTTGGGTTACTTGAATAACAAATACGAACACATAATCAAATTTGAACCTCAATATATTTGACCATACATGCTTTTAGATCTTTAAATCTACATTTATAAATGTTCCTTGGAATACTATACCACTTTTATTTTTACTCCATGAGCAAATTCATCATGGATTCAAAGTTATGGACAAAATATATACAACTAGTTTTTCCTTCATAAATTCAAATATTCAAAAGCAAATGATCACAATTAAACTTCAAACACTATGCTTGCATCTCATGTCCTCACTATTCAGATTAAACATAAACCATGTTGGATATTTGTCAATTATGTCATGATTATGTCATGGTGGTGTCTTAGTGAGTAGATGATAAAGTGTGCAATGTGCTTATCCTAATATGCTTGAAGTATGCTTATTTGATCTTCTATTTTGGCATGGTTAGAGATGTTTATAGATGATTATGGAGTATTTATCAAGTGAAATAGTTCCTATAAGATTTTTTTTATTATTTGATCACTTGTGTTCACAAGTGGAATTCATCTAGTAGTCTATATTTTTCATCTAAATAGTTTCGATCTAGTGGCATAAAATCTAAGTAGGCAGTTTGATGATGTCATAATTAACACTTATGGATGATTCAAGGGGATTTGGTCATATGGTTTTTTAGAAATATTTTTATCTCTTTATGAATTTAATAAAAGTTAAATCCAAACTCAAAATATAAACTACCAATAGGAAAGATTTATAAAGCAAATCAGAATAATAATAAGAAGCTTACCAATTCCTTTGCTTTATGTTACCTCTTCCTATGATTTACAAGTAAATGATTTCTTATAGACTAAGATTTACAAAGTTATGATTTATGGTGGATTTATGATAATTGATGATTGATATGGGATGATGGATTTGATATGAAATTCCTAGAGTAATTTTGGTATGGCTTTGATATGATTTCATGAGATGGTGTGAGATTGGAGTGAGAGCTTGTTTAAATATATAAGAGGGAAGATCAATGGACATTGTTAAAATTTGGATGATGAGGATCAATGGTCAAGAATTATCCAATGAATTAAAAATTCATTGGGAGTTTCTAGAGAAAAAGACTCTAGAAAAGGAGGGAATTCTAAGGAATTTAAAATTCTTTAGAATTCTCTAGACAGATAACTCTTTAGGGAAGGATAAGGGTGGTGGAGATTTTTAGATTCCATTAGAGAAAATAATGGTGTGTAGGAGATGATTATATGAGTATTAGGTAAGGATTAGAGATATAGGAGTGTATAAAAGGCTAGGGTGTAGGTTAGTAGGTGGTAGGTGAGATTATGGGAATTTAAAATTCCCATATAATGGCTAATTAGAATTAGATTAGGATAATAGGAGATTAGGAAGAATTAATGGAATAGTGGGATGGGATAAGGTTAGTAACATGGAGAATTATTAGAGGAAGGACATTATATTTAAGGATATAAATAGGATAAGTTATTAGAATAAAATAGGATAAGTAGAATTAGTGCTGACAAATAGGAATATTAGTTGACTATAATGAAGCAAGAAATTTTAGGTGCATATATTTTCCCCTCTCTGAAATGGCATTATGAGTGGATGAAGTGGAAAGATTAATGGTATTTCAAATAAAAAACATATCATGGGTGATTCTTACTAGATGATGTTAGTGGATATGATTCATGCCCCCTCAAGGGGATATGTGGAGAAGAATGAACTGGATGGCCACATGAAAGAAGAAACGATGGGTGGGATGTGATGGAAAGATGAGTGAATGGGATGCTAGATGTGGGATAGAAGATGAATAATAAATATTCTACATTGATAAATTATCCACAAATTGATAATGATGCCCCTGACAAGGACACATGCACAAGTAATAGAGGTGATAGGTGTCACAGTTCTAGACACACCCCAAGTAAGGACACATACATGGGAATAAATCATAACATGATGATGGTAAGATATAAGGCCACAAGATTTAGATGTATCTTGAGCAAGGATACATGTAAGGGAGGGCTATAGGCTAGGACAAGTCAATTTGATAAGATATGATGGGTATAACTCAAAGCTAAAGTTGATCAATATGATGATGATGATAAGAGAGAATAAATGATGTGATAAAGTGACCAAAAGACTAGGATATGAGGATAGATGATAGAGATAATGGCCGAGCTATCCTTGGAAACTACAAAAGTAGCCAAGTGTTTCCTATATAGTCTAAAAACATCCTCAAGCCAATGTAGTTCTAACTGGGAGATGATGATGATAATAATGATTATTAGTGATTAGAAAGTGATTATGATAAGGGTGATTAGTCTTATTAGTGATTAAATGATATGATGCAAATGATGAGATGGGGATGAAAGATTGAATGTTAGTTAGATGGATTGAGAGCATTAGATTAGTAATGTAAATAAGGATAGTTATATGATTAGAGGAATGATGAGGGTGGGTATGATCAAGCCATCAAAATGTCATAAAGCTCATTATAGTCTAATTAATCTAATAAAATATAGCACTTGGAAATATGCCCCATGATATAAGCATGACCAAGAGGACATTATGTCAAGGTGCATGGGTAAGTGTCAAACTCTATATCCTTGAGGGCATTTTTGGTGTCCTCTTACATCCTTGTTCATTTATAAATAGACAAAAAAAGGCACAACAAACATGAGATAAACACAATATATACATTCATAAAAACAAGATAAACAACAAACAATCAACACACATAAAAGTATCTACATGTAGGATCATAATGTCTTGCCTAATGATAGGATGAGTGATTGGATGATGTGTTGGATGATCATGAGGTGATTTTGGACTTAGGATAGATTTGGATTGGATGATATAAATAGACTAGATGTTACTCCTAGTTTAGGAGGGAAGGATGGATGACATGATAAGGGTGATAAAGTCTTTGAATACTGATTTGGCTTAAAATCAGATAAAAAATTGGCCAATGGATGGTGATTAGATAAGTGATGACCAAGGATTACCAATAGACAAGTCCCTATAAGGATCCAATCTAGTAAGGAGACTAAGATATTATGATAGGATAAAATACCTTTCATGATAGAAAAAATGATTAGATGGGTGATAGACATGAAGATGTAATGATAAGGATAGTGATGGGATCAAGTACCTTTCATAATAGTAAAGGGTAGTTGGATGCGTGCCAGATATGAAAATACCTTGATAGGAATTGATGGGTGTCAGATTAAAGTATTGAAAAGGTGGTGTATGTTGATAATACTTAGCCAATAAGATGATGAAGATATGATGGGTGACCACCTAGAAGTGGCTCCAAAACTAAATGTGGTATCAAAAGGATGGGATAGATAGAAAGATAGGAGATGGAATGGAGATGGACATGACTAGAAGATTGGGGATAAGACAAGACATAATGAACTTATTTTTGGGTTTTTCAAATTTTATGATTTTTTTAGGTTTTTTGACATTTTTCAAATTATAGGGATTTTTTAGATATGTATATACACTATACAAATCAGATTACTAGAAAAGGGAATACCAAGCCTAGAAACTAAGAGAAGGATGGAGGGATGATGGATGGAATGACAAAGGATAGTGGTTGAGCTATCCTTCAGCACAAAAATGTGACCAATTGCTGCCCACATAGTCTAAAAGACTCAAGCCAATGTAGTTATAGCTAATAGATTATGATGATGATGATGATGATGATGATGATGATGATGATGATGATGATGATGATGATGAAGAAGATTAATAGTTAGAAAGTGATGATGATGTTGGTGATGGTGAATAGGAAAATAGATGATAATGATGTAGTGATATATAAATAACTGTAGGTGATATGGTAATGTGGTATATGTGATATATGATAAGGTTTGAATCATAAAGCCCAAAATAAAGGGGTTTGGACTATTCCATAAGGAATCATAATCATAGTAACCCCATTGTTATGTTGATTGTTACTAGTGATAGTGGGAGTGGATGGTTTCATGGATGGAAAAGATTCAACATGATGTGGTTGGCGCTAAGAGGAGACATATATGTCATATGAATCTTGTCTAAAAGAGTGGGTAGAGATAGATGAAGTGATAAAGGATATTGGGGATATGGATAATGTCTCCAAGGATAGGTAGATGATTTGGGATAGTCCCTCCAACAACTATCCCAGAGGTAGCCCTTGATGCTTTTATGATGAAGATGTTGATTCCTTGATATATATTGCTATTTATTAAGACCAAAGCTAGGCTATCCTTACCATGGCATTAGGAACTAGTTTTCACCATGGTACTTGCCTAAGGCATCAGTGAGTTAGTTTTTACCATTAGATGGATTATATATATATATATATATATATATATATATATATATATATATATATATATGGGATAGATGGGTCCTATAGATGAAGGATACAGGGACTAGGTGTATAAATGCTTGAGGTGTATGATGTTCATAAGATCATCTAATTCTTCTCCCTCAAGCATGGATAATTTGTATGCACCTAAGCCCAATTTGGAAATAATGATGTATGGGCCCAACCAATTGGCTTCAAATTTTACCTTCTTATCTCTTTCTACATTAGTGTTCTTCTAATTTTCCTTGAGGACCAAGTCACATATTTTGAACTTCTGAGCCTAAATTTTCTTACGGTATTGATTATTGAGCTTATTTTGATATGCCTTCAGGTGATTTAAGGCCTAATATCATTTTTCATCGAGGAGTTTCAACTCTTGTAGGTACTCTTGTTGGTGATTATGGTTAGTAATTATGCCTCATAATGAGAGATAAAGAGAAGGGAGCTCTAATTTCATGGGTAATATTTATTTAGCTATGTATACCTAAGAATAAGGGGTGGAACCTGTGGGTGTGAAAACATTAGTGCAATAGGCCCATAATTCTAGATATAATTGAATATGCTAATCATGCCTAGCTTAATTGACTATCTTCTTCAAGATTTTGATTAGGGTCTTATTAGTTACTTCCACTTGTCTTTTGCCTTGGGGATAATATGGGGAAGATATATTTTGTGTGATGTGTTACTTTTGACAAATGGCCTCAACATCTTGATTATTGAAAGATTTTTTATTATTCAAGATAATATTGGTAGGGATGCTAAAGCAGAAAATGATTTAATTGAGGATGAATTTAGATATCTAGAGGCTAGTTATGTAAGCTAGTGTCATTTCCTCTACCCATTTTGTGAAATACTCTATAGCTATGATAATAAATTTATGCCCATCCAAGGAAGTAAGATTAATCTTACTGATTAGATCAAGACCCCATATAGAGAAAGGCCATAGGCTCATGATAGGATGTAGTTCTTATGTCAGTGCATGGATAAGGTTTCCGTGCCTATGATAGGCTTCAAATTTTCACACATATTGACAAGCATCATGTTCCATGGTTGGCCAATAGTATCCAATTTAGAGGATCTTCTTGGTTAAGGCCATCCCACTGATGTGCCCTCCACAAATGCTAGCATAGACTTCCTTGATTGCTTTAAATACCTCATCCAAGGTTAGACACCTTAACAAGGTTCTATCATAACCCCTTCGATAGATCTTGATGGCTAGGATGGTATAATGGGTGGATTGATGGAGAAAGGATTTTTTTTGATGGTGAGTAAGATTAGGAGGTAGGGTATTGTCATGTTGGTAGATGGCATGATACCAAGGGAGATTGGGATTATTAATGGTGAAAATTCATATAGGAGTTAAAGAGTGATGAGCTGGGGTGATCAATTATTCAATCATAAACTTACCCTCTAAGACATATTCAAGAATATCAATGAGGGAGCCTAGAGTAGCCATAGAACCAACTTCCTTATTATTGGCTCGTAACACTTGCTTAAATATGATATATTGAAAACTAGTTTTTACTTGCTCAACTAGTTGCTTGTATGGGAGCCACTTCTCATTATTTGTTTGGAAATCTTCATTTACCTATTTTATGATCAGTTGAGTGTCCTCAAATAATTTAAAATTCTAGATGTTCCATGGTATGACAAGATGAAGTCCTACTATGAGGGCCTCATATTTTGAGATATTTTTAGTATAGGGGAACATGAGACAAAATGCTTTGGGAATGAGATCACCTTGCAGGGTGACTAGCAGGATTCCTGCCCTTGACCCATGAATGGTAAGGGATCCATCAAAATATAACTTCTAGCTTTCTACCTGTGAGGTTCTCATAATGGATTCATCAGGAAAGGGAAATGTAAATAGCTCAACCACTTCTAGTGGATATTTTGCCAATTGATTTGCTATGTCATATCCTTTGATTGCTTTCTGATGGACATATTCAATATCAAAATCACTAAGCAACATGATTCACTTGGCCACATGACCTATTAATCTTGATATAGATAATATATACTTTAAAGGATCTATTTTTTTAATTAAGTGTACCTAATTATTAAACATATAATGCTAGTGTTTTTGGGAGGCAAAGACCATAACCCATTTAACTAGCATATAGTTTAACTCATATGATATTAAGGTATGGTTAAGATAATAAATGTCTCAATCCTTTTCTTGATCATTATGTTGCATGAGTAAGGCTCTAATGGCATAGGGAGTGGTGGATATATATAGCAACATTGATTTGCCTATAATTGATGGAGACAAGATAGGTGGATTTGCCAAGTATTGCTTAAGAATCTCAAAATTCTTCTAATAATTTTCATCCCATTGAAAGGTTAATCCTTTCTTAAGCATGTGAGTGAATAGATGACACTTATTGGCAAGATGTGAGATAAAACATCTAATAGCCTATAGCTTACCTTGAAGACTATGAAGTTGTTTAAGTGTATGAGGAGGTGGCATATTAGTATTGCTTAAAATTTTGCTAGATCTACCTTAATACCTCTCCTAGAGACAATGAACCCTAGAAAATTTCTTGATGTTACATTGAAGACACACTTTTTGGGGTTCAAGTGCACCTTGTATTCTCGTAGTCATTCAAA
This sequence comes from Torreya grandis, assembly GCA_037957365.1. Lineage (NCBI taxonomy): Eukaryota > Viridiplantae > Streptophyta > Pinopsida > Cupressales > Taxaceae > Torreya > Torreya grandis. The sequence goes on from JARHVA010002111.1 coordinate 2,508,268, forward strand.
TATCTTATGGAGGACTGTAGGATGCTCAGATCATGATTGAGAATTTCCTAAGATATCATTAACATAATCTTCCACAATATAATGCATTATGTCATCACACATTGATATGTTAGCCCTACATTATTCAGGCCAAAAGGCATGAATTGATAGCAAAATGTGCCCTATGGGATGATAAATACTTTTTTGTGCTAGGCTTTAGGAACAATTTTGATTTGGTTATATCTTAAAAATCCATTCATGAGAGATAACATCTCATAACCAGTAGTTGAATCTAAAATCATATCAATGTTAGGAAGTGGAAAATCATCTTTGGGTCATGCCTTATTGATGTCACAAAAATTGGTACATATCCAAATCCTACCATGTGGTTTTGAGATAGGGACTATATTCGATATCCAGTCAGAATAGTCAATAAGATGAATGAATCCTGCATCTAAGAATTTTTATAGTTCTTCCTTAACTAACAATGCCACCTTTGGATGCATCTTTCATAATTTTTGTTTGACTAGTTTAGAATTAGGATGGACATCAAGATGATGGATTACTATTGAAGGAACCAACTTAGGCATATATTCATATCTCCAAGTGAAGACATCAATAAATTCTATGAGCAAGGTAGTGAGAATTTCACACTCTGATTGCATAAGAAATTCCCCCAATTTCATGATTTTGGGTTTTTCTTCAATTCTAATATTTATTTCAATGACTTCCTTAATGAATTTAGGATATTGTTTTGATAGATAAGGGGGGTATTTGATTTCTAGCATGTTAGAGGCAGTAATCCCTAGTAGCTCAGTATTAACATCTAGATAACTTCTAAATAAATGGGACTATCAAGAACATCATCAAGCTTTATATAATATTCCCCTTCTAATTTAGATGTTTCATCATCACTTTGGTTGCTTATTGATTCTTGTTCTCCAAAATATACTGATTCACATAGATTGATTGAGAATCCTTTCTTGTGGTCTCTAGATGACATGAAAGTTCATACCCCCAGGTGCTCAAGAATAGCCTCATCATTTTGAAATGTGTCAAAGGCAGGCTCTTATTTGGCATCCTATTCTATGAGGGAGGGATAATGAAGGGAGATTTTGATGGTGAAGATGGAGGTGTTTGAAAAGAGGTTGGTGGTATCCAACTCTTTGAATTGAATATAAATAGACCCTATTTTAGTATCCTTATCAGGGAGAGTTTGCATTTTGGTCAAGATAGAATCTATAATGACATCAAAAGGGTCATAACCATATGGTTTATACCCTAGACCATAATAGCATGAGTTATCTTGAACATAAATAGGCTTTATCTCTCCCTTCTCCTGCCTACTTAGTCTTTTTCCTTTATAGTTCATGTATTTTATCATGTGGTGGATAGTAGGATATTTTTGCTATGGTGAGATGAAGTTATCATCATTGGTCAAGATACATGAATCATCATTGCCTTTAATGTGGTCATATAATAAAAATCCTACACTTTCAAAAGTTGTAGGGCCAAATTGATATTTGACGGTCTAAACTTCATCATGTGGGACCCATATCTTTGGGGAGACAATGGGAGATGGCTAGTGCAAAGGGTTTTGTACTCATATTTTCCATAACCTATAGATGTAATTTTTAACTTGGTAAGGTCTCGTGTTAGGGTAGATGTGGTGGCTAATTGATTAAGAGAGACATATTTGGTAGCTATAAGATTGAGGATGGAATTCTTAATGCCTCGAGATAGTGATGGATAAGGGATTTGATTCATTTGACAATTATGATGGTCAATAATCCTTAAGATGGTGACTTCCATCCTTGAATGAGGGAATTTAAGGCACTAATGAAGAGTGGATGGGATAGATTTCATTTCATGAATCTAATGTTTCCCAAGAAGCATATTATATGGCAAGTCTATGTTGACCACATGCACTAATGTTTGATGGATTAGGGGACCCATAGTGATGGGTGGATAAATAAACATAATATATGGCCACTCATTGTCATTTTACACTTTGATAATTATTAGATTAATCCCCAGTGATGATTCAGAGTACCCTAAATTATTTAATAAGTCTACATTACATAGTTTAAGTAATGATCCTCCATCTATAAGAACACAAGAGACATGATGATGGGTAATGGAAACTTTAATGTACAGTGGTTAGTTATGATGAGGGATAATTGGTGGTAGTTCCTAAGTGCTAAAGATGAGTGGGAGGGGGATAAATGAGCCACTATGCTTGAAACTGATTGGTGTTCAAGTTACTAGGTACCTATAGGTCATTAAGCACTTGATTTAATATTTCCCTATGCAAAGCAAATGTTTTTATAAGTTCCATAAGGGAAATCAAGGTAGGGGTATTTTATAGCTACTGAATAATGTCATAAGACTTATTATGCCTATTTGTGGCTTTCTTATAGGTATTCCCCCTTGGTATAGTGAAAGAAGTGGATGGTCATTGGGAAGGTGCTACTAGGATGGTGATTTTTTTTATGTCTGGTAGTAATGGTACAATGAGATGTGGCCAAATTTATTTTTAAAATTAGAGAGGGAGGCTCCTCAGAGGTGGGGATGTTGCAAAGTTTGATGATATTGATATAATGATATGGAACATTATGATAGTTGGCATAATTAGAAGAGGATGCCTATCCTTAGTCTCTTGGTGGTCTCTAATTTATTTGCTCATGCTTGGGAAGAGGATCTTTATAAATTCCCAACTATCCATTTCTTGATTGGGTAGAAGTAGGTTCTGATTCCAACTTGATGTCACCTCATTCAATCAAGTCTTGCACATAGTGTTTGAATTGCATCTAATTCTTGGTATCATGGCCATTTACCCTATGAAACTTACAATATTCATTATCATGATACTAATATGGTTTAGGTTGATGATCATCGATAGGTTGAATCTTAGGAAAATTAATCATGTTGGCTACAATTAATTGGTATAATAAAGTCACCAAAAGGATACCCAAACCTATAAGAGGTCACCTGCCTATATGGGGTCTTGGCTTTCCCCTAGGAACCTTGATAGAAGTGATGTGTGTTTGTGGTGGGGGCCCTTTTTTTTTGAATATTTTGGACATGTTGTGATTGTGGTTTGAAATCTATCACTCCATATCCAACAACATTCTTATTTTTGTTGAATACTTTTGGCTTATTTGAAAATTAATTTCCTAAATTTGCAATGTGCTCATTACTAGAGAATGGCTTGGTGATTCCTTTTTCTATGAGGGTTTTTTCAATTTGCATCCCCTTTTCTATAATTTCATCAAAAGTCTTTACAAACTATAATTTTAACTAATATTTAAATTCTATATTAAGATTGTCCACAAATATTTTTACCATCTCAATACATCTCACCTGATGTATTGAGATGTTATTTTACCTGATGTCTTTTTAGGTATGGTACATCTCAATAAACCTACCAATTTGTGCCACTGTTGCAAGAAATAAACTAGATTTTCACCATCTCTTTATTTTATGTTATAAAGGTAAATAATAGACACATCATCCTCTAAGTTAAAGGAGAAATGCCTGATAAATTATTTTGACAATTCTCCAAAGCTATAAGTTGACCCCTTGGGAAGGTACGTGGACCAATCTAATGCTGGTCTTGTTAATATTTTAAGGAAAATCCTTAATAGGTGGGAATCCTCCTAAGATACTTCATGGCAAGAAATTAAAAATTCTTTCATGTGATTCCTTGGGTCTCCTTTTCCCCTATATTTTTTAAACTTTGGAATTTTAAAATGTGAAGGGAATGAAATATATAGAATGTTACTATTTAAAGGTGATGAACAAAAATCCTCCTATTTGCATTTGAGGGCCTATGATCTAGGGTCCACTTGTTGGAGGGTTTCTTTCATCATCTTCCATTCTTGGGTAAAGGTAGGATCCCCAAGAGAATTGATATTTTGGTTTTGACTTCCTTGTAGGATATGGGTATGGTGGCTATTATGAGTGGTATGATTGGTATAAATATTATTGTGGACATTGTTGGTATTGTCTTAGAGTGGGGATAATGTACATTGATCCTAGAGGAGGAGATTAATTTAATGTGTAAGCTAGTGTAAGTGATCCTGAATGGTATCTTGTCTAATGTTAGCCTTAATATGTCAATTAATGAGGGGTGGTTATTGGTCATCTTCATTTAGGAATCCATGGTCCACTTGTTGGTGATCATTATGTCGCAGGGTTGATGGAAAATCATCATTTTTTAGGTAGGTGCCCCCAATTTGCATATTCCAATTTTGTTGTATGTATTATTTTAGGATTTGACCGACACCCTCATTATTAAGGAATTTATTGAGAATGTGAGTGTTATCATTTTCCCCTTGAGGTACGTGGATGTCACTATGGAAATCCTCATATTCCTAGGTTGGGTCCAAGAGTTGCCCCCTAATATGGTCTTCTTGATTAGAACCTTGTCCTTGACAAAACTGGGCTCAAGTTTGGATGACCATGATGAAAGAAGATGAGGTGGGATGAGGTGATATTGAAGGTCTTTTGACTATTAAAATTTAGTCTAAAAGATGAGACTAATAGTGGTCAAGAGAAAAATTTAATGGATAGGATAACTATAAATTATCAAGAGAAAAATAGCTCTTATAAGAAATCAAACTAACAAGGATAAAAAAGGGGATGTTAGGATTAAATAATTTTGTCAACTAGTAAGTAGACAAGTTGGTGGGTGCTAGAGATAAAAGATACTTGATAAGGATAAAGGATAATGATGGGTCCTAGCTTGATATCTTATAGTGCTATGTTTGATAATGATTTAAATTTGGGATAGGATGATGATGATTTGTAGAAAGGGAATGACCAAAAATAGTTTGATATTTTGTCCTCAACCAATATTCAAAAGAGGGATGAGGAAGAAAAAGGTATATGGACAAGGAATACTAATCAAGATAAATGGATAGGGGTGATGCCAAGATTATGACCACGCTTAATAAGGGGTTGGGGGAATAATATGTGGACACAAGTGACTCTTAAAAATGGTTAACTTAGGATGGATCAATGAGGGCTATTGTAATCTATTAAAAGGATGAATCTTGATCCTATAATGGGAATAGACAAGGAATGATTAATGAAAAAGGGATAATGGTAAGTGAAGGATAATATGGGGGATGTGAATTTTAATATATGGACTATAGACTAGGAGTTAATGTGATGATATAAGAAATGGATGAAAAACAAGAGTGGGTGATGAAAGATACTCTAGGAAATATGAATAATATTGACAAGGAGGGGAATGGACCTCTATAAGTGATAAATAAGTGGTACTAAGATATGTAATATGCCAAGGTATTGATGATGAATATATGGGGGATGTATATGTATAAGTTTAATGGGTGATTTCAATAAAAATAGTATGGGTATGATCAATACTATGGTGTGATTAATGGATAAGGAAAGGTCAAATTGAGGTGTGATTGATTATGGATGAGGTGGTCTTATGACAGGTTGTGACTAATTTAAGATAGGAGAGGGGATAATGAGAAGGATATCCAAGGAAATTATTGATATTGTCTCAAGGTGGGGATGATGTATATTTATTTTGGAGGAGGAGATTAAGTTATTGTGTAATCTAGTCTAAGAAATCCTCAATGGTAGTTTATCTCCTATTAGCCTTAGTATGTGAGTTAATGAGGGGTGTTTATTGTTCATCTTCATTTAGAAATCCATGGTCCACTTCTTGGTGATCATGATGTCACTAGAATGTAGCAATATTTTGATATCTTTATGAATTTAAAAAAAGGTAAATCCAAACTCAAAATGCAAACTACCAATAGGAAAGATTTATAAAGTAAATAAGAATAATAATAAGAAGATTACCAATTCCTTTGGTTTACATCACCTCCTTTTAGGATTTGCAAGTAAATGATTACTTGTAGACTTAGATTGATAAAGTGATGATTGATGGTGGATTTGTGATAATGGATGGTTGATATTGGATGATGGATTTGATATGAAATTACTAGAGTAATTTTGGCATGGCTTTGATATGATTTAATGAGATGGTCTGAGAGTGGAAGGAGAGCTTGTTTAAATAGATAGAAGGAGGGAAGATCAATGGCCATTATTCAAATTTGGATGATGAGGATAAATTGTCAAGAATGATCCAACGAATTAAAAATTCATTGGGAATTTCTAGAGAAGAAGACTCTAGAAAGGGAGGGAATTCTATGGAATTTAAAATTCTTTAGAATTCTCTAGAGAGAAAACTCTCTAGAAAAGGAGAAAGGTGGTGGAGATTTATAGATTCCATTAGATAATCTAATGGTGTTTATGGGATGATTATATGGGGATTAGGTGAGGATTATAGATATAGGGGTGTATAAAAGGCTAGGGTGTAGGTTAGTAGGTGGTAGGTGAGATTGTGGGAATTTAAAATTCCCATATAATGGCTAATTAGAATTAGATTAGGATAATAGGAGATTAGGAAGAATTAATGGAATAGTGGGATGGGATAAGGTTAGTAACATGGAGAATTATTAGAGGAAGGATATTATATTTAAGGATATAAATAGGATAAATTATTAGAATAAAATAGGATAAGTAGAATTAGTGTCGACTAATAGGAATATTAGTTGACTGTAATGAAGTGAGTGATTTTAGGTGCATACAGGTTGTAATAAAATTATTTCCTAGTTATTATGCACCATATATAAAGTCATTCATTGAAGCGTAGTCAAATATATGAGGGCGAAAATTTGGCTTCTCAAAAAAAATCACTAAGTTCCCATACTTAGCCAATTTTGCAAAGGGTTCAAGTAGAGCTAAGTAAGCATGTTGATGATGTCAGAATTCACATGCATGAAGGTTTATAGAAAAAATGATCATATGGGTTTGTTCATTTTTCCCTAGTTTATATTTTCTAAAATTTAGATCATGTGATGAAGCACAATATAAGTTATGTAGGAGAAAATTTGGTCTCCTAGATAAATTCTAAGCATAGTTGGCTTTGTGATAGAATATTTTGAGAAGGAATTTTAATGGAAATATATTTCACATGTGAAAATTTTATAGGTTCATTGTTTTATATGGATGGATTATCCTATTTGATGAGATCATATGGTCTAAATTTTATATCATGCGTCTAAGTGTAGAAGAAGTTATTGAGGTGCAAAGTAGGTTTTCTTGGTATATTGCAGTTGGTCCACATACTTTGTAAATTTGCATGATGATATATATATGGAAATAGTGGAGATATAATGGATTTAAATATTTAATAAAATTAATATCTATGATGTTTATTAAGTCATATATTTTTAATTGTTTTTTGGTTAACAGAGTTAAAGATCAAGACCAAATGAAAATCCTACAGTGCATAGGCGATCATATAGATCATGATCTAACAATGTGTATTGATCAAGATGGTAAGAAGTGTTTGAGATTTAATGATAGATAAAATTTATAGGAAAATGATCTAATTATGAGTGTGTTTTCATAAAAAAATTATCAAATCGTGAGAATTTCTAGTTAAAGACATGGTTTATCCAGAGAGATCGACAATGCATGATAAGTTAGCATTTTAAGATTACATGAGATAAGGTCAAAGTAACTAAGGTTTAAAATTTGAGAATTGGAACCTATGAATTAAATTTAAGATAAAATTTATGGCATGAAATTTATCTAAATATGAGAGGACATGATATGTGAGTATAGTGTTTGCTATTTAACTATGACTGTTGACATTTAAATATTTAAATTTTACAAAGGGAAAAACTAGTATATGGTTTTTGGACCATATCTTTTGATCTAGATAGAATTTTAAAATGAATTAAAAAGAAAAGTGGTATAATAATATAAGGCACATTTGTAAATATTTATTTAAAAAATTATAAGTATGTATAGACAAATATATTAAGCTCTAAAGTTGATTGTGTGTTTGTATTTATTATGCAAGTAACCCAAGAAGGGTAATTGAGCTTATTTTGATATAAAGTAATGAATTAGAAATTGTGGAGTGTTTTATAATCCATGAGGATTATCTATGTGAATTTTTAATGTTTTACTAATCATATGTATTGTGACTAAAGGTTTTGAAGTTGACTATGTTTTTTATTCATAATGATTGTCTGTACAGAGAAGTGTTTGAGCTAATTATTCCTTAGTAGAAGAATGTTTTTATGACTATGATCATTTGAGGATGTATAAGGGGACATAAGGAGTGGAACCATGCATTTTAAAATGGTCCTATGTTCTTTATTTTCTTGTAGATGTATCAAAAAGGTTGATGGGTCTTCATAAGACCTAAAAGTGACTTAGGCCTATTTGAAAGTAGATTGTGCTTAAGTGTGACCTATGTAAGATGCCTTAAGAGTGAAGGCATGTATTGTGGATAACAAATTTTTTGATAAATAATGATATTTATATATATATTTAAATCAAATATTATTATTTCTAGACTTTAATTGGAAGAATTTAATGTGAGTGAGACTTGTGCAAGGTGGATGTAAGAGTTGTGAAGTGAAGGATAGGTAGTGTGTCTGTTGGTTGAGTTAATGAGTAGAATTTTTTTTTGAATATGTGGATGACCTATAGGTCATGTTACTAATGTTATTATAGTGATCTTATAGTTTGAGTATATGTGAAGAGGTTTGAGTGTGCATATGAGGATAGTTTGAGTGAAGAAGGAAAGACTTTGTGACATGCTTATTTGAGATAGAGAGAGAGTTTGTGTAAAGGTTAAGAAATATATATCAATCATTAGGTGTTGAAGACATCATTTCTAAGGTGGAGGTATTAAAAGGAGGGTCTAAATGACTTGGTCTTCCTTATAGGAATTTGTTCCTTTGTGAAATAGGTGTTTCACTAACTACCTTTGGTCAAGAGGATGTGATCAAGGTTTGCTAGTCTAAAAGAGTTGATCAGTCTCTTGTTTGTAATTTCTTATAGGATAGTAGTCCATTTATGTTGTGGGATTAAAATTGGATTTTATTCCCCATGAGGGTTTCTCATAGGAATTATGTGTTATGTGTTTTATCTTGTGTATGCATTGAATGAATGATATCTCCTATTATTTTTGCTTGATCAAATTGATATATGTTGATTAATTAATAGTTTAAAGGACTAAAATTGAAATTGAAATATTTGGGCTCACTAATTCACCCCCATCTTAGTGATTGTACCTCTAATAATTGTTATTAGAGTAGGTCCTTTGGTAAAATCTTAATAGATTGAAGGTGATCCAAGGTACAATATGGGTAGTCATCAAGGAGGTTTCTCTATTAAGCAAGCACCAATGTTCAATGGATCCAATTATGCAATTTAGAGTGATAAGATGAGGACATACATTACATCTCTAGGGTTTGATGGTAATGTGTTATAGATGGATATGTTTCTCCTACTATTCCTCTATCTAGTAAAATAGATAATAAGTTATTTGAGAACAAATCTAAGGCAATGAATGTTATTATTTGTTGTCTTTCAGAGACTAAATACACCAAGGTAATTCATTATAAATCTACTAAAGAGATATGGGACAAAATGAAAATCATTTATGAAGGAGATTCAAAGATCAATCTTGCTAAGTTGCAGACTCACAGAAGGTAATTTATAAGTCTCAAGATGAATGAAGAAGATACTATGGCATTCTTTCTGTAGAGTTGATGATATTGTGAACATAAATAGAGGTCTTGAAGAGAATATTGAAGAAGCTACTATATTTCAAAATGTATTAAGGTCCCTATCACTCAATTTTGATCCAAAAGTATCTAATATAGAAGAGATTCATGACATTACTTAGATGAATATGGATCAATTTCATGGCACCCTTACTACCTATGAGATGAGGAAGAATGATGATATACCGCCAAAGAATTAAGCAACTTTAAAGACTAAATTGAAGACAAAGAAGAGGTTTCAAGGTAATAAGCTAAAGGAGGATGACATTCTTGATATAAATGAAGATGAACTAATTAATTTTATTTCAAGGAAATTGAGAATAGACTCAAGTAAGTATAAAGGTAAATTACCCCTCAAATGCCTCAATTATGGTGAGATAGGACATTTTACTAATAAGTGTTGTGTTGTGGAGGCTATTTATAAATTACAATATATTTTCATATATTGTGTAGTTTAAATTTATTGTACACATTATATGTATTCTCACTAGGGTTCAGGGGCAGTAGCCCCTAAATTTTTTTTGGACCCCTTTTAATGAGAAAGTGTTTTGGTTTGACTCTACCCATGGTCTTGGTTCCCATTATTTTGAAATACTACTTTGTTGATGTATTATGTATTGATGTATATTTTGTAGTTAATACATCATAATAATAAGGGTTTGATAAGGAAGAACAAAGTGTGTGAATTTAGGTGCAAATTTAGGAGGGTTTATTGAGTGCAACTCTCAATAATATTTGTGCATTATAATTGTGAAGATATATTTGAGAGTGATTGTACTCTAGTGGCTTATAATAAAATGTGAGAAAGTGTTTATTGGTGGATGTATCACACATTTGGTGAAACATATTAAATCTAGTCTTCTTATTCTGTATGTTTATTTTTATTCTTTATGCATCACTAATCATATATATTATTATGATTATGTGAAATTATTTTGCATCAATTTTTGGTTTTATTCCTAATAATAAGTGCCCTCATAAGTATAAGAAGAATGATTATTAAGTTTATGATCAAGGTCATGATGATGGTGAGAGATCATACAAGTCTAACAAAATTAAAAAAAGATTTCAAAAGGTTTGGAAACAAGAAGAAGTACTTCAAAGACAAGAATAATCTCTACACTAAAGAAGATTACAGCTCATCAGATGAGAGTGAAGTTATTGAATTAGAGTATGATCCTGAAGATGATGGTCTTGTTGAAGATGAAGATTAGTTCATGGCTAAGGAAGGTAGTTTCTCACATCAAAAAGAGTCTAGTTGGAGTGATTCAGAAGATGATAAAGTTGAGGTGGACTATGAGACTGCATTGACAAAAGCTCATGAAGAATTGAAGATTGATAAGAAGATCAATAAAAATATGAAATATAAAATCAAGGACTTTGAGGAGAAATTTAGTGTGTTTGAGGCACGAATGGATGAATATGCCAAAGAACATGAAGATATAGTCAAGCATCTTAGTTATTAATTAGAAGACTTGTCTACAAGCCTAAAAGCTAAAGATGAGTGCTCAAGGTATGCTTCTAAGATTTTGTCTTTTAAAGATGAATTAGAGAAGTATGAAAACATGGTGAAATAATTTTTAAAGTTTGATAAAAGCTCTAATGATTTGGATGATCTCCTAAAAAGTCAAAAGTTAGCTAGTGATAGATTTGGATTGGGTTTTAATCAAGATCCCAAAGTTACTTCTCAAGTTAACATGAATGTCAATAAGATCAAGGTGGATCAACCTTTAAATAAAAATCATTAGATAAGGAATAAAGGTACTAGTAAAATGAATACAAATAAGATCAAACAACCAAATGCCATGAGGTATGCAAATTTCAATGGTTACTGTTATACTTGTAATTAGTTTGGGCATATAGATAGAGAGTGTATAAGACTTATTAAGAATGAATCTACATAGAAATATGATGGGGTTCATCAGTCAAAAAGTGTAAGCAAGGTTGAGTGTTTCAACTATCATGATGTGGGACACTTTGCAAAACATTCTCCATTTAAGGTAAGACAAGTTGAGTTTCCTTCAAAAAATGTTGAGTGATATAGTGGTTATGACATAGGACACATTGCAAGATTTTTTTCCAAATCTAGAAAGGTAGAAAGAGTTTTTTGCAAAAAGTATGGTGTGATTCAACCATGAACAAAGAGGTCACAGTGCTAGGTTCTACAAGTAATGGCCTATAAGTCAGAATATGTTCAATCAGGCTCCTAGAGTACATGGAAGAAGACAAGTTAACTCATGGAGACCAAATATGGTAAGTAAGAGTTATGATGAGTTCTTAGGTATAATTAATATGTTTGATATGGTGGATAATGCTTCAAAATTTGAATAGTGTTAAGGGCTCTCATTATTTTCTCATGTTGAGAATAAAGAGACCAAGCTCAAGGAGAAGACTAAAATATTGGTTGAGGTTAGTCTTGAGATGTGTATGAATTCAAGTGAACATCTTACTATTATTGAGAAAGCATCATGAAAATAACATCGTTTGTCAATGCCTAGTAATGAGGTTCCAAACTATAAAGAAGATTCTTTAATTGAAAAGGTATGTCATAAATCTATGTTATCTCCATATGTTATCAATTCTATCATAGAAGAGAAGGAGAATGTTGTAGTAGAGGAGCAAGTTATTTCTCTTAAGCCTAATAAGAATAATAAAGATAATTTGGCCTATAGATATAAGAGGATTCTAGTGTTTACTAAGGAGATGTGGTACACTCTCACTTTATTTTAGGATATTATGGTGTAGAGGATGTCTCTATCTATGCTTCTTAAAGAGACTCCTTTCAATGGAGAACCAAGTATTACTGAGGTATTTCTTAGATGGTCCTAGAAGGCTAGAGTAGAGTGTTCTTAGTTGGAATAGGTATGTCCAGGTGGAAAATATGTTGAGTTAATGTCACGATGTTGATAACTATATATGAAATCAATATATAGGGTTAGATTGAAGGTTATTAGATGGAAAAGGAGGTATTGTGATTTTTCAAGATGATATTTTTGCATAGAAATGTCTATTGAAATTATTATATCATGGTCTAGGTGGTTTTATGGTCTAAAGGTCTATTGAAATCAATTTAGATATTTTTGTTAGCTCTCAATTTTCCTAGTTTATGCGTACGACCTTGTAGGTCCTAAGATGGGTTATAGGAAGTCAAGGTTTCTAATTGTGTGGAAGCTCAATTTTTGGTCCAAAAGTGTGTGATGGGTGTTTCTAGGTGTGAAATAGGTTTCAAAGATATGTGTTGACTAGAAGGAGGTTTGTTGACCTTGTTTGTTTTAAGATTCTAGGGTTTTTGGCTCTACTAGAAAAGTGGTTTGCCTTATGAGTTAAGGTTTTAGGCCTATAAATATGTTGAATGGGATAAATGGGTTTTAAAATCAATATTTATATATATTTGAAGGTTTATGGTTCTCAAGTTATTCAAAATTTTGTCAAGTTGGAGGTCTAATTAGGTAGTTGGATTGTGAAGAAATTATATTATCGAGAATGAACTAGTTGTTGAGAAATTTTGTGTTTAAGGGGGAACATTAGAGTGATTTAGAGATTAATTTTTAGGTCCTAAAAATATATATACTAAAATATATGGGCTCTGCAAGTTTCAAGTAGGGATATAAGGAGTCTAGACATGCCTTGTATGAAGACTTGATGTTTTTGCTCAGTGTTTCTAGAATAACAAGGTATGTATGTTTCAAGAAGAGTTATAAAGTTTTTTTATAACATGTTTCTTGTTTGGCATGTGGCATGAAGTTCTATTGGTGGTCTTTGAGGTTGATTGAGAGAGAAGGTTAGTAAACCTGTATAGTGGTTCATAATGATGTATGGAGATTTGAAGATGATCAAAAGGTGAAATAGCTTAGAGATCTTAGGGGAAGTCCCTCTCAAATGTTTCTTGGTGAATTAAATTATATTTTAGTTCTTTTGTGTGTTCTATCTTCATTGGTTATAGCTCTTGATAGTAGAGAGTGTTGGCATGGAATAAGAGGAAGTTGTCAAGACAAGAAGAAGTAGGCTCAAGGTAAGGGGGAGTTTGTATCATATTTATAATATGGTCCTTTCCTAATTATCATATTGTTAGGTCCTAAATATTATTTGGTTCCAACTTTGTCATTATGTTAAAGGGGGAGAAAATTCTTGATGTGGGAGTGTTTGAAGAGAGAGAAGGTGAGCTGTATATTTCTATATATGATGGTTGTTAAGATCAATGACAAAGGGGGAGATTGTTTGAGAGTTGTTAGTTATGTCATAATGATTTCATGGTGGTGTTTTGGTGAGTGTATGAAGTTCCTTGATATCTTGAGTAACAATGACAAAGTGTGCAATGTGCTTATCCTAGTATGCTTGGTTGATGTTATATTTTGGCATGGTTAGATATGTTCAGGTATGAGTATGGATTATTAAGCATGTGTAATATGTCCTATAATAGGTTTTATATGATTTTATATATATTTTACATAAGTTTAATTCATCTAGTAGTCCATATTTTTCATCTAGAAAGTTTGGGTCTAGTGGAAGAAAATCTGAGTAGGTAGTTTGATGACATCATAATTACTACATATGGATGAGTCAAGGGGAGTTGACCATATGGTTGTGATAATATTAGTATCTATTTGTTATATTACATATCTAAAGTCATGCATAAAATTTTAGTGAAATATATAAGGGTGCAAAGTTAGCTTCTCAGACAAAATTCACTAAGTTCCCATACTTAGCCAATTTTGTAAAAGGTTCAAGGAGAGCTGAGTAAGCATGTTGATGATGTCAAAATTCACACACATGGAGGTGTCTATAAAAAATTATCATATAATTTTATTCATTTTTTTCCATAATTTATATGTGATAAATTTCAAATCATGTGACGAATCATGGTAAAATTTATGTAGGAGCAAAATTGGTCTCCCACATAAATTGTAAGCATAGTTGGCTCTATGATAGAAGATTTTGAGAAGGAATTTTAATGGTGATATATATTGAACGAAAAAATGTTCCAATTTTTTTTTTATATGGATGGATTTTCATATTTGAGGAGATCATATGGTCCACATTTGAGATCATGCATCTAAGCATAGAAGTTATTAAGGTCCAAAGTAGACTTTCCAGGCATATTCTAGTTAGTCCCCATATTTAGTCAATTTACATGATGTTAAAGATATATACCTAGTGGATATCAAATGACTCATATGAGTTCATATAGTGAAGATATATGGTGTTAATAAATTCAAAGAGGTTAAAGTGTTTTCTGGTTAACATAGTTAAATATTAGGGCCAAATGAAGATCCAATGGTGCACGGGTGATCATACAGATCATGATCTAATGATGTGTATTGATTGAGATGATAATAAGTGTTCAAGGTTTAATTAATAATAAAAGGTGTAAGATAAGGATATAATTGTGATTGTGTGTTTATATAGATTTATGAAATGGTAAACATTACTAGATAAAGACCTGGCTTATCCATAGAGATCGATGGTATGTGATAAGTGAACATTACAAGATTACATGAGATAAGGTCAAAGTAACTGAGGATTAACATTTGAGAATTGGTACCTATGCATTAAATTTAGGATAAAATCAATTATTTGATATTTATATAAATTTGATAGGACACAAGATGTGATTATAGTGCTCAATGTTTAACTATGACCATTGACATTTAAATATTTGAATTTTACAAAGGGAAATATCAGTCTATGGTTTTTAGACCATATATTTTGATCTAGATAGAATTTGACCATGTATTAAAAATAAAAGTGGTATATTACTCCAAGATGAAATTCAAAATATTTATTTGAAGATCTAGATGTATGTACAAACAAAGATATTAAGCTCTAAAATTGATTGTGTGTTCGTGTTTATTCTGTAAGTAAGCCAAGAAGGGTAATTGAGCTCATTTTGATTTTGTTTTGATGTATCTTGATGAATTGGTGATTTTGGAGTATTTTATAATACATGAGGATTATCTATATGTATTTTTTAGGTTTGACCAATCATATGTAGTGTAAACAAAGGTTTTGAAGTTGACTATGTTTTGTAATTCATAATGACTGTGTGTACAGAGAAGTGTTTGAGATAATAATGTTTTAGTAGAAGAATGTTTTTATGACTATGATCATTTGAGGATGTCTAAGGGGAAATAAGGAGTGGACCCATGTATTTGAAAATGGTCATATATTCTTGATTTGCTTAGAGCTATATCAAAAAGGTGAATGGGTCTCCATAGGACCTAAAAGTGACTTAAGCCTATTTGAAAGTAGATTGTGCTTAAGGGTGACCTATGTAAGATGAATTAAGGGTGAAGGCATGTATTATGGCAAACCAATATGTTTATAAATCATGATATATCTATATATAGAGAAATCAAAGATGATGATTTCTAGTCTTTGAGTGGAAGACTTGAATGTGAGTGAGACTTGTGCAAGGTGGATGTAAGAGTTGTGAAGTGAACGATAGGTAGTGTGCTTGTTGGTTAAGTTAATGAGAAAAATAGTTTATTTACTATATTTATGACCTATAGGTCATGTTATTAATGTTATGATATTTCTCTTGTAATTTGAGGATATGTGAAGAGGTTTGAGTGTTCATATGAGGACAATTTGAGTGAAGAAGCAAAGAGTTTGTGACATGCCTATGTGAGAGGCCTATTTGAGATAGAGAGAGAGTTTGTGCAGAGGTTATAAAATAGAGATCCATCATCAAGTGTTGAAGACATATTTTATAAGGTGGAGGTGTTGAAAGGAGGGTCTAAAGGACTTGATCTTATTTAGGGGAAGTTACTCATGAAATAGGTGTTTCACTAAATACCTTTGGTCAGGAGGATATGATCAAGGTTTGATAGTCTAAAGGAGTTGATCAGTCTCTTATTTGTAATTTCTTATTAGATAGTAGTCCATTTGTGTTGTAGGCTTGATATTGGGTTTTATTCCTGGTGAAGGTTTCTCATAGGAACTATGTGTTATGTGTTTGATCTTGTTTATGTATTGAATGAATGAGTTCTCTTGTTATTATTTCTTGATCAAATTATTACATGATTAAATAATAGTTTAAAGGACTACAATCAAAATTGAAATATCTGGGTTCATTGATTCATCCCCATCTTAGTGATTATACCTATAATACACCATTGATCTTCTTTGATATTTAATGCATATAATGCCAATGTACAAACATTAAAATTTAAACATGTTGACCTCACTCATGTAATCTAAAAACTTTGACTACATACGCTTCGTTGATCTCTTCAATATTGTCCTCACTTTAGTCATGCTATAAAATTGTCTCTTTGACCTCTTGAATTAATTTTCATCATTGATCTTGATCATTATGAATACCTGCTCACCATTGATCCTACAAGAAGCTTGATATTTATTTATACTTAGTGTTAAACCTCAAATACTTTGACCTGTTTGACTTGCTGTGCACTATAGATCTAGATGTATGAACTCCTATGCACCATTTATCTTTATGGATTAGTTAGGTCCTTATCATACACCACACACTATTTAATCAATTTATATGATCACCTATGAACCCTAGGATCTCCATTTGGTCCTGGTCTTTATCTTTCATAAAAATGACTGTGTGAACCTTTGCATATTTGCTTGGAAGGCCAACTTTGTACCTTCATGTCTTTTGATTCACTGAAGTACAAGTTCTAAAATTTGGACCATATAATATCCTCACATAGGAGAATCCAACCATGTGATAATATGATCTTATAATCCTCACATGTTTGATATATAATGAAATTAAAATTCTCATTTAGATTTTTTCTCTCACTAAGTTAACTATGTCAAAAACTGCTTAGAAGGCCAACTTTAAACATGTATATATTTTGACGCGCTTCATTTCATGAACTTAAATTTATCATAAATGAACTAGGTAAAAAATTTAAAAAAATCATCATATCACCTTCTCTTGAAACATCTACACATGTGAGATATGCCATCACCAAAATTATTACTCAATTATTTCTTGCCTCATACAAATTCAACTAAGTATGGGAAAACACTATCAAATGTTTGAGATCCCAACTTTGCGCTTGCATATATTTTTATGAATTTAGGTGCCTAAATTAAAACATATCATATATAAATTAGGTACTAATGTGAT
Source organism: Torreya grandis (assembly GCA_037957365.1). Classification (NCBI taxonomy): domain Eukaryota; kingdom Viridiplantae; phylum Streptophyta; class Pinopsida; order Cupressales; family Taxaceae; genus Torreya; species Torreya grandis. The sequence continues at coordinate 2,525,986 of JARHVA010002111.1, forward strand.
GATAGACATATTAATAACTCCCCCTGAATCATCCATATGTGGTAATAATGATGACAACAAACTGCCTACTTAGATTTTCTACCACTGGACCCAAAAAGTCTAGATGAAAACTATGGAAAACCAGATGAAATAAACTCATGCACACAAGAAATAAAATCATATAAAAAATCTTAGGGACCATTTTCACATCCTTAAATAATCATACTCATCCCTGAACATCCTTAACCATGTAAACTCTGAAGATCAACCAAGCCTTATTTAAGCACACTAGGATAAGCACATTGCACACTTTGTCATTATCACATAGGCTATCAAAGCACTTAATATACTCACATAGACACATATGAAATCATAATGAAATTATTTACAACTCTTGAACAATCTCCCCCTTTTTATTGATGTGAACACTCATCAATATACAACTCACCTTTCTTCTCTATTTTCAAGCACTCTCACAATAGAAACTTTCTCCCACTTTGGCTCAATGAAAAAGTGGGCACAAAATGATCATGAGGAAATAAAAAAAATACTAAAAATAGTATACCATATTATAAATATATTATAAACTTCCCCTTACCTTGATCCTATCTCTTCTTGCCTTGATAACTTCCTTCTTGCTCCATACCAACACTCTCTTCAACCAATCACTTCAACCAATGAAGAAAGAACACATAAGAATACATAAATATGATGGAACATATAAAAAAAAACTAATAGGGACCCCCACTAAATTTTTTGATCCATTTAATCACTTGAGCATCTTCAAATCTCCACACACCATGAAGAACCACCACATAAGCTTACTAGCCTTCTCTCTCGTGCTACCACAAGGACTACCAACAAAGCTTCATGACACTCACCAAAAAGAAAAAATTAAGTAAACCAAATTGAGAAAACACCTTTAAATACTAATTCCTTTCTCTTTTTTATAATTTTATCAAAAGACACTCTACTTATTTTAAGGTCTATCAAGTTTCCTTTTAGCCCTACCTAGAATTTGTAGAGCCCACAACTTTTAGTAGATACATATTCAAGACATAAAAATTAATATATGGATCAATATAATATTCCATATTAATAAATTAAATTTTAATCACCTATCTCATCCTTTTTATTATATTTACTTCACAACAACTTGCCAATTAGGCCTCCAAATAGATAAAAACTTGAATAACTTGAGAACCACAAACCTTCAAATCTCTATGAAGCATGATTTAATAACCCATTTGGAACATTAAATATATTAAGAAGCCTAAAATATCAATTCACATGGAAAATCACTTTTCTATTAAATCCCAAAACCCTAGAATCTCAAAGCACATAAGGTCAACACATCACCTTTCAGTCAATGCACACTCTTAAAAATTCTTGCACACTTGGAGACAATAATTACACACTTATGGACCAATATTTTGGGCTTACATATTTTTGGGAATCCACAAATCTGATAACTCATTTTAGGACCTACATACACTTAAGCACAAGCTGGGAAACTTGAGAGCAAACAAAAATCTCCAATTTGACTTCAACATACCTTCAGACCACAAAACCACCTCGAACATGTTAGAATAAGGTCAACAAATATTTACATGTAAAAATGTCATATTTAAAAATTATAAATAATATTTTTCCACTTGAAAACCTTTAATCTGATCCTACAGACTGACCATATACAATTATGACATCACTTTGGCATCACTACATCATATCTTCCTCCTGGACATACTTGATCCAACTCCTAAAGAATACCATATAACTTAAAGATAAGAATATACAATAATATCCTTTATTCTTAAGCCTTCTTGATCCTTGGACCTATCTTCTTATAGAACTCACAATCTCTCTTTACTCATGCATAAAGATTTAGTACCTTGACAAAACACATGACTTGGTTTGATCAAGTCATCATATCAATGTTATTGAATTCACAATTGAAGAAGATATATTCAATATTCTATCATGATAGGAACATCTCACATATTCCCTCCCTAACTCCATGTTACACTTGGATCATGACATATTTAATAAGTCATAAAATACTATCTAATCATAGTAAATACTTGTATAGAGACATCTCACCTTCAAAATAATGTGAAATTCCATGGAATAAATAATTATTCAACAATCCTTTAATAATATTAGAAATATCTAGGACTTAGTCCTAGAAGAGAGGCTTTTCAACTTATAGGCTCACCTAGCATCTACCACAAACTGATATGCAAATAGATATTTGAAACTCACCTTTATACCATAGCATTCAAACCATGATCAAAAAGTTATCTCCTCAAGATAAGACCTCTAAGATTCTTCACAATATTTTTTTCTCGAAGAAAAATAAATGCACAAACATACCTTATTTTCATACCATCTCATCAAATAATATCTGATAACCACCAATCTTCCTTTGATTGATGAGAGTCTTCTTAAAGCCTATATAGAGACACCCCTTTGACATATTGAGATTAAAAGTCCCAAAATTTAGGAAACTTCCATATCTTCATACCTTTTTTTGACTTATAGTCTTGCCTAACTTTGAATGAGTCTTTGACTTCATTTTTTTCTTTAGATTTGTCAATAAATTCTATCAATAGAAGCTCTTGATTTTTATTTTTGTCAATCATGGAAAAATAACCATCTTTGGTCTCAGTTTGATCTCCTATAACAGGCTTAGGTTTCCATACCCTTTTATGACATTTTCCTTGCACATTAGGATAATAATACACCTTATTTTGATTTTAGAACTCATTCAACCTATTCTTTCAATACCTAAAAATGTGAACAACTCTATGACACCTAAAACAAACAATATCATTCATTATATTTGCTTGATGATGAATGTGATCTTTTCTATCTAGATATAAGATAATTTCTCTTAAAAGTCTTATATCTTCTTTATTTTTGATTCCTTATTTATTTTAGTAGGTACTAAACCTCTTAACTGATCTAAGAAATGACTTCTCCATGACCAATTTCTCTTTCTTCTAAGGCTCCATGAATGTCCATACTTGACTGATTTCCTTCTATAGTTCTTAGCTCTATGACCATACTTATCACATGTATAATAATGACCATGAAATAAACTAACATACCTTAAAGCATTTAGTTTTATAACAGACCATCTTACATTGATTTTAGAGATTGAATTCTCCTTAACATACTCAGGATTTTCATACTTCTTTTTAAGTTTATCCAACTTGACATAACAAACTCATGCTGACTCTTTAAGGACCCCATCTCAATCTTTAACTATGTGTGCTCATCTTCTCTTACTTATAGATTTGCATTTGCATTCTTTAACTGATCCTTAAGAATACTAATCTTCTCTTTATCCTCTTTGGCCTTATTATTCATGTATTTCAATCTATATTCTTTCACTTTGATAGACTTGATTTATTCTTGATACTTCTTTTCTTCTTTCTTGGATATGCCTAACAAACTTTCCTCAAGAGAACTAATTTATAATTTAAGACCTTTGATCATATTCCTCATTTTATGATTCCTTTTTTTATGATCCTTTAGTTCACCAAGTGCACTCAATGGCTCAGATTCTAGATCAACTTCTTCTTCCTTGCTATCAACTTCTCTATTGTTATGGCAAGTTTCTTTATCAAACATGATGTCCTTTTATTTAGAAGATAAACTAGTCTTGGCATCTACTAGCTAAACTTTGAGATTATTAAAAACATTCTTATCCTCTGTGGCATCTTTCTTCAAAGTACATATAGATTCTTTAAGTGGCTTAATCACAACCTTTCACTGTTGATTATCTTTCTTCAACTACTTAGCCATCTATGTACCTACTTAGGATCTCCTTCAAGTTGTTAATCTTCCTCTAAAGGACCTGATCTAATACCAATTAATAGAGGTATAAGTACTAAGAGGGAGGCTGAATTAGTGAGCCTAAAAAATCCAAGCTCACTTTCAATCCTTTCAATTTTTTAAACAATTACCATAAGCATTCATGAAGCATACACATTCATTCATAATAATGAGTAAGAGATATAATGCAAGATCAATCACATAACACATGAAATATGTGGGAGATACTCTTAGGGGAGAAAACCCACTAGAACTTGAAATTGGACTACTGTCCTATAAAATAATAACCAATTTAAAATAGTTTCAATTGATCAAGGAACTACAATCCCTATTTAGTGAGACTATAATTCCACAAGGTTCTACCACACCTATCTAGTTGAGCTATAATAATAACTATACATTTATTAAGTTTCACCTTGTAAATTGGTTGTAACCCCCTTATATATAGAGCTACCAAAAAAAAACATAAGAACACATCCACCTTTGAATTGATGTCTACAATACTCGATGATGGACCTTTGCTTATCACTCTTCACCTTTGTTCATACTCAATTTGTAAGAGCACTAATCTAACAATGGAATTATTATAGGTCATACAAAAAATTCTAAATTAGTTTTTATTTTTAACTGATTGATAAGGTACCCATGCTTTCCTTTTTTTCACCACACACACTCTCTCAAACAATCTCATGAGCACACTCACTCATTCTGCCTCTTCTAGGCTTATTAGGTCCAATGACTTATGTGATCACCTTCATCACATTGATCAATAAATAATACCTAATTATTTTTTATCACTATTTATTCTAACTAATCTATACCTTATTTTTCAATGTTTATCTCCTTTACTTGGCTCCATGTCCACACAACCCTCAAAGTTACAATACAAATCTAGATACCATCACATTTGGCTTTATTATATATAGAACAGTTATGATTATCAACATATTTTTCAACCATTAGTCATACCTTAAAACTTAATTAATATATCATATGAATACATATCTCAAAAAAATCCACATGGGTCATCCATATCACTCATGGGTCACCCTTAAGGAACTACACCTTTCAATTAGGCCTTTATAGCCCTTATAGTTCTAATGAAGACTCATTCACTCCTTTAGGAATTAATAAAGAAAAAAAGAATATAAGACCACTTAAAAATGCATATTTCAACTCTAAATTACCCCTTGGTCATCCTAAAATTCTTATAGTCATCATTTCACTCTTTTGTGAAAGCTCAATCAACTCAAATAATAGACTTGTTTATAAAAACACCATGAATGAATACACAATCAACTTCCTAAGCATTGTTTATACTACATATGATTATTAAAACATTAATAATTCACATAGATCATCCTAATGGAGTATAAAAAACTCCCCAATATCCAATTCATTAAGATATATCAAAACAATATCAAGCCAAGCTCGAATAATCTTCCTAAGTTACTTGCGTAACTAGTACAAACATATAGTCAACTTTAAACCTAAATATATTTGATTGTAAATACTTAAAAATATTAAAATATATATTTATAGATGTGAATTATAATAATATACCAATTTTATTTTTAAAACATGAAAAAATTCATCCTGGATCAAAAGTTATGGACAAAATATAGATCACTAGTTTTTCCTTTACAAATTCAAATATTCAAAAGCAAATAGTCACAGTTAAAATTCAAACACTATGCTTGCATCTCATGTCCTCACTGCTTAGATTAAATACAAAAAATTTATATTATTATATATTTAATTCATATATAACAAATTTACAAACATTAAACTTTGAACATGTTGACCTCATCTCATATAATCTGGAAACTTTGACTACATATGCTCTATCGATCTCTTCAAGATTGTCCTCGCTTTAGTCATGCTAGAAAATATATCTTTAACATATTGAATTTAATGTGAATCATTTATATCAATAATTATGAATACCAACTCACCATTTATCCTACAATAATCTTGATTTTTATCTCTACTCAATGTTGAACCTCGAACGCTTTGACCTCTTTAACTTGTTGTGCACCGTAGATATAGATGTATGAACTCCTATGCACCATTGATATTTGTGGATTATTTAGGTCATTTTAATTAGCCACACATTTTTAATCAATTTTTATTATCTCTTAAGATCCTTAATATATCCATTTGGTCTTGGTCTTTATCTTTTACAAAAATGACTATGGGAACCTTTGAATATCTACTTGGAAGGCCAACTTTGCACCTCCATATCTTTTACTTCACTAAAGTGCATGTTATAAAATTTAGATAATATAATCTCCTCACATAGGAAAATATAACCATGTGATAATATTATGTTTAAACCATCACACATTTGAGATATAATGACATTAAAATTCTCATTTGATTTTTTCTCTCACAAAGTCAACTATGTCAAAAATTACTTGAAAGGCCAACTTTGAACATGTATATATTTTGACGTACTTCATTTCATGATATTAAATTTAGTGGAAATAAAATAGGCATAAAAATTAAAAAGATCATAATATCACTCTTGAAACATCCACATGTGTCAGATATGCCATCATTAAAATCCTTACTCAACTTTTTCTTTCCTCATACAAATTTGGCTAAGTATGGGAAAGCACTATCAAAATGCCTGAGAGTATAACTTTGCACTAGCATATATTTTAACAAATTTATGTGAATGAAATTAAACTAAACTCATTGAAACTAAGGAATAATGTGATCATAACCATATGACCAACTCTCCTTGACTCATCCATATGTGGTAATAATGACATCAAGAGACTGCCTACTCAGATTGTCTGCCACTGGACCCAAAAATTCTAGATGAAAACTATGGATAACCAGATTAAATAAACTCATGAATACAAGAAATCAAAACATATAAAACATATTAGGGACCATTTTAACATACTAAAATCATCATACTCATATTTTAACATCCTTAACCATACAAACTTTGAATATCAACCAAGTCTTCCTTAAGCACACTAGAACAAACACATTGCATACTTTTTCATTGTCACATAGGCTATCAAATCAATTCATCCAATCACTAGGACACATCCATGACATCATCATGACATAATTTAAAAATCTCCAACATATACCTTAGGTTGAGGGGTGACTGCTTTTGATCTCTTTTTAGATGGAAATGATAATTCCAAAAAAATTGTCCTCTTACCTTTAGTAGATGATCTTGTTTACTTGATTGACATGTGCTGCCTTTAAATTTTGAGTCCATAAGTTGGTGGAGTCACTAGTTGATTTTATATTTACATGAAACTTGGATAATTATCGATGATAATAACACCAATCTCTATGTAAATTTTGTATCCCACTAAGCATGAAAAAAAATATTATCACATAGGATTGCACATGTCTTGATCATGTAGCTTGTTGTGAAATTTCCTAATGATACAATGGAAAAACCTATAAATACATGGGACCTTCATAATTTGAGGTTAATATTTAGAGAAGGCCAACTTCCTTTCACTAAATTTGATGCAAACTAATAAAATACTAGTTTTATGGAAGTCTTGCTCTTTAGTGCTTTTGAATATTAAACTAGGGTTTTGATAGGGAAAAGGGTTGAACAATTGAAATTTGTAGAAAACTAAAAAATAAAAAAATACTTTATAGTGGATTTTAATGATTTCTTGATAAACATAATAGATCAAAAAATATGTTGAATTTGTTTAAGCATAGACTCATACAAATAGAAATTAGAGGCAGTATTTTTAGCTATTTTTAATAAAAGGGAAGAATATCTTTATTCCAAATAATATTTTAAAGAGGGTAAAATACCATAGATGAATTTATTAAAATTGAAACAAAGAGACAAATGTTACACAAATAATCAAATATCTTGCATGCACATATAGAGTTTTCTCAAGACAAGAAAGGTAAATCTTCAACTTTATTTTTCTCCAAATGTTATAGCTTGTAGTAAATATATTCAAAATTCCAAAAATATAAATAGTAGAAAAAAGATAGATTGGGCCATGGGGTCTTCCCATTTTATACAAAATATCTCCAAGATGAGATGTATTTGAGAAAACTTGAATGCCTAATTGAAATATAGCATGCAAATCTAAAACCCTCATGCAAAAGAGGTGAGTTTGTCTATTTCTAGAATTTATAAACTTGCAGAATGGCTGGAAAATTGCATGCACAAGATATGTGTCATTCTTGGTGTAACATGGCATGGATAGAAGTGTTGAATCTCCATGTAAGGCTTCTTCATCTGGTATTGGCTAAAAATAAGTTCTTCACGTAAAAAGAGGTGCTCAAAATATAACTTGAGTTTAAAAATAAGATAACTCCAAATAGATTTTCATGCAAATCCCTAACTCAAAAAATACACATGGGAATTTTGTAGCTTTAAGATTTACCACTTGTCAAAATGAATCATTCAATTCATACTCCATGATTTTTCACTTTTTAACAATTTATATTTATCAAAATGGAAAGTACAATTTGCACTTGTGCTTTTTGAAACTTTCACATAATCAAAAAATATAGTGTAAAAATAAGTTTTCTCTTTCTCAAAAAGAGTTATAAAAAAATATGGATGTACTTTTACAATTAAATTACAAATTACAAAGTTTTTTAAATTAAATTAAAATAACAATATAACACAATATTCATAGAAGAGGAAGATTAATTAATGTCCATAATTTCCTTAGCTTTCTTATAATTCTTGGCTTGCAACTTCTCAGTATATCAATCAAATGCCTTGAATATTTCCTATATGTGTTTTGGATCCAACCCATAAGAGTAGATATTTGAGGTTGCATAATTTTCCTAAACATTAAAAAACTCTCTTTTGAAAGTTATGATCCCTTGAATTTATGTTCTCTATTTATCAATTGATTTTTCATACCTAATGAAACTATGGATAGAACTGAGGACAAAAACTATGTCTTTCACATATTCTTTCTCAATTATTACTTTGAAACTATTTTGAACCTTCTCTATTTTAAGGAGATTATTTGCATCATATACTAGTTGGCATGATATTAAATTCATCATGCCTTCAAACTCATATAATACATCAACTACCTTATTATGAGCCTCCTTGGCTTGCTTAATAGACTCTATTACGATTCTTATCTAAAATTGAGTAGCATTGTGTAGTTCCTCATGCTTAGCATCACTCTTCAATATATTCTTTCCAATGAGTGTATTCATATCAATTTATTTTAAGAATATCAATTTGGGATAATACATGTTTAAGGTCTAATTCTTTCCTACATAGCTATTGATCTACTCTTTCAAAATTTCTTTCCTCTCTATGATGATTTCATAATGTTTCATCATTACTATAATAACCCTATGGCATTTAGTGATCAGTTACTCAGGCCATTCCTTCGTATCCATTCCCATGTAAAAAATCTCTCATACATAATCAATTATAGGTTAATCTAGACTAATTGGCTACACTACCTACAGTTGTTGTGATGTTTCACTGGGCTTTATGAACTAGTTCAGTGCTTCTATCAACTGATCTATGTTTCTCTTCAACTCATCCTTGGTGGCTTTGTCATGATCAATTCTATATAAGAAAGAGTTAATAGTTTTCACATCGTGCTTAAGACCTTCTCTATTCTACCATCCAGTGTGTATTTGAGAAATGTGATAATTGCCCACCATAATATCTTCATTTGATTTGTTTGGTAGGGGAAATGCAATTTCAATGTATCTCTCCCCCTAATCATCATTGAATGTCCTTGAGAGGCTATGAGGAGTAGGTTTGGATTTCTTATTGACCTTCAACATGCCAAAATCTAATTCACTAGGGTTAATTATTTATTTCCTCTTCTTACTCACTGATTGGGCTAACCAACTAAGGGTAGCCACTTACTATTTCAACATGATTGCTAAAGAATCAATAGCTAATGTTTCTATAATAACAAACACTATTACCATTGGGAACTATTGGGAAGATGATGTCATTAGTTACTCATGAGGTGCTTATGGGGATCCACTTTTATTAGTAGGTTTCATATCAACCTTTACTTCAGGTACTTGGACTACTCCAATCTCAATTGATGGTATAATAAAAATAGTGGAAGTGAGAGGAGTGGAGAGTAGAATAGATGTAGGGGTTGTGAATTTGGGAACTTGTGTAAGGGTGGAAACCAAAGCACTAAATGTGTCAATTATATGAGTGGGACCACTTAGGTTTGGTGATGTGAAAATGGTGGGTTGAGATAAAGAGGAAATAGTACTTATCCTAGGTGTTGGGGTGGCCTAAAAAATTGTAGTCAGGATGACTAATTTTGTGATAATGTATTATTGGGTAGTGTTGGGAATGAATTGAGATGTAATGGAAGGAGTTATAAATGTAAGGGAGAATGGGAGTGGGTCAAATGGGGAAGGTGAAATGGGAGGAAGGGAAGGTGGAGTGGAAACATGAGATTCCATTATAGGGGGACCCTGAGTGTCCACTTTAATGATTTGCGTTGATTACACTTGGCTTGTTGATGTGGGTATTATGGGTGAAATGGTAGGTAGAGTGGAGACAAGTGGATGGGTTGACATTGAAGGTTAATGTGTTGAAACTTCTTCAGTAATATGACTAGGAGAAGGGGGAGAAGTAGAAATAGGGGTCAAGGATATGGGATTTGAAGGTATAAAACCTTGCGTCACCATTATTATGTCTTTAAGTGAAAGATAAATTGGTTCATTCATATCTTTTCCCTATCTACTTGATTCTCCTTTCTTTTATTTAGTCTTTATTTTATTCTTCTTCTTCTTAGGTTCCTTTGATGGTTCACTAAGGCCCTCCTTTGACAGAGTGATACCTTATACTTTGAGTTTCAAAATCTTGTCTTTAACCCCTATTATCTACCTTTTGAAATTTACTCCTTTACTCCTCAAGCAATTAATTATTTTATTGATTATAGGGGATATTCTATCAAATAGAGAGAAATACTCAAGAATTGACCACCTCACTTGTGTTAATGGTCTAACAATGATCTATGTAACATAGATTGGGTTTAATCTATAGTTTTCATCCACCAAGTCATCAAGGGCTAGTGCTAGATCATAATATTTTATCTATTACAAGGACATCCTTGAATTTTTCCTCATCCTAACCATCTCTTCATCATCAATAAATTCCCAAAAATCCTCATAATAAGGCACATGTTTATATGTTGCCAGGTCTAGTGCATGGGTGATTTTACCATATGGATCAAAATAAGGTCTTGAATCTAAAGTCCTTAGTATCATTTGGCACATCTCAACCTGTACACCTATGGATTTCATGAGGGATTGGCATGGGTAATAGCCAATGGAAGTTTAGAAATGTATCCATACCTTGTGTCTATCTGATAGGAGTTTATGCATCTCCACAAGTTTCTTGAATAACTCCAAAAATGTCCATTTATCACTTATATACCAGGGAAGTGTGTAGGGATAACCACTAAATATAGATGCACTAATTTGGGGGTAGGTGGGGAATTATATGAATAATGAACCCCATTTACTAATTTCATCCTTTACTGCTCTAGAAAATATTTCCTTCCCAAGTTCTTGATTAAACATGATAATGATGTTGTACATTAAGGCATCATCAACTCTCTTGAATTGTTGTCTACTAGTCCATAGTGTGAGATCAAGTAGTAATTTTAAACTCTAGTTATCTCTTTAGGTACTATGTTAAGGCCTAGAAACAATCTTCCTTTGGCCAGGATGTAAACGATATATGTTGTCATGTAGAACTTGTTCATTATTTGCACCTCCATCAGTTGATTTTGGAGTGAGGCACTTATCAATTTTGCTCAATGTATATATTTTTTTATTTTCTTAGATGGTCCATATATACTGGTACATCCATTCTTGATAGCACTTGGAATTAGGATTGTTAATGACCCTGGGCAATAGTATTATAATATCCCTTACCTCATCTATGAAATTAGGCCTATACATAGTCTTAGGCAATCTAGTGGAGGAATGTTTAGGGGTATTAAGCTATTACTTGTTGATTATCTTCTAACATCCATTATTTTTATATTTATATAATTATGTTGATATTTATGTAGTTATATCCAAATAAATCTCAAATTCTAGGATGGCAAACATGGTGATGATGAAGTTAGGGTTAAGATCCAAAATTTTTTCCCCTTTCTAACTGTATACTTGCCTTCTATCAAGATCATTGTGTTGGGACAATTTTAGGACCTATTCAAGGCTTTGAATAGATAGAGGGAATTCTACATCTTATGAAAGACTAGAGTCATAGATAATCTTGATCTAGTCATTCTTGAACTCTACACCTATTCTAGACCAAAAATCTCCTAGTTCAATATGACCTAAATATGTATCTTTGATCTCTATTATGTTGGAATCAAAATAAAGAGTTACTTTAGGGATCTTAGATTTTAATTTCATCTCTTTAGGAGTCATGGAAACTATGGATATTCTTGTGAAAAACCAACTATGAAATTTGGTGGAATTTACAGGTGTCCAAAACACTTATACTCTCTGGTGGAAGTGGAAGGTGCTTGAATTAGGTCCACTTTATATGGAATGATATTAGTCTATGGGGGTTGATGGTGTTTTAGGAACATCATATCTCTAGTATAAGTATAAGGTGCTCAAATCACATCCAATCTCCATGAAGGCTTAAGGGATTACAAGATTCTCAGGTGCTCTTGGCAAGTCCAACATTTGTAGGAAAGTTGGAGGATATATATGGAATATTTATTGGTTTGAAAATGTCCTATATTTTTACTAAAAAATATTGAGGGGAAAATCATGAGTTTTTTACTTGATATATGCTAGATTTTGAAATGAAAAAAAACCCTAATAATACCCTTGATTAACTTCTAGACCTAGGACTATAATTGATTACAAAAGTGACTAATTCATCATCACCTAAACATAAGAAACCCTAAAATGACACTTTTAAGGAATAATGATGAAAAATATGCAAAATCATGGAAAAATTCTTGAAAATGATTTGAAAAATAGGAATTATGGAAAAAAAGTGAATACTATGCAAATAAAATAGGTGATGTGGATGTGGATTTGCAATCTTGGCATAGGTGCTAGGTTAGACATGGATAAATATTTAAAGTCATGGTGTAGGTGGCTATTATAGCTCTAGGATGTACTTAATTTTTTTTCAAATGATAAACAATTCATAAAATGATCTAATTTTTATAGGAAAAACCCTACATTGATTGTAGTCATTGTGGTTGGTAACAAAGGTTGGACCATCTTAGAGAAGGTCCACTCTATGTGGGGAATGAATGGATGATTTGGTAAGAGGTATAATTTTAGGAATTATTTTCATATTTTCAAATGTGTAAGGTGCACTATAGGTTCCACATTCCATGAAAGATAGTTGATAAATGAATTTGGTAGAAGGTAGGATTCAATGCACACTTTGCACATTTGCAAAATTGGAAAGTGATCTAATAGTTCCACATTATATGGAAGGAAGGTTTATCTCTTTGGTGGGATCCAAATCCTATCATGCATTTTTCATGTTGTGAAAATGTGAAATGTGCATGCTGAGTTTTGGATTCCACCAGCTTGGGTGCATGGTAGGATCCAGAGTCCACCATGCATTTTGTACATTGTAAAATTGTGCAAAGTGTATGGTGAGTTTTAGATTTTATGGTTTTTTATAAAATGATTTTTTGTATGATTTAGATCCCACCATGTATTTTTCACGTTATGAAAATGTGTAAAGTGCATAGTGAGTTCTAGATTCTACTGGTTTGGGTATCAGGTGCTTTGTGGGATCCAAAACCCATGACAAAATTTACACAAGTTCAAATTGCATCTAGAGCTTTTGATTCTTAAAATAATAAAGGGAAATATGGGTATTTTATATTTTTTAGGGTTTTTACTAAAAAATAAAGGGTGTATACCATAAGATGTTAGATGTAATGATATTTTTGGGACAAAAATATTAACAATAGTATAAATAAAATCAAAACAAAACACACTAATGAAACTTACACCTCTATCCTAGACACTCAAAGAGCAAGATAACTATACAAGTAACTACCAAATGAAGGCAAAACAAACAATTTTACCTTCCATTAGAGCAAGAGTTATATGTTAGTAATTAATTGATATGTTTGGTTGTGTGATCAAAAATTCTTTGGAAATAAAACTCCTTGTACCACCTCTTCTTGTTACCTTGGTAATTTTAGGCTTGGATTTAGCTTTGGATTGACTTGGATTATCAAATGGGCATGATAAAACTATACCAATGGGTTCTTTGAAGGTATTTTTTCATGATAAATTTACATCAAAAGAGCTTATGGATCAATGGGTGAGGCCTTATATTTATATCCTTCAAAACTAACTCTAACCCAGGTGTAGTTAGGTTAGAGTTAACCATAGTTATGTTAAAATTAACCCTAGTTAAGCTAAGGAGGGGACATATAATCAATATTTGGGATAAAGATCCCATTTATTAAGCATGACTTTTTATTTTTGAAAGAATATTTTCATTTTTTTGACTTTGATGATGATGACATCATCGTGACCCCATTTTTATTAAAATTTCCTTTAAAAAAATTCAATTTCACTAATTACACATGGAAATTTAAATTAAGTATTTATTTTTACTTTCTTAGTTGATTCATTTTACTTAGCATTTTTTTACTTTGGGAATTGTTTAAGTGCCTCGGTTAATGGGTCCAAAGGCCAAACTATCAATTTTCTAGGTCACAAGTTGATTGGAGATGAATTCTTAAGAGGTCACTATTGCATATAAGATAATACCCCAAATAGGGATGCCTCAACACAATTTTTAGAAATAATGTTTGATGTGTCGATGAGATTGGGACATTCAATGATTCCTAGGCTTAACTTGCATTATTTGGTAGAAATCAATTTGAAGTCTAGTTAAAATCAAGTTATGGCCAAAATGGGGTGTTTAAAATTACCATTTTTAAGATAAAATGTATGATATTATGGAATAACTATAAAATATGCCCACAAAAATTTCAATTTTAGATTCGTTGCACATATCTACATTTCACCAAAATGTCCATACTAAACTCTTGAGCCAATCCTAAGTACTTGTTGATATTACGGTAGACAAATTTCAAGATTTGGTTGGAAATTTATCCATAGGCCAACATTTGACCCTTGACCAAAGTGATATGTCATCCCTAGGCCCTCTTCACAGCAACCCATTATACATTGAAGTTGTTATAATGAGGCATAAAGTTAAAAATGTCCTCATATATAATGGATTAGGTCTTAACATTGTATCTCTAAAGTTAATCAAGCATTTGGGATATACAACAATTGACCTTTATCCATATACCATTATTATCAAGGCCTATAATAATGAAGAGTGGGAATCACAAGGAAGCATTTGTTTACCAATTGTCATTAGGCCTTTGACACACAACACATTTTTCCATGTTTTGGATCTAGATATATCATATAGTTTGATTTTGAATAGACAATGGATACACAAAATCCATGAAATACCTTCAACCTTTCACTAGTATATCAAGTTTCCTCATTCTAGGATGGAGGTAACTATTCATGGAGACTTACAACTATATCAATATTATAAGCATTTAGAGACTGAGTATAAAATCTACAATTACCATTTTGGTCTACACCCTATACCAAAGAAGGATAAATATAATTATATACTTTTTGAATTGCTAGAGTTCAATTGAAAAAAGCCTGACACCCTTTCCTCAACCTCACATATGCCTCATATTGAAATTTCCAATCATTTTAATATTTTAAACAATGGTCCTAGATATTAATTTACCCATAATACCTTACATATAACCAAGATTTCATAAAAACCCAATAATTATTGAAGGTTTAAAGCTAAACCAATTTGCATGAAATGATGAGAAAAGAAAAAAAGGAAAGCTTCATAGCCTAGTGCCTATTATTTTCACACTATCCACTATCCAAGAGTAGGAATCACTTGATAAAGATAATTCCTAGTTATATAATGATAATTTGGCTAAGTGATACCAAATCAAAGAGTATCCCATCCCTAATAGGAATATGGATAAGCAAGCTTATGAAGGTAGAGGTCTAGGGGAAAATTAGTAGGGAACTATTGATCATATCTCCATAACCAAGTAAAAAGGAACCCATGGTGTTGGATTTAAACTTCCTATGGGTTACCATACCTATATTAATCTTGTTCCTACTCTAACAACTAGTGATGATGATGTCGATAGTGAAGTAGAGTCTTATCATAGCATATATGAAGATCTAGCCAATACCAACCTATTTGATGCTTATACCATTTCTACCATCATGATAGTAATATGTGATTCCCCACTTACCTTTATCACCCTAAACTCATAGACTGGGACCAACAATAATCCATAATACCTCTATATGATTTCAAGAATGATGAGGACTTTTGTAGTTTTCTAGCTTTGAGAGATAATTTTCCTTTGGGATACCATAAAAAGGGTTCTCTATCAAATTAGATCTCGATGCCTATTTTAGAGAGTGGGTGAACACCCTTAGCCAAGAGAAAAAATAAAACATTGAGGTTCCAAAGTGAAAACCTCTTTGAGGTGCTTTTGGACTAGGGAAAAATTAAAGAAAAAGACCAGTCTCTAAGACCCATGTAGACCATCTAACCCTACTATAAAAAATATTTGAAATGCTTCATGAGTATAACATTTGGATTAATCCCAAGAAGTGATTTTTTGATATTAATTCAATCAAACTATTATACTTTAATGTCTCTTGGTGAGGCATTGAAGTTGATATTTCCAAAGTTTAGGCCATTATAGAGATGTCACCACCTTTTACTTTAAAGAAAATCCATAGTTTTTAGGGAAAAATAAATCTATTAGACACTTCATTTCATATTTGGTGGATGAATTCCACTTGTTTACTCATTTATTGAATAATGGCACTAATTTTCATGGAACACATATTTTTAGAAGGGATTTGAGAACTTGAAAGAATAGTTGGCCAATCCACCTATTTTGATACCACCTGCACTAGGAAAGACATTTTTTGTTTTACCCATCTGCCATATAAAATTCCCTAGGGGTAATTTTAGCCCAACATGATGAGCACAAGAAAGAACATGCAATGTACTATCTAAGTCATACATTGGTATCATATAAACACAAATATTTTCAAATTTTAAAATATTTTTTAATTATAGTTTTTACATCCCAGAAGCTACATCATTACATGTTCAATGCCAAAATATATCCACCCAAGTATATACTATCAAAAAAAAAATTACATGATCACATGACTAAGCTGATCATGCTTATGAGTGAGTTTGAGATTGAATATGTCAATCAAAAGTCCATTAAGGGTGATATACTTAAAGATTAGCTTGTTAAATCTCCCATATCAGATACTCAGCCACTTAATTTTACATTTCTATATGAGTTCATTATGACTGTATTAAAAACACCTCTTGAATATTAGTAATGGAAGCTTTATTTCGATAGTTCATTCACATCGCATGGGTCAAGAGAAAGATTGTTGTTTATAACACCACAAGGGGATTTCATTCCCATAGTTTTTTTAATCAACTTTCCTTATTCCAATAACATTTTTGGGTATGAATCACTCATTTTAGGGCTTTTTGTAGTGATACAATGGAACTTTCAACATATATTGCTTTATGAAAATTCATAGATTGTCATTAATAAAGTTATACACCAATCCAAATCAAAGATGATAAGTTGGTACCTTATAAATACATGATGGGATCTCTCAAGTAGAAGATTACTCACATTCAATTTAAATGCATACCTTGGGCCTATAATTGGATGGTAGATTCCATGGCTATAATTGGTTCTTTGATTCGTAGAATGGTTAAGGCAAGAGACTATCAGTTCCTCATTAAGCATATTCTAGCACGTACTCATGAACCCTCATCCATAAAAATTATTTATGAAATTATTGGTCCCACCTCTATTTGGTGTTACAAATTATATAACTAACTCCATGACCAAATATTTCCACCATACCTTTCTCATAAGAAACAAAATGCCTTCACACACCAAACCTCTCACTATACCTTACTTGGACATACACTTTATCAAAGAACTGTGATGGAAATTTTATTCATTGTTGAACTTTATTAGAATCTATATTAGTGTTAAGGGAAGTTAATGAAGGAATTTTTATTCCCCAAACTAGTGGGGATATCCTTGATAAAAATATCTTATGTACTAGTTATTGTTGGCCGACCATGGAAGCAAATGTAGTTGCTTATGTTAAAATATGTAAAAAATGTTAGAGGCATACAAATTTGATCCATAATCCATCATGAACACCCAAACCAATGACCATGCCATGGCTATTTTCAATGTGGGGACTTAATCTCATAGTGAGGATTAACACTACCTCCTTAGATGGCCATAATCATATACTTACCACTACCGAGTAATTCACTAAGTGTGTTGAAGCTATACCCCTCACTTACATGGCATGAAAATAAATTTCCAAATTAATATTCAACCATATCATTTATTTTTATTATATCCTATTTGACATTATATCTAATATGGTGGTTTGTTTACGAATAAAGATGTCAAATCACTTTGTGGATATTTTAATAGTACCCAATGTTTTTCCACCACATATTACCTATAAGGTAATGTCTAAGTAGAGGCATGTAAAAATACCATTATAAATATTCTTAAGAAGATCATAAATGATGCTATCCTTGATTGGCACTTGTAAACATTTTATGCTCTTTGGGCCTATCGCACTTTATCAGGAGCCACACCATATTCCCTTTTTTATAGCATTGTGGCCATTCTTCCCATCGAGGTTGATTTTTTTTCTTTGTGAATTTCATTAGAGAATATATTTCATGACAAATATTAAAAATTAGCTTGTCTAAAAGAGCTATAACTATTGGACAAAAAATGCATGGCTAATGTAAATAACCTTCAAACATACCAGAACTAGTTTAGTATAATAGGCATGTGAAGCACAAAGAGTTTGAGCTTGGTGATATTATCCATAATGAAAACTATAAGAACACCAATAATGATAAAAATAAGAAAGGAAAGTTCAAGCTTAATTGGATAGGACCTTATGTTATTATTTCTAATTATGGATATGGAACATACAAGTTGGATACATTAGAAGAAGATGAACTTGATGAATTGATGGACATAATACATCTTAAGATTTGTTTTGAATAAGTGACCTGAGGTATTGTATATGAGGATCATTTAAGTTGTGTCATTGAGTGACATTCCTTATACCGTATCATGTACCATTCTTCCAATACCTTCCCTATTGGCCAAAATTCTTTACCCTCCCTTACCCACCCTTTTTGAACTCTATTCTAATAAATTAGTACTTTAGGCATCTTCAATGATTGATTCAGTCTTATGATTCATTGATTACATTATTTTATAAAGAGACAATATATTGGGGTAGTATGATAGTGGTTTGGAAATTTCATCCTTTATTATTGTCACATTCTATCTCCTTAATTTTGTTATTGATTCTAACTGCCTTTGGGAAAATTAGTATCATAGACCCTTTCTATTGTTTCCTATATCCTAGGAGAAATCCATTTTACCCATACCTTGACACATCATTATTCTATACATTTACATATGCCTATTTATGAACTCGTTGTTACCTAGTTAGATTATCTATTATAAGGTGGAACTACATTGAATTTAGGTCCTTTAGGACTATGTAGGCATCACTCAATTTACATTGAGGTTAGCTCATTCACCTCTTTTCCCATGTTTTCATCTTTTTTTAAAGAAATTTTTGTAAACACTATTATCATTTTGAGAGTCACTTTTTTTTTCCATTGTGCATTTAAACTTGATTCATTAATTACCACTCACTTTTTCCAATGTTTTCACCATTTTATGAGCAATTCAAATAGTGCTCTCATTATTTTGAGAGAAACCTAACCCATGCTCTTATCATTTTGTGAGTTAGCCCATTCTATGTCTCATAATTATTTTTTGATTTTATATGCTTAAAAGAACCCAAAAACATGGATACATGCTATAAAATTCCTAAACATGCCTTTAACATTATGCCATTTAGTTTTTATTCATGTCACTCAGGACATGCATCTCCTAGTTGGTAGGTATAACTAAAATTTTATCATGGATTTTTTCATGACCATTTCCATTTGCATGTTCCATTTTCTAATAATTTTTCATCCCATTTTTGGGAGAACTACATTTGGTCTGAAGTCCATGTTATAACTTATCTCCATGGGACTATGTAGCTGGTGTCTAATTTCCTAGTGCATTTGGATTCAACTCACCCAATTTTGGTGTTTGATTTCATTCACCATTTTTATCAAATTATTCCTTCCTATAGTTTGTCTCCAAATGCTCTCACTATTTTGTGATTTATTTACATTCTCTCCATTTTTTGAGTCATATACCTTTTATGATCTTGCTATTTTATGAGATTAATCTTGTTCCAAACCTTAGACATAGTGATCATTATGAACCAAGTTAATTTTTGAGCACTCCTATCTTATCATTTAGTGTGGTTTTCACCTTAATCCATACCCTCATTGTTTCATGATTTTTCTATCTTTGATGCTTTCATGATTGTGAATGTCACCTTCTCTTTACTTTAATCTCTCATCATTTTATGATCCCATTCCCACTTTCTTCTATGAGAAAATTATCTTTCTTATCATCATTATTTTATTCTATACAACATCCTGAGAGAACTACATTTGGATTCAAGTTCATGTTGGACCTAGTGTCCATGGGACTATGTAGGCAAAATCCACTTGCCTAGTGCATCTGGAGTCAACTCGACCAACCCTTACTATTTCTTCTATTCCACCCTCTCCCCTAGACCATTATAATTCTGCTTTTCCCCATAGCCTAGGGTTAACCGTTTTTGCCAAGGGTAACACTTCTATTACACATGCAAAAACAATTATATTAGTTATTATTTTGCATTGTCTTAGATTATTTATTTATTTATTTTACCTTAGATTAGTTGTTTATTTTATTAACCTTAGATTAGTTGTTTGTTTATTTACCTTAGATTAGTTAT
Organism: Torreya grandis; assembly: GCA_037957365.1. NCBI lineage: Eukaryota > Viridiplantae > Streptophyta > Pinopsida > Cupressales > Taxaceae > Torreya > Torreya grandis. Next base: position 2,546,821 of record JARHVA010002111.1, read on the forward strand.
TTGTTTATTTTCTCTTGATTATTATTTTTTTAAAATTTTCTTTAGGTTGGTTTTTAGTTCTTTTGATTCATTTATATTAGTCATTTGAGTTAGATTAGTTGTTTTTTATTTTACCTTAGCTTAGGTTGTTTATTGTTTTTTTATTTAACTTAATTGTTTGTTGCATTGCTTTAACTTACTTGTTTATTTTATTTACCTTAGTTTAGTTGTTAACTTCATTTATTTTAAGTAGTTGTTAACTAACTTTTTTTATATTGGCCTAATTTTTATGTTTATTTATTTATTTTTTAGTTTTGTTAATCTTAATTGGTTGATGACTAACATTATTTCTTTAGTTGTTTTTTTTATGTTATTTGTTTATTATTTATTCATTCATTTATTTGTTTATATTATTTGGTTATCAAATTTTTTATTTTATTGTACCTTTCTTTTTTCCCTAGTTGCCTTAGGTCTATTACATTTTATTTACACTTGAATATGGATTAACCATATCTTGTATTTAAGTTGTGAATGCTTGTATTTATTCCTAAACTTAGTTTATTTGTGTTATATTTACACTTGGGATTTGATTATTCATATCTTACTTCTAAGTTTTTTATATTTACATTTATATTAAGTATTTACTTTCTTAGGATTTACATTATCATTATAGTTATGTATAACTATGGTGCATAATATCACAAACTATAATAAAAATTAGGCCAATGGATCTATCAAGAAATGTAGTGGGTCGTGCTTATCCTTATTGACAACTAGTATATCCCAAACCAATCCAAAACCCATAAGTAACCAAATTCCTATGATTAAACTATGTGCTAATACATACATGCATCTTTAAATAAGTACACACACACACACACACACACTCACACACACACACACACACACACACACACACACACACACACACACACACACACACACAAGTTATGCAATATGGTATGACAATACAATAAATGAAAGAGAATACATGATTAAATGAAAATAGACATCCATAATTATAAATCATCACATCTAAACATGAGATAAACATAATAATCAGCAAAGCATCACATATATCAAAAGAATAATAGCCCATGTACAAAGGCCTCTAAGGACCATATACTAATGTAAACATATCTCCCAGAAAAATGTCATATCCATCACAAATATATACATATTATAGTGTCAAAATATAATATTCTAAAGATCTCTAACAATCAACTCTAACTCGGTGAGTCCATACATCCTATAGGAGGTGGTCCTGGGTAGTGTTAATTGCTACTTAACTAATTGAACTAAGTCTATTGTCCCATGTCTACTAGTCCTAGACTGATATGACCTATTATCAACACTCTATGCATCCCATAGCTCAAATGTAGCAATTTGTTGATCTTTGGGGATGGTGGTCTCATATTATCTATGATAGTAATATGTCTCATCCTTAGCCTAAAGGATCTCAAGTAGAATCTATGAGAATCCTACCTATGTTATTGATCTCCAAGCCTCATCTCATTCATGTCATAGTCTATATACATATACTAGGGCCTAATCCCTATCTTATATAACCTAATCTCACTCTACTTATATTAGTGCCTATACCTATACCATCCATGCTAGCTCTTCTTTCAGTCAAATAATATATGACTAAAGGTAAGTCATATACTCACACCTAATATCTAGTGTAGCCTATAAAAACCCAAATATCCTCTCTAAACTTGGATCTTACCTACCCATACAATAATCTCCTCTTCTAGAATGACATTATCCCTAACCACTTTAGCTATACATGATGACCTTACCTAGCCTAAATCAACTAATGTACGTATTATACTTATGGAGCTTGGATCCACCAACATGGCTTGGGTATCATCCCCTCCATCATTACCCTCATCATTGTCACCCTTTCCCCTATTTTTATGCTAAATACTATTGTTATCACTATCCCCACTACTCATCTTAGCCTTAGCCTCATCCACATCTATTGGACCCTGATCTTATACCTATCTACTCTATTTAGCTTCCTATCTAGGGGTTGTTAGTCTCAATAGACACACCTATACCTAACAATGTACATACTTTAGTGTCAAACCTATAATTATTAGGCCTCTTGTGTAGGCCCATAGAACCTGTGGCACTATTCAATAGCTACTCACATTTATAATACTCAGAATCATGGAGGTAGTATAGCTAGATTAGTATGTGCAAACCACATTGACTCTCTAAAACATCTTGTAACTTATCAAAATCTCATAATAATTGATTTGGCATGTAATCACCAATAATATGTGTCTATCTCCTTATAAGGAAGTCCATAGTCATCATAAATCTAGTGTACCATATATCTTGTGATTATTGAAGCTAGTATAGAAGATAGGGCTGTTAAATGAATAAATAAATTGTTAAATTTTCAAGCATCCATTGGTAGTGGTATATCTCACCATGTTGTCTCCTATGACCTACACCTATCTAAACCCAGTCATAAGCCAATGGATCCTTAGAATATCTAACCCATATTTAAATAACTGGGTGATCTATGGTTATATGTTCCTAGCCTTGAATCTATAGTAGTGTAGAGGCTTTGATACTCTATCCTCCTCGATATGACACCCTATATAATTCTATGTATAAATAGGCTAATACTTCTAGCCCCCAAGTAAATCTAGTCATGTCATCCATCATTAATTGGATGAATGCACCTAGGCCCATGTGAAAGAAATGAATGCTCTTGTCAAGTAGTAATATATTATTAACAATGGAAATCAATAAAAACCATCCATGCCAATCACTACTAGTGGTGATGGGTCCCTTGGGGATAGGTTTTTTAGCCACAAGTTTGTATATGTCTCTAGTAGATCAATGTCAACCTTCCCATGTACCATGGGAATATTTAGGAAACTAGTCAATTCATCGATCACCACTTACTGTCATATAGGATCTCTCCTAAAACTAGTGATAAATGCATCATTAATATACTAAAGGGCTAAAGTGAGATCACTTACCAGAGGTATATCATGTTGTGGCCCCTTTTGCTCCCTCACTTGGTCACTCATGTGCCTATATCCTTGTCTTTGGGCTATTTCTTATCAATTTTTTTCCCAAGGTCAGAGCTCCAAATTGTCAAAGGGTTTGGGTGAAAATGCAAAAGTTTCACCCCATGGGGTGAATATATAGTTTGGGAAATTAGTTTTTCACCTTCTAAGGCCTAAGGTTTCTTGTCATTCATTCTAGGAGATCTTATTTTTTACTCTATGGTCTATTTTTTGTGTCATTTGATTCTACATTCACTATTTTCTGACCTAGCCATGTTATTGGGACTTTTAGAGACCCATTTAATAATGTTATTTTTTTGACTTATCCCATGTTAGTTCAAACATGCATCATTATACTACCTGATTCTTTAGATTCAATTTTTTTTTGTTTACCAACTCATTAACACTCCTTTTATGGATTTACTAAATGAGATCCCTTTAACAATTTTCCCAAATACAGTAAATTATTTTTTGATTGATTACCATTATTTCCTTACCTATTAGGGAAAAATCAATTTTATCATGCTCAATCTGCCTTACTAAGGTAAACCCTTATGCCAATGATTATAACTACCTTTAGGTAAATCATAATTTTTTGACCTATCTACCCTCTTAGGTCATTTTTCCATATTAATGATTATAATAACCTATGGATAAATCATTATTTTTATCCATCCATTATACCAGGGAAAAACATAATGCCACTAATTATAACTACTTTGGACAAATTAGTATTTCCACCCCCATTACATCTAGATCATGCCATTTTTTTAAGGGAACATTCAATGACTATATTTTCCACTGGATCCCTTGAGGGGGCATCTAGGGCTAATCCGTCACCCTGTAGGGAATTAGCCAAGGCATTAATAACTTCTGCATTATTTGATAAGATGTTATTATGCCCATGTCTTACAATTCTTTTCTAAATAGGGGTAAACTATAGACACCTTATTTTGACCATAACCATGTTCCAACTAGATGCCATATTAATTTCTAATAAATAATTTGAATTACACCTAAAAATCACTAAATGTCCCAATTTTGTCCACACATTGGATATTAGTGACCATAATCATGTTGAGGTATCCTTATTTGTGGTATTATCTTATATGCAATAGTAACCTCCCACAAATTAATCTCTAGTTAAATTATGATCTAGAAAATTAATAAATTAGTGTCACATCCTAGTTTCTCGTTAAACATGATTCCATGATTATCTTTGGATATTTATAGTTGACAAATTTAATTTGGTTATTTTTTACTAAGATTTGAGGTAGATGTTCGTATGGGATAGTTGGATATTGCTTAGGCTACATGATTACATTGTTATGAGTTAGTTGTCGTCTATATGCATACATTATTATCATGTTGATTCATTATTTTAATGATATTTCATGATGTATGTATATCATGATGTTACGATCTAACTATCTGCTTGTTGTGAGGTTGAGGTAGGAAAACTCATCCCTTAGAGCATGGCAAAGGGAGAGTATCATTAGAGAGAGTGACATAGATGGATATGTTGAAAGATGATAGAGAAATTGGCTAGAACCATGCACACAACACATTAACTATCACATATTATATGTATTTAGAAATATTTTCTCATGGTTAATTTAATTTAATGGATATATCAAACTAGCATTATGTGTTTGCATTTTTGTTGTATCTTTAATCATTAATGTTTTATGATTTTTATAATTAGATCAAATTTGGAATTTCATACTAATGAATTTATCATGAAGTATATATTGCATTTGGAGATTCTAATTTAATTAGTAAATATACTAATTTTTATAATCAGTGTTAAAATAAATAAAATTTAAGAATTTTAAATTAAGTGGAAAAAATAAAAAAAAGAAAAGAAAAGAAAGAAATAAATAAATAAAAGGGGAAGGCTTAAATATAGGAAAAACAAAAAAAAAGAAAGATATTAATAAAATAATTATTAAAAAAAAGAAAGAAAAAAAACAAAGAGAAAAATCTCAAAGGAAGAAAGCCACACCATGTTTATGAAGAGAGCTTTAGGAAATAAAAAGAGATATAATATATATCAAAAAGGAGAAGAAAGGTGCAATTGAGAGGAGATGAAGAAGGCAATAGAGCATGCAAGTGGAAAAAGGAGGAGAGAAGAATAAAAATGTGTGGAAAGGAATAGTAGAGCAAGTTATCTAGGTTGGTTATCTAATTGAATTTTAGTGCATTCATGATGAAAATTGTCAGAATCTAGGTAATCTACAAGTTATAAAAATTTTAAATATGTGCATCATATTTTTGAAGCTCAATTAAATATATTGTAATATTTATAAGATTTAGTGTTACCTTTATAAAAACTTATAGATAGTACTTATAAACTAAGAAAATAATGAACTACAACCTAAAGGATAATCTAAACTATTAACTATATATATCTATGCAACAAGCTTAGTAGAATTTACACTCAGTGATTATGTGAAATATAGGATATCTAAATTTAGTTAAAATAGTGACCTATGCATAAACAATCCTATTTATTTAAAATATATACATAACCTTAATAGTCATAACTCACGATAATGAAAAATCATAACTATTTGGTTTAGCTTTATCTATAGTGATCCATTTATGAAATGATTTTAGTGATCTATTTCACTGAGTTTTATCTTACAAACTACACAAAGAATTTTTGTTCCATTAAAATTCACTTAGATTTTATGGAAAAACAAGATAATTTATCATATGACTTAGAATTAAAATATGTGTATAAGTTAAACTATGCCCAATGGATTAGCTGAATTATATATATACATTGAAGCTAAAAAAATATATAATGATTCATCTGTCAAAAGAATTGATGCATTTTTCAAAAATTTGTATTGAGTAGGGATTTGATATTATAAGAATATAATATATTAAAAAATCCATTAACAACCTGCATTTTAAGCTGAATACTAATATATTATGAGTTGGGTGGCTTATACATATCGATCTGTATTTTTATTATTAACAAGTCATAGTTTACTATCAATTTGTATATATTAACAAGTCATAATTTAATATTAAAACCATAGAGGTGATCTAATATATATATATATATATATACACCATGGTTCAAATAATAAGGAAAATGATATAACACCAATGAATGTGTGTGTGTGTGTGTGTGTGTGTACACACACATACATATAAATTTACACACACACACACACACACACACACACACACACACACACACACACACACACACACACACACACACACACACACACACACACACACACACACGCGCGCGCACACACACACACACACACCAATGAATATATATAAATAGAGGAGGCTCTTCATATTTCATTCAAGTTTGATATAGATCAGAGTTTGAGTCTAGTTTGTGTCTAAGGAAGTGTATGCTCTTTGATTTCCCTTTTGAGATCCTGCAAATCAAAATATATCTCTTAGGAAGTCCATCACATACATATATACACACACACACACACAAAAACATCATGAGTACACACACACACACACACACACACACACACACACACACACACACACACACACACACACACACACACACACATATACATGTGTGTGTATGAGTGTGTGTGATGAATTTCCTAAAATAAATATTTTGATTTGTAGGATCCTGAAAGGGGAAGAAAAGAGCATATGCTTCCTTAGATAAAAACTAGACTCAGACTCTGATCTCTAGAAAACTTGAATGAAATACAAAGAGCCTCCTCTATTTATAGATGGATAGAGAAGAGATCAATGGTTGTCTTCAAGATGCACACATATAGGCACACAAGTATAAGATCATACACACACACACACATATGTATGTATGTATGTGTGTGTGGATATATATATATATATATATATATATATATATATATAGACACACACACACACACACACACACACACACACACCAATGAATATATATAAATAGAGGAGGCTCTTCGTATTTCATTAAAGTTTGCTACAGATCAAAGTCAGAGTCTAGTTTGTGTCTAAGGAAGCATATTCTCTTTGCTTTCAATTTCAAGATCCTGTAAATCAAAAGATTCCTTTTAGGAAGTGCATCACACACACACACACACACACTAAAACATCATGAGTATATATATATATATATATATATATATATACATATACATACATGTGTGTGTGTGTGTGTGTGATGGAATTCCTAAAAGAAATATTTTGATTTGTAGGATCCTGAAAGGGCAAGCAAAGAGCATACGCTTCCTTAGATAAAAACTAGACTCAGACTCTGATCTCTAGCAAACTTGAATGAAATACGAAGAGCCTCCTCTATTTATAGATGGATAGAGAAGAGATCAACAGTTGTCTTCAAGATGCACATGTATAGGCACATGAGTATAGGATCATATATATATATATATGTATGTATGTATGTATGTGTATATATGTATACATGTGTGTGTGTGTGTGTAATACTCATGATGTTTTAGTGTAAATGATGTTTACCATCAATCTATGTTTTTAAAAGGAAAAACAATAATAATAAAATAGTGTTAAGGCATGTATAAAATGATTTGTATATTGTTTTACTAAATATGTGATATAGTGATATTGTGATACACAGATAATAATATAGTGATAAAAATGTGTATTCTAAAAATGGTGAACAAAACTACAAAGATATATGGTGATAATAATGACAAAATGTTTTAAGACCTAATCGTGTATTTATCCATTACCTTTTTCATTAATTTCAGAATGGATATTATAAATTATAATAATAGTAGTCAGTCTTAAAATATTGATTTGATATATATATATATATCAATGATCCTATTTAACTCATCTTATAGCTAAAATAAGATTAAGATTAATAAGATCACTCTATATGGGCATAGGGATTGTATCTTGTGATTAATAATAGTAAACTAATAGTATAAGGTCACCTAATAGCTTATGTCATATCATGTAAATCATCAAGATGGTTATGTTTCTTATACTATAATATATGTAGTTATAAGCATATTGATATCATAATATGATTTGGGTAAAGCATGTGAGACATATATAGCTAAATTTTAGTCTTTCATTATATCATGATAATATTTATGATTTGGGATCACTTTTCATATATAACATGGGAAACAAAAATGTATTATAGATATAATACTATAATAAGCTTTGTATTAATGAAATAATTAAGTGTATGCTTAAAAAATTATATAGGTACATCTATGCGTAATTAGCTTATACCTACACATAGGGGTGTGTACTTATAATTATAGTTCCATTGATGGTACAATTTTTTTTTCATAGATATCTATATTGTAGGACCTTATTTATGCATGCATACAACCCCCTTGAAAGTATAAAAAATGCTAAAATCAAAGATTATATATTTTATGTAAACTGAGATTTTATTTATTATAACTAGTTATTTGAACATAAGCTTATGCTTTCATTAATTCATAGCTACTTTATTATGACTAGTTTTGGTATTTAGTATTATGCTTAAGAGCATTAGACTATGATAATATGGATTATCATAAGGTATAGTATATTTAGAAATCTGTTTAGGTAAGGATAAAAACTATGAAAGAGTATTAGATTATTGAATTTCTTATCTTATAAAGATCATCAATATATTTTGTGAACAGTAAAGTATAATGATTGTTAAAATCATATAAAGTTATTGACTTAAAAATATAGTTGACCATTAATATAGTATTTATATATCATTTGTGTGCTTATATACGATACATATTATGTTGTACTATTATTCATATATTAGAAACATATTTATTCATGGACTTAAGAAACCATATAAAAATATAAATATATAGGTGTATTGGGTCATACGCCTAAGCTTATAGATAAATGTACAGTTATATTGAGTCGTAAGGTATCTGAGTGATTGAAACTATAACTATATGAAGGCAGTCCCTATAAATATAATTAAATTTCTTAAATTAAAGTTCATGGTATAAGTTGGTTATGGGTTATCTGACTCTTTAAAAATAACATGACTATATATATATATATATATATATATATATAAACACTAGTGAGCATATACATACTAGTGAGCAATATATATTGTGAGTAGATATAAAGGTATAAGTGTTTATATATATATATATATATATATATTAATGCATCATGATGTGTGTATACAAGTTTTGCTTCTTCTGATTGCTAGTATGCAGTTAAACATAGGATATACTTGGTATAAATTATAATTGCTTGCCTAATACATAGGATTATGAATATTTAATTTTTTAAATTATAAGATTAGTTGTTTATAACTGAGTAGTGTGCTCATGTGAAATGAACTATGATATTATGGGATGCCATAGAGGGTATTTTATTTGAAAACTATAGTCTAAATGTATGTTATACCCAGGTGGTATAAATTGTAATTAATATATCTAGAGTCATTCATATGTTTGACAGACTAAATATATGCATGTTAGATATTTTTAAAAATAATATGTTTTATGACAGTTCATAGAAAGTACTATATTATGTCTACTTACAAAAAATAGAGTGTGTAACCTAATATATGTATTATACTTGGTTGGTATAATCTAAAATTGTTTGCTTTGTATTTCTATTATGGGATAGATATTTTTGTGAGATTCATTCATACATTTGATGGGATAAATGTATGTTTTTAAATTATTAATATACTTAGAATGTTATGTGTTTGTTATTAGGATGTATTCTATGTGAATCTATTATTTTTACTATGTTAACCACATCTCACATTGGTGATATTAAGTATGTAGTGATATGGATTTCACTAGCTTACTATCATCACAATGCTAGATGAAGTTAATCTGATCAAGTGGTGTGTATGAAATTCACTGATCCTTAGATCATTATTTATTATTAAAATTTTTGTGCAAAGTAATGTTTAATGAGACATTGTCATTTCATGAGTATGATTTACATCTTTGTGTGATATCTTGATTAGAATGGTTTTTTATGATACATCACATGTTTAATTTTAAAAATCATACAACACATGGGTACTAGCTTATCTCTTTGGATTCCCATGCCATTACTATCTACTCATCCATCAAAAGAGGGTCATTCCCTAATTAGATTTGTGTGGGGGATCATTGGTACGTGGTTGGTATGAGAAACTGCTCAGATTATGTTCTCCCTCCCCACAATAGTACTACTTTTGAGATGACACTTGAGATTGCCATAGATACTAGAGTATAGGGAACTATGCTCAGGGGAGCCATTTATCTTATATATACATTGTATTGTATTATAATTATTATTAAAAATCATGATGATCTATAATTAATTACTCATTGTACATTGATACTAGTGGTTGTAGGTATGTATCAGTCATGGCTGATTAATTATACTTACTTTCTATATTAGTATTATGATGTGTTTCTTATGATTAATGATGTATGATGTAGCAAGATTAATTTATAGTTATCACACTTGGAATATTTTGTATGATCAATGCTATGATTCTCATGGTGTAATCTATTTAAATTATATGTTATTTAATTTAAAAAAAAAAATAACATATTTCTAAGTAGATCTTAGTGGGGATGTTACATTTGGTATTAGATATGTGGCTTAAATTCTAAGACCTAATGTGTCTATTATCATTTTTGTATCCTTCCATTTATTAGAAAGGAAGATAGTGAAATGTGTGTGGTACATTGAGTGTGTACCCTTAGGAGCACTTATACCCTCTTAGAGTTGTTAAAGAGTTGGTTTATCGAGTGTCTTGATGGTGTTTTTTGTAATCAATGTTTGGTAAGAGAGTGGATATCATAGTTCATGAGTTGTGAACAAGAGATTCCTTCAATATTTTTGATCATTTAGGTTGAACATCTCGAGAATGATTACATTATTACTTGATAATCAAGTCACCTTCACCATTGGTATTTTGCATTATGAGTGTTTAAAAATCATGGGATGATTCTCACTTAAGTATATATGAATTAGTTTTGTGTCTTATATAAACTAATCCTAGGAGTGGGAAATCTTATAAGACCATTTTTAGTTTGGCACCACCTAGTGAGATGGGAATTTACTTGTAGTAAAAGGTAGATGTTTTGGTTGAGAATTCCTATGTATTAAGATTTTGTTCATGTATTGGCACCCCTATGTTTATGTGGATCAGGAATAAATGTCATATCTCAAAGTTATCATAGAGGTGAGTTGTTACTTTCTCACCATCCTTTGACATCATTATAATTCGACTGAGTGGAGTCCTATTTTTATGATTTTGAAACTTTTTTTTGCAATGTTGTTTTGACCATATTCCCTTGAGTTTGTGGAATAGTGTCTTCTACTTATTATTGAGAGAGAATTTGTAAGACTAGATTAGTTGATGCAAATATATGGTTGATATTTTTCCTTTTGGATGCAAAAATAGTTTGAGATATGACACTTACAATTTTGGTAAGCATGTAGTAAATTGGGCAACTTGGGTTGCAGTGCTTTATTCATACCATTTGATGGTATTTAGTAATTTTGTGTTGAGATGTTAGTTCACTAATTTTTACTTGTATCCTTTTAGAGGCATACTTTCTAGTGCTACTTGTGAACTTTGACTAGGAAGAGTGGTGAACCTTGAATTTATATTATTTTTGGACTAAAATTTATAAGTTGATTTTAATAATTATGTTATGACTCACCCTTGAATATATTGATATTATTATTATCTTTCTTAAAAACATATTTTTTTGATGAGACATTTATGTACCTTTCATCATGAGTGAGTAGGGTATAGGATGTGTTGAACATCTTGTTAGTCTAAAAGGGTTGAGATAAACTTTTAACTTGTTGTGTACTAACTAAGAAAGAAAGGTGACATTATCTCACTTGTTTCCTTTATAAGGTTGTAAGGATGGTGTGATCCTTGACATTTGTATGTTATGTTATTTTTAATAGTATTTCCTCTTGACTATGAATATACCAGAATAGGTTAAGCTGTGAAATATGATACTAGTTATTTTTGGCTAGGGGAAACTTAATACAATTATGGAATGATTATATGATTTTTATTTTAATATATATTGATACATCTAGAATTATTTAGCATATATCATTACTTTCTATGATTTGTTAGTATGTAATTGTGATTCATTAAACTTAATGCACATTTTTGAGATCATTAGGTCATGGAGGCCTAAGGGATGAGTGGTGAATTATGAATGTGATAACTAAGAGATGAGAGTGGATCTTATTTAGTCTCACATTGAATTGGTAATTACTAAGTTTGGATCCAATAAGGGGATTTTTTCAAATCTAGAATTTGGTAGATAGACTTATCAAATTTAGTTGTATGGCCATATGCATGTATACTTTGGAATGATTATTCCTTAATTTTGTATACATTGGAAATGTAGTATTTTTAGTTACTATTAATCATCATACTTGTAAAGAGCTACATGGAGTATCAGAAGTATTGACATGTTATACTTATCAAAATATATGTAGAGTAGCAATAGTATTAAATTATTCACGTTATTTTTGTTAGGTTCACAAAATAATTTTCTACAAAATGAGAAAAAAACTCTCTAAGATAGAGAGATGTGTAGAGGAATTGGAAGGATTTGTGGAACTCTCCTTGGGCATTTATTTTTGGATTTTATGATGATCCCATGTATTTTTTTAAAATTAAGGAAGTCAGTGAAACTTTTACGGATATATGTGGGGCCCTTGAAGGTATTAAAAGTGGTTAGTCCTATAACATATAAGCTTGTCTTGCCAGTTTTAGCCGTGGGGTGGTCATGATAGAACCAATCAGAGTAAGTGACACTTTTAAAATTTGTTTGCATAATAGAGATATGTCATAGTATAGGGTCTTGTGGGTCCAATACTTAGAGGATAGTGCTACTTGGGAGGACTATGATGAGTTCTATAGGTGAATTTCATATTTATTTTCTTGATTTAATATTTATACTATGTTATTTATCTATTGAATAACATTTTAATTAAGAACTTATGTTTGAATAAAAGTCATTTAGGATGATGAATAGCTTCAGGGGGAATGATATTACATTTTGATTTCTCGCTAATAAAACTTATGTGATTATCTATAGATATTTATAGTTGAAAATTTTGACTTGGGTTTTTACTAAGCTTTGAGATATATATTGTTATGGGATAATTGGATATTGCTTAGGTTACATGATTACATTATTATGAGTTAGTTTTAGTGTACATGTATATATTATGATCATGTAGATTTGTTATTTTAGTTATATTTTATGATGTATATATATCATGATGTTATGATCTAATTCTTGATTATTTTGATGTTGATATAGGAGAACTCATCCCTCAAAAAATGATGAAAGGAGAACATCATCAAAGAGGGTGACGTAGATGGAGATGTTAAAGGATGACAAAGAAATTGGCTAGAACCTTGCACACACTACATTAGCTAGCACATGTTAGATGTATAATGGAATGGTTAACCTAGCATGCTTAATACTGCTTGCATTTAGAATTATTTTCTCATGGTTAGTTTATTTTAATGGATATATAAAACTAGCATTGTGTGTTTACGTTCTTATCATATCTTTAACCATTAATGTTTTATGATTTCTATAATTAGAGAAAATTTGGATTTATAGACTAGTAAATTTATCATTACGTCATTATTGCATTTGGAGATGCTAATTTAATTAGTAAATATACTGATTTATATAATTAGTGTTAAAATATATAAAATTTAAGAAATTCTAATTAAGTGGAAAAAAGAAAATAAAATAAATAAAGAATAAATAAATAAAAAAGGGGGAAGGTTTAAATATAGGAAAAAAAGAAATATATTAATAAAATCATAAAAAACAGATAGAAAAATATCAAAGGAAGAAAAATCACACCATGTTTATGAAGAGAAATTTGGGAAATAAAAAGAGATATAATACATATAGAAAGGAGAAGAGAGTCATAATTGAGAGGAGAAGAAGAAGGTAACAAAGCGTGGAAGTGAAAAAAGGATGAGAGAAGAAGAAAATCATGTGGAAAGGAAAAGAAGATCAAGTTATCTAGGTTGGTTTTGTAATTAATTTTGGTGCATTTATGTTGAAAATTGTGGGAATTTGGGAAACTCACAAGTTATAAAACTTGTAAATTTATGCATCATATTTGTGAAACTAAATCAAATAGATTTTAAGATGTATAATATTTAGTGTTACCTTTATAAAAATTACATACAATACCTATAAACTAAATGGAAATGAACTACAACCCAAAGGATAATCTAAATTGTTAATTATATATATTTATGCAGTGAGCTTAGTAAAATTTATACTCAGTGATTCTATGGAATATAAGATATCTAAATATATTTAAAATAATGACTTATACATAAGCAATCCTATTTGTTTAAAATATATACATAACCATAATAGGCATAGCTCACAATAATGAAAAATCATAACTATTTGGTTTAGCCTTATGGATAGTGATCCATTTATGAAATGATTTAAGTGATTTATTTGGTTAAGTCTTCTCCAACAAACTACATAGAGAATTTTAGTTTCATTAAAATTCACTCAGAATTTATGGAAGAACATGATAATTTATGATATGACTTAGAATTAAAGTATGTGTATGAGTTAAACTATGCCTAATAGATTAGCCAAATTATATATATACATTAAAGCAAAAAAGAATATACAATGATTCATCGGTCAAAACCAGTTGACATCCTTTATTTAGTAATTTGTATTGTATATCTATTTAAACTAGTTGATGTCTTTATACATAAATTTATATTTAGCATTGATTAGATATTATAAGAATATAATATATAAAAAAATCCATTGACAACCTGTACTCTAAGTTGAATACTACTATATTATGAGTTGGATAGCTTATACATATCGATCTAGATTTTTATTATTAACAAGTTCTAATTTATTATCGATCTATATATGTTAACAAGTCATAGTTTACTATTAAAACCATATCAATTATCTAATTTATTATATATATATATATATATATATATATATATATATATAATAATAATAATAATAATAATAATAATAATAATAAATTAGATAATTGCTATGGTTTTAATAGTAAACTATATATATATAGTTTACTATTAAAACCATAGCAATTATCTAATATATATATATATATATATATATATACACACACACCATGGTGAAAATAATAAGGCAAATGATATAGCACTGATGAACATATATGTGTGTGTGTGTTTATAAAAGTCATGATATTTTAGTGTAAATGATGTTTACCATCAGTTTATGTTTTTAAAAGGAAAAACAATGATAATAAAATAGTGTTAAGGCATGGATAAAGTGTTTTGTATATCATTTTACTAAATATATGATACAGTGATACTGTGATACACATAATAATAATATAGTGATAACAATGTGTCTTCTAAAAATGGTGAACAAAAATACAAAGATATACAGTGATAATAATGCTAAAATGTTTTAAGACCTAATTGTGCATTTATTCATTACATTTTTCATCAATTTCAGAATGGAGATTATAAATTATAATAATAATAGTTGGTCTTAAAACATTGACACACACACACACACACACACACACACACACACACACACACACACACACACACACACACACACACACACACACACTTATACTTATACACACACACACACACACACACACACACACACACACACACACACACACACACACACACACACACACACACACACACACACATAGCTAAAATAAGATTAAGTTTAATAAAATTACTCTATATGAGCATAGGGCTTGTATCTTGTGATAAATAATAGTGGACCAAAATTATAAGTTCACCTAATAACTTATGTCATATCACGTAAATAATTGAGATGGTTATGCTTCTTATACTGGCATATATGTAGTTATAAGAATATTGATATGATAATATGGTTTGGGTAAATCATGTGAGACATATATAGCTAAATCATAGTCTTTCATTATATCATGATAAGCTTTATGATTTGGGACCACTTTTCATATATAGCATGGGAAACAAAACACATAGTATAGATATAATACTATAATAAGTTTCATATTAATGAAATAGTTAAATATATTCTTAAAAGAGTATATGTGTACATCTATGCCTAATTAGCTTATACTTATACATAGGGGTGTGTATTTCTAATTATAGTTCCATTGGTGGTCCAAAATTATTATATAGATATTTGTATAGTAGGACCTTATTTATGTGTGTATACAACCCCTCTGAAAGTATAAAAAATGAAAGAATGAAATATAATATGTTCCATGTGAACTGAGTCTTTATTTATTATAACTAGTTGTTTGAATAGAATCTTATGCTTTCATTAATCCATAACTATGTTATTATGATTGGTTGTGGTATTTAGTAGTTATGATTAAGAACACTAGACCATGATAATATAGGTTATCATAGGGTATAGTATATTTGAAAATATATTTAGGTAAGGATAAAAACTATGAAGGAGTATTGGATTATTGAATCCCTTATCTTATAAAGATCTTCAATATTTTTTTTGAACATGAAAGTATAACGATTGTTAAAATCATATGGAGTTCTTGACTTAGAAATATAGTTGACCATTGATATAGTATTTATATATCATTTGTGTGATTATATATGGTACATATTATGTTGTACAATTATTCATATATAAGGAAACATATGTATTCATGGACTTAAGATATCATATGAAAATATTACATATATAGGTGTATTGGTTCATATGACTAAGTTTATAACTAAATGGATTGTTATATTGAGTCATAAGGTGTTCAAGGGACCAAAACTATAACCGTATGAAAGTAGTCCCTAAAAATAGAATTAAGTTATGTAAATGAAATTTTATGGTATAACTTGGTTATGGGTTATCTGACTCTTTAAAAATAACAGGATTCACTACACACACACACACACACACACACACACACACACACACACACACACACACACACACACAGAATAATGAAATTCAGTGAGTGGTACATATTGTTAGTAGATCTAAAGGTAAAAGTGTTTAGACATATATAGCATATACTAGTGTATCATTATGTGTGTCTATAAGTTATGTTTCTTTTAATTACTAGTATGTAGTTTAAACATAGGATATACATGGTTGTTATAAACTATACTTGTTTGCCTAATACTTAATATTATGAACATTTTATTCTTGAACTTATAAGATTGGTTGTTTGTAATTGAGTAGTGTGCGCATATGTAATAAATTATGATATTATGGGATGCCATAGAGATTATTTTAATTGAAAACTATAGTCTAAATTTATGTTATACCTAGGTGGTACAAACTATAATTAATATGTCTAGATTCATTCATATGTTTGATAGACTAAATGTATGCATGTTGGATATTTTTAAGAATAAATGTTTTATGATAGTTAGTAGAAAGTATTGTATTATGTCTGGTTATGATAAATAGAGTGTGAAGCCTAATATATATATATATATATATATATATATATATATATATATATATATATATATATGTATGTATATGTATGTATATGTATATGTATATATATATATGTATATATATATATATATGTATATATATATATATATGTATATATATATATATATGTATATATATATATATATACTTGGTATAATCTAAACTTGTTTGATTATGATTTCTATTATGGGATAGATATTTTTGTGAGGTTTATTCATATGTTTGATGGGATAATTGTATGTTTTTTAATTATTCCTATTCTTAACATGTTATGTGATTTCTAGTAGGATGTAGTCTGAATGAATCTATTGGTTATACTATGTTAACCACATCTCACATTGGTGATATTGAGCAAGTAGTGAGATTGATTTTAATAGCTTACTAACATCACAATGCGAGGTGAAGGTAATTCGATCAAGTGGTGTGTATGAAATTGATTGATACTTAGATCATTATTTATTACTAAATTTTTTGGCCAAAGTAATGTTTAGTGAGACATTATCATTTCATGAGTATGATTTACATGTTTGTGTAATATCTTGAGTAGAATAGGTTTTTATGATACACCACATGTTTAGTTTTAGAAATCACACAACACACATGTACTATATTGTTTCTATGGATTCCTATTCCATCACTATTTAATCATCCATGAAGGGAGGGTCATTCCCTGATGGGATTAGTATGGGGGATCATTGGTCTGTGGTTGGTGTGAAAAAGCACTTGAATGATGCTCTCCCTCCCCATAGTAGTATTACTTTTGAGATGACACTTGAGATTGCCATAGATACTAGAGTCTCAGGAACTATGCTCCAGGGAGCCATGTATCTTATATATGTACATTGTATTTTATTGTAATTATTATTGAAATATTATCATGATGAGTTATAATTACTTACTCATTATACATTGGTAACAGTGGTTATAGGCATGTATCATCCATGGCTGGTCAATTGTAATTACTTTCTATATTAGTATTATGATGTGTTTCTTATGATCAATAATGTATGATGTAGCATGTTTCATTTACAGTTATCACACTTGGAGTATTTTTTATGATCAATTCTTATTTTCTCATGGTGTAATCTATTTAAATTCTTTATTTTTTATTTTTTTAAAAATCACGTATTTCTAGGTAGATCCCAATGGGGATGTTATAATTGGCCTTTGGACATGTTGACCAATATTTTACCCTAGGCCAAAAAGGCTCAATGCCTATAGTTTGAAACGTGCTTATTAACCTTGTTAATAAGTCTTAAGCTATATTTGAGGAAATTAAGGTAATTTAACATATTTTAAGGTTTTTGACAATGTTAAGGTTTTTCATTGTGTCCAATGTGAGTCTTAATTAAGCCTCATTCTTGTATGAGTCATTGAGGTCAATGGTAAAGAGGTTATTTGAATTTAAATGTGGTCTTACAAAACTCTATGTTCACTTCATAAGACCATTAAAAATGCACTAGTTTCTTTTGTATTTGTCAATGCACTCTAAAGTCATTTAAGTCACTATAAAATTATTTAAGAATTTAAAGAGGAGTTATAATGTTCATGTTGTCAATATAAATTTAGATTAATAGTATGTATGTCAGAATAGGTTAGTTACTTAAGTTTTAACTCCAAAGAGGCATTTTAAGTCACTTTTACAAACATGAGATCTCATCTTCAAGTGAAAATAGTTTTAAGAGTGTCTTTTCAACTCCCATAGGTCAAATACTTGTTTGGAGTGTAGGTACAAGTCTAAAAAATTCATAAAAAACTTCCTTTCCTCCATCCTTCTCTTGGAAAGCTCACAAAGGCAAATATCATGTACATGGTATGACCAGGAGACACAAAGTTAGAGGCTAAGATCTTGGAAAATGTTATGGGTCCTAATAAAATTAAAGTTTGTGGCATTGGTTTATAGATCCATCCTCTCTCATTTATAAACAGTCATTAAGACTTCAAGGTGCTAAAACTGCCTCTCAAACATTGATAGGGTCAGTTTTGGGCCTCTCAGGTGAATTTATGAACTCATTGCTATTAGAAAAAATTGTTTCAGGTTCCCACATTGTCTTATTAGTAGTATAAGTTCATTTATAAGCATTTTAATGTTTTTAAAGTCATCCATGGATGATATTTTTCATGAAAAGTGAGGTTAGAGGGTTTGCACTTCAAAGTTTGAAAGTTTTGGAGGAGTTGACAAAGTTAAATGCATATAGGTGATGGTTGAATGTTTTTAAAATCCTCTCATTTCATCCAAATCTCTTAAATATGATTGTATAATCCATACTAATACTCCAAGTGGAATCAATTTTCCCATGTTTTAAGATTATGTTATTGAGACTACATGCAAAGTGGTTTGTGAAGGTTCAATTCTGCATTGTCAATGTTTTATGATGGTACTAAACTCATGAGATAGGTAAAATGGTAGTGAAGGGTGACCTAAATGTTTAAAAATGGTATATATAGGATTCATAAAAAGTTATTGCATTAAAAGTGTAGGCTTATAGATCTACTTGGGCCTATAGGACTCTTTTGCACATAAAATACAACTCTTTTACTAAAACTATTATTTCAAGGGAATATATGCAATATAAAAGAGTTGGGTAAAAAAAAGTATGGAGAATAGTGGGTTTGAGACTCAATTTTTCACTCAAATAAATAATTACTAATGCCTTTAGCCATACATATCCTGAATAACTCACATAGGCCAACTTGAGTGATTTAACTCACCGTTAATCATTGAGAAAATGAGGTCCCTTGAATAGGTCAAAGTTTCCCTCATAAATAAGAAACATGAAGAAAAATTATGATATAAAAGAACTAATATATTAATATATAATCATCAAATTACATATGGTCTAAGCCATGCATTAAAGAATCTCAAATAACCATCTATAGACCCTATAACACACATGCCTTATTGAGGTTCCAGGTTGGTTTTAAATTTTGAAATAAGATATGCAATGAAAGACATTAGAGATGGGTTTTTGATTAGTAATGATTTTGAGACTCATTTATTTTATCTCACAAACCAATTTTGATGCTCACAACCAATAAAGACCTATAGGCAAAATCGTCAATCCTAAGTGACTTAAGGCTTATGTGTATACATTTGGTGAATAAAGCTGGTTGTGAGGATGGGATGAGAACATAAAGAGAATAATAAGGTGGTAATTATTAATTGATCACATTTTTTAGGTTTTTAAATATCTAATAGTGAAGAAAATGGGAGCTCTCAGCCCATGGAGACTCATAGGCCTAGTGAAGACTATTTGGGCCTGCTCATGAAATTTGAGTGATTTATGCATAAAAAATGTTGGATAAGAAATGGTAAGACTTTATATGGTTTATAAAAATATCATTTAATGTGTAAAAATATTTTTATAACCATGCAAGATGAAATAAAATTCCCAAAGCTCCTAAAGAATCCAAAAGAAGTAAAGTAGGCCTAACAAGCCTAATGGAGACTTATAGGTCTCTTGACCAAAATAGTGAATGAAATGAGAGGTTACCTTGTTAAAAGGATTAATTTTTTTTTTGGGTGTGGGATATATTATATAAACTTCACTAGGTGTACATACCATTTTTCAAAAAAGGAAATTACCAAGAAAAGCTCATTAGGGCTATATAGGTCTTTTGGCCTAAAAACACTAACAATGACACTAAGGTAGGTTTCAAATAAAAATGGATATGAATACACCCAAATATGTTTTATATACTTATTATAAGTTTTTTTAGACATTAAAAATTCAATTTCAACCTAACTCATGTAGTAAAATGACATTTCTACACCAAAACATCCTTCTCGATCATATAATGCAACCTTTGAACTCGAGAGGCTACCTTTTCTTGCTTAGTATAGTATAGAAATATTTCATGGGACCTTGGGATCCTAAGTATATATAGGTACCCTAGTTTACTTTAAAATTGTGTAATTAAGTGTATAATTAGAGCCTTGAGCTCTATGAATAATCCTTAAGGATTGAAATAGTTTTTGAGCTGCCTAAAAGGCAAAAAGTGACCCGATTGAAGAGATTGTATATATAAGTGCATAAAATTAATTATATGAGGCTATAAATGACATGGATGATCTTAAAAAATACCCTAATCACCATTTAAATCCATTTTTTGGCACGTGTAAGTTACAAGTGTACGAAAAAGGGCTTTAAAGAACCATTATAAGCTTGCTTGTGAAATCCATACAAGGTGTAAAACCCTCAAATTTGGCATGGAGTATGATTAGGATGTAATTAAAATGAATCAAACACTTCCTAAATGTTTAACATGTGTGGGAGGTTTGTGGAGCAAATATTCAATTTCTAGGCCTAGAGACCTAATTGAGGCCTAATTGAGGAGAGAGATCAGACAAAAAAGGACACTTCCACATGGTTTTAGGTCATTAAATTTGTAATGGAGATGTAAGTACATATTGGGTACTAAAAAATACCCTTATTTTTATAATAACACTTGTAAATTCTTACACATAAGGAGGTTTGCATGTTTTTAGGGTTACAAAGAATTGAGTGTTAGTGAAAAGCTTTATGTACAAGATGAGGTCTTAGAGAGAGTTCGAGGCCTATAAATGAGTTGTTTTAGGTATTATATGATATTAATATGCCTTTAATTGAGAGGTATTTCCTTAGTGAGGATGAATTCAATAATTGACACTTGTAATCAAGATAGGCATAGTAAGGCCAAGTGGGCTTCAAGATACCTACGAAGTACAATGATCATTTCAATGTTAGTTTTTGGAATTTCATAAACAAGTAAAAATGTCAAAGAGTAGAAAAACATCAGTTTAAAATGACTTAACATTAAATGAGGCCACTTTTCATCTCAGAAGCCAAGATAAGGGGTAGTTTTAAAGAAGAAAAAAAAGGTGTCAAGTAATAATGAAACTCCCACACCACTTGAAAGAGTGAAGCATATTTAGAAGAGCAACACATGTCCTTAGAGATATATTAAGACTACTACATAACTCCTTTCTTGAGTATATATCTCATTTAACACTTTTCAATTCTCTCTCCTACACCCATCTCTCTTCTTCTCTCTCATTTCTTTATAAATTTAGACTTAATAGGCTATGCATGTATCCTCTACCTTGGTATGGTGAATCCCTACCCATTTTCAAGCCTTTGATGAATTAGACACTTTTGATTTTACCTCCTCATTTGAATAGTTTCAATGTTTGTGCATGATGAGTTGATATTGTCAAGTGATTATCTTAGCTTCTTTGACATGTTGTCATTTTATAGCATTCATATTTAGTTTGAAAGATTATTTATAGTTTATATGAATTAGCTAAGTGAAGTGTGAAAATTTGAGTGAGTTTTCTACTCATTAGTGTCATTTTATGAACTCTTGACCAGTCCTCTTAAACCAAACATATTTCATAAAATTCATATGAAGTTTTAATGTAGAAAGGTAGATTAGGACTAGTGTTTGCTTTAGATTAGTCTCATGGTTGATGTGCATAAGTAGCTAGTTGGTAGTGGTCAAATATTTTTGTCCATCACCTCCATTAGAGTAGGTTTATCTCTCTTTTCTCAACAAGTTGATAGATTAGTGAATGAGCTTAAGTGATACATCAATGGGAGATAACCTTTAACCTAAATATTTAATTCACCTAAAGGTCAACCAGATCCTATGATTATCTCCATGTTATCCAAAATTTTGAAGTCTTGAACAACCTTGCAATGGTGCAAATTTGGGCTATAAAAGTTTTGGCACACCCTGTGGGACTAAGGTCCAAAGTAATTGAAGGATGTTATTGGATTTTTCCTTATACATATCAACCTTTGTATGAATTCAAAACATAAATGGATATTTTAATCTCAACAAAATAGTTCTATCATCCTAGGTACTTATTTCAAAGAATTATTGATGATTTTTCTTGATCTTATCTACTTTATGAAGTTTGATGGTTAGGCATGAAGAGAATTTTTATTTTATATTCCTTATTAGTCCTATAATGATCTATACCATATTTTTCATGATACTTATAAGTATTATAATAATCCATACGATCTTTTTCATGATCTTTATTAGCCTTATCATGTACCATATCAGTTATATGACTATCCCAATTTTCCTTCATATGATTACAATTGTATACCTCAGTAGTTTTGCCAAGAATTTTAGTAGTCATAATCACCTCCTCCTACTCCAAATCCATATTAAAATTATGTTTACCCTACTACATCCTTGTTTTCACTCAAGCCAAATATGCTAAAGTTTGAAGGGGTAATGAAAAATTTGGATAGAGGAGTAAATCTTGGAGATGTGATCCCTTTTAACCTCATAGAGAAGATGAGAAAGTAAATTCATATTTTAATGGATAAGTGGGAATAATTAGTAAAGGAAAATAAATATTCATGACTAATTATTTATATGAAATGAGAACCTTGATCCAATGATGGGTAGATATATTAGTGAGGTGGGATGATCAAGAAATCCAAACCAAGTAGCCTCAACCATCATATCCTACCCCTAATCAACCTTATTGTGTTCCAAGTATCCTTCAATATAAATATAACATTCCCAAATAAAATTAAATCACTTAATATTGGAGTCCTTATTGGAATATTATTCCTAGTTACACCATGCCAACCCTTGTGAATGAATCTTCTCTTATGCCCATCCAAGATCAATAAAGAGAAAATGTCCTAGAAGCCACATCAAGGACTCTTCTTAGTTGGAGAGAGACTCTTAAAATGTAGGAGAGGGTAATTCATTTCATGTAATAAGGTTTATCACTATCCTCAAGTTATTTTCCTATTCCTCAAGTTCCAATTGTCCAAAAAAACTAAGGTATATCAAACCTAGAGAAAATAATTCAAAAATAGAAAAGGGAAAATGAGAGAGTATTAACACAAGGGTTTCCTCCACTTACTCAAGAGTTTATAAATAATTATTTCAATGTCCCTAGTTGGAAATATAGTCTTGCAAGTATCAAGCAACCTAGTGAACTCCCTTGCTTTCCCACCCATATCCCATTTGAAAGAAGCGCTTGTGGTGCAGAAGATTGAAGAAGAGTATCCAATTGCAAATGAAGTCATGGAAAATAATGATTAAGACATATCAAGTGTTTATGTAGAGGATATTTATATTGGTACTCCCCTTAGTGAAAACAAAGGTAATTTAACTTTTAGACATGATGAGGAAGCGGTGAATGGGTACTATGATCAGTCGATTACAATCTCTTCTCAAGATGACCATGAAGACACCCTAAATAATGAGAAAGATATCATTAAATAAGTTTAAATGGAAGATAAAGGAGATTTTGGATTGTTTCAAGATATTACACTTGGTGTGATTGAGCATGAAAGTGAGTAAAGTGAAAAAAATGAAGTGGTTGTAATAGTCAATCTATTAGTTGACCATGACAAGGAAACTGTAAATGATCAAGAGGAGTTATTATTAAAACCTCTTGATGAGTTTGAGGATCTTTTTTTAGTATAAATTTATCTATATCCCCTCATGGTACTTCAAATGTAAAAGATAAAGGTGATCTTGATGAAGAAGTACTACTTGATCTAGTGGAAACTCTAGTAGAGTTTCTTGATCTACTTTTAATTATTTCTCAAGATGACACTCTTAAATAGGAGTTAATTAAATAAGTTGTAACTATTAATGAGCTTTATGAGGTATAATTGTAGTTGTATCATGATAATATAGAATACATTTAAGTTATTTACAATATTTTAGCTCTTGAATAGGAAAGTAAGGATGTAATTAATGATATTTCTTATCGATATTCTAATCAAGACAATGGTGAAGACATGTGGCAGTAGTATTCTAACATTTATAATGAGTTTAAAGTTCTTAAGGGGGCCACATATCCTATAGATTAGGTTGAGGACATTGAATAAGTGTGTCTCTCTCTAAGATATCAAGAAGGATGACTCAACAAATTTTTAGATTCTAAAGAACTAGTTGAAGAATGGCATCACCATTTAGAGATTCATAAAGACATTTAGTGTCTTGACATTCTTTGTGAGAACTATGATACAACTAAAGTAAATTTGGAATATATTATTTAAAGACTAGAGAATATTACAAGTAATGACAAACAACATGAGGTAAGTGTTGAAGTACAAGGTGAATATGTGTTCATAGAAGATTGGTTTGCTACTATTACTTCAATTGAAAGCATGGAAAGAGGATTGTAAATCAAGAAGATGATGAGGACAATAAGATCAAGATAAAAGAGGAAACTTGACTCATGTAATTTTCCACCTCATGGAGAAAAAATATATCACTTCCCCTTTGATCTAGGAGGAATAAGATGGGTTTAGGTGAGTTTTACATAGTAGGTTTTCTTATGTTTATTATGTCTTATTTTCCCTAAGTGTTTGTCCAGAACATGTGTGTCTTATGTGTGTTTCCTTTGATTTGTGTGTTTTTACTTTTGTCATGTCATAAAGGCAATCCATTGTTTTGTGTTGTCTCAAGGCATTTTAAGTCGTGTCAAGATCTGATCAAGTTTGTATTTGAGTGCAAGTGATGTCTTTACCCAATGGATGGACTAGGCAATTGGTCTAGTAAGCATAACAAACATGCTACCACTTTGAATTTCCAAATTATTTATAAATTTTTATTCCTAGGTTAAAAATTATCAACCCTTATAGTTTTAAACTTGCTTGTTAACCTTGTTAATGAGTCTTAAGCCTTGTTTGAGGAAATTAAGGTAATTTAGCATATTTTAAGTTTTTTTACAATGTTAAGGTTTCCATTATGGCCAATGTGAGTCTTCCCAAGGCCTAATTATTATATTATTAATTAAGGTAAATTTTGAATAGGTTATTTTAAGTCAAAGGTGGTCTTAAAAAAATATATGTTCACTTCATGAGACCATCAAACATGTATTAGTTTCTTTTATATTTGTCAATACACTCTAAATTTATTTAAGTATATTTCTAAGACAAATTTGAGGAATTACATGTACTATTAGAAAATAAAAGAATTTAAATAAGAGTTATAATGTTCATGTTGTCAAGAGAGATTTAGACTAATAGTATGCATGTTATAACATGTTAGTTACTTCAGTTCTAAATCAAAAAGGTAGATTTAATTCACTTTTATGTACACAAGAGATCATATTTAGGTGAAAATAGTTTAAATAGTGTATTTTAAACTCCCATAGGTCAAATACCTATTTGGAATGAGGTATAAGTCTCATAAATGTAAAAACAATCTTTGTTTCCTCCATCATTCTCTTGGCAAGCTCACAGACAAATTTTATGTGTATGGTACAACCAAGAGAGAGAAATTTGGAGGATAATATATTGGTAAATGTTATGGGTCCTAATAATCTTCACGTTTATGGAATTTTTTTTTGGATCCATCTCATATCCTTTATGAACAATAGTTAAGACTCAAAGGTGCTAAAATTTCATCTCAAACCATGGCAAGGTTAGTTTTGGGCTTCTCAGGTGAATTTTTGAACTCTTTTTTATTGGAGGAAGTTGTTTAAATTTCCAAAAATGTCTTCTTAGTATTATAATTTCATTCCCAAGAATTTTCATGTTGTGGAAGTCATCCATGAGTGGTATTTTTCATAGAAATTGAGGTTACAAGGTTTGCACATCAAAGTTTGAAAGTTTTGGAGGAGTTGATAAAATTAAATGAATATAAGTGATGGTTAAATTTTTTACACATATTATCATCTCATAAAAATATATTTAATATGACTGGATATTTTGTACCAATCATCCAAGTGGCATCCACATTCTCATTCTTGAAGACTGTGTTATTGAGACCGCTTGCAAAGTGGTTTGTGAAGGTTCAACCCTGCATTTTCAATGTTGTACGAGGGACATAATCTCATTAGAGAGGTAACTTGTCACTTACAAGTGCCATTTTAGGTCAAAGTATCCCTAAATAGGGTAATGCATTTTATGGGCCAGCTAACTTTGATCTGATCATTTTGAGTCAAAATGACAATTTTGCACCTAAGTGCTCTGCATTGCTCTTTCCTATCAAATCTTCTGCACAAGATGCATGCCTTTGTTATTTTTTGTTGGTAACACCCTAAATGGGAATATAGTTCTAACACATCTGAAAGTGCCCAATTGAATTTTGGACCAATAATAAGGAATTTTGATCAATCTGAGTAATTTTTGCATGAAGTGCTTAATCATGCTTAAGAGCTAATTAACCTAAATCAAGACATAATTAATAATTCCATGAAAACTTGTTGAATAGTTGTTTTTGGAAATCAATAACAAATATCTACATTATCAAGTGACCTCATTTATTGGGAAGAAGGTGAGCTCAATGTTTGAAAATGGTCTAGATATGCTTCATAAAAGGTTATTATATTGAAAATGTAGACCTACAGGTTTGGCTAGGCATGTATGCCTCTTTTACACATAAAATGTAACTCTTATATTAAAACAAATGTTTCAAAGGACTATATGAAGTATAGAAGAGCAGGGGAAAATATATTATGATAATATTTAGTTTGAGACTCACTTTTAAACTCATAAAAATGAGTCCTAATTTCCTCAACCATATAGACACTAAATAGCTCACACAGGCTAGCTTGAGTGATTCAACTCACCTTCAAGCATTGAGCAAATGAGGTCCATTGAATTGGTTAAATTTTACATAATAAATGAGAAAAATGAAGAAACATTAGGATAAAAAATAACTGAGATATTAATATAGAATCATGAAAATTACATATGATCTCAGCTATAAATTAAAGAAGCTCAAATAAGCATCTGTAGACCCTATAACACACATACTTTATTGAGGTTCCAGGTTGGTTTTCAAATTTGAAATAAGATATGTAATTAAATATATTTAATATGGGTTTTTTTTAATGATTAATGAGTTTTATACTCATTTATTGGGTCTCACAAACCAATTTTGATACCCACAACTAATAAAGGCCTACAGGCAAAATTGTCAAGCCTAAGTGACTTGAGGCTTATGTGTATACATTTTATGAATAAAGTTGGTTGTGAGGATGGGATGAGAAAATAAATAAAATAATAAGTTGGTAAGTGTTAATTTAAAACCTTATGAGTTTTTTAACTTTCCAACAATGAATAAAATGAGATCTCTCATCCCATGGAGTCTCACAGGCCTAGTGAAGACTATTCAGGCCCGTTCATGAAATTTGAGTGATTTGTGCATATACTAAGTTGTATAAGCAAGGGTAAGAATTTATATGGTTATATAAAATATAATTTAATGTTTATAAATAGTTTTATAACCCTAAAAGAGGCAATAAAATACCCAAAGCTCCTAAAAAATCCAAAATAAGTAAAGTAGGCTTAACAAGCCTAATGGAGGCCTACAGGTCTCTTGACCAAAAGAGTGAATAAAATGAAAGTTTCGATTGGTATAATGATTAATTTATTTTTTTGGGTGTGGGAGATAGTATATATACTTCTCCAGGTGTGGAGATCATTTTTAAAATAAGGAAATTACCATGAAAAGCTCATTAGGGCTACCCATGTTTCTCGGCCTAAAAAACCTAACAATGGCACTCAGGAAGGTTTCAAAGACAAATGGAGTTTCAGTCACGCAAATATGTTTTATATAATTATTATAAGGTGTTTTAGACATAAAAAATTCAATTTGAACCTAACTCATGCATCAAAATGACATTGCTAGACCAAAACATCCTACTTGATCTTAAAATGTAACCTTTCTACATGGGAGGCTCCCTTTTCTTGCTTAGTATAGTAAGGAGAGATTACATGGGACCTTGGGATCATAATGAGATTTTTTTAACCTATTTTAATTTAAATTTGTTTGATTAAGAGGAAAATTAGAGCCCTGATCTCTATGAACAATCCTTAAGGATTGAAACAAGTTTTGAGTTGCCTAGAAGGCAATAAGTGATCTGATGGAATAGATTGCCTACATAAGTGCCTAAAATGTATAATATGAGCCTATAAATTAAATGTATGATCTTAAAAACTCCATTTATCACCATTTAAGGCCCTTGGTTGGCATGTGTAGGCTATAGGTATATGAAAAAGGGCTAGAAAGGACGGTTATAAGCTTACTTGTGAGATTTGTACAAGGTGCAAGACCCTCAAATTTGGCATGGAGTATGATTAGAAGGTAATTTAAATTAATAAAAAATTTAATAAAGGTTTCAAATATGTGGGAGGTATGTGGAGAAAATATTCAGTTTCTAAGCCTAGAGGTTTAATTGAGGCCTACTTAGGGAGAGAGGTTAGATGAAAAAGGATACTTCAAATTGGTTCTGGGTCATGAAACCTGGAATGGAGATGTAATTCCATACTGGGTACTAAAAAATACATTTATTTTTCAAATTAAATTATTAAATTATTCCACACAATGAGGTTTTCATGTTTTCAAGCAATAAGGAATTGAGTGTTAGTGAAGAGATGTAGGTACAAGATGTAGCCTTAGAGAGAATTTGAGGCCTCCAAATGAGTATTTTTAAGGTATAATATGATATGATTATGCATTTAATGGATATTTATTTAATTTTTGAGTATTAATTAAATAATTAGAACTTGAAAGTAAGATAGGCATAAGAAGGCCAAGTGGGCTTCAAAACACCTAAGAGGTGTAATAATCAGTGCAATGTCAATTTTTAGAGTTTATTAAACAAGTGAAAAGTGTCAAAGAGTAGAATAAGGTAAATTAAACATGATTTATATTCAATGATTCCACTTTTCATCTCATTAGTTAAGAGATGGGGTAGTTTTGAAGAAGAAAACAAAGGTGTCAAGCAATAACAAAACTCCCATGCCACTTGGAAGAGTGAGGCATATTTAGAAGAGTAACACATGTCATTGGATATCTATTAAGACTTTAAAAACTCCTTTATTGAGTATAACTCTCATTTACACTTGTGACCTCTCTCTCCTACACCCATCTCTCTTCTTCTCTCTCATTTCTTTATAAATTTAGCCTTGATAGGCTATGTATGCATCCTCCACCTAGGTATGGTGAATCCCTACCCATTTTAAAGACTTTAATCAATGATAAATTAAATGTTTTACCTCAAAATTTTATTGGTTTCAATGTGTGTACATGACTATTTGACCTTTTCAAGTGATTAGATTAGCTTCCTTGGCATGCTATCATTTTCTAGCATTCATTTTTAGTTTGAAAGCTTATTTGTAGATTATATGAAGTGTATAAGTGAAGTATGAAATTTTTAGTTAGTTTTCCAATCATTAGTGTCATTATATGACCTCTTGACTAGTCTTCCTAGCCAAAGCATATTTCAAAACATTCATATAAAGTGTTGATGTAGAGAGATAGATTATGAATTGTGTTTATTTTAGGTTAGTCTCATGGTTGATGTGCATATGCAGTTGGTTAGTAGTGGTCAAATGTTTTAGTGCATCACCTCAATTAGAGTAGGTTTCTCTTTATTTTCTAAACAAGTTGATAGATTAGTGAATGAGCCTAAGTGATATATCAAGGGGAGATAGTTATTTAACTTAGAGATTTAATCCATGCAAAGGTCACCCACAACCTATGATTGTTTCCATGTTATCCTAAATTTGTAAGGATTGAACTACCTTCCAAGGGTGAAAATTTGTGCTATAAAAATTTTGGCATGCCTAGTGGGACTAAGGTCCAAAGTAGTTAAATTATTATTTGTGTTGTCCTTCTCTATATCAGCCTTTGGAGGCATTTAAAACATTAATGATGAATTTAAGATCAATCAACTAGTTCTAGCAGCCAAGGTAATTATTTCATATAATTGTTGATGATTTTTCTTGCTCTTGTCTACTTCATGAAGTTTAATTTCTAGGTATGAAGTTAATTTCTATGCTATACCTCCTTATCAGTCCTATAATGAGCCATACCAACCTCGTCATGATCCTTATCATTTATATAATAAGGCATATCAGCCTTATCATTATCCTTATTAGCCTTACCATAAACCATATCAGTCCTATGATTGTCCTAATTTTCCCCCACATGATTCTAATCATATATCTCAACATCCTTAATAAGACTTGTATAAATAATACTCACCTCCTCCTACTCTAACTCCAACTCAAAATTAGTTTTCCCCTACCACATCCTTCTTGGAACTAAATCCAAATATGTTAAAGTCTAAAGGAGTAATGAGAAATTGGGATAGATGAGTATATCTTGGAGATGTGATCCCTTTTCACCTCATAGAGAAGATGAGGAAGTCATTATATAAGTTGATAGATAAGTGGGAAATAGTTAGAGATAAAAATCAATATGTTATGAATGATGAGTTGTATGAAATGAGAACCTTGATCCAATGGTGGGTAGATAAATTAGTGAGATAGGAGAATCAAGAGATATAACCCAAGAAACCTCAGCCATCATCTCTTACCCCTAGTCATCCTTCTTGTGTTCCAAGTATCCTTCAATCTACACCTACCCTAACTTAATAAAATAAGATCACTTCATCTTGGATGCCTCCTTGGACTATGATTCTAGATTACAACATGCCAACCCTTGTGAATTAATCTCATCCTATGCCCACCCAAGATCAATAAAGAGAAAATGTCCTAGAAACCACACCAAGGAATCTTCCTAGTTGGAGAGAGAGACTCTTCAAGTACAAAAGAGGGGTAGTATTGTCATTTTATAAGGTTTCTCAAGATATTCAAGCTATTTGGATACTCCTCAAGTTCTAATTGTAAAATAAAACCAAGGTATATCAGACCTAAAGAAAATAATTCAAGAATGGAAAAGGGAAAATGAGAGAGTCTTAGCACAAGGGTTTCCTCAAGATATTATAAATAAGTCTTTCAAGGTCTATAGTTGGAAAGACACTCTTGAAAGTGTCAAGTAACCTAGTGAAATCCTTTACCTTCCCATCATATCTTCTTTAAAAGAATAGCCTATGGTGTAGAAGATTGAAGAAGAGTATCTATCTACAAATGAATCCATAGATAGTCATGATAAATACAACTCAAGTGTGTGTAAAAAGGAGATTTATATTGGTAATTCCCTTGGTGAGAACAAAGGCAATTTGAATTTTAGACATGATGAGGAAGTAGTGAGTGAGGACTATGATCAATTGGCTCTAATATCTTCTCAAGATGACCATGAAGATACCCTCAATAATGATTAAAACATTATTGAATAAGTTGCATCTTAAGATAAAAGAGATGTTGGCTTGTTTCAAGAGCTTCCACTTGGTGTGATTCAGTATGTAAATGAGCAAGGTGAAGTAATTAATATGGTTACAATAATAAATTAGTTATTTGAACATGATAAGGAAGTTGTAAATGATAAATAAGAGATATTATTATAACCTCTTGATGAGTTTAAGAATCTTGATGTAGTATAAATTCAATTAGATGCCCCTCATGGTACTTCAAATGTGCAAGAGAAAGGTGATCTTGATGAAGAAGTACTACTTTATCTAGTGGCAGCTCTAATAGAGGTTCTTGATTTAGTTTCTATTATTTTTAAATATGATACTCTTAAAGAGGAATCAATTGAATAAGTTATAGCTATTAATGAGCTTGATGAGGCAGACTTGTAGATGTATCATGATCCTGTAAAAGACCTTCAAGTTCTTGACAATATTTTGTCTCTTGAAGAGGAAGGTAAGGAAGTGATTCATGTTATTTATTATCAAGATGATAATCAAGAGGATGGTGAATAAATGTATTAGTATTATTATAAAATTTGTAATGAGTTTGAAGTTATTAAGGGGCCCACATATCCTATAGAGCATGTTAAGGACATTGAAGAAGTGGTTCTCTCTCCAAGACATCAAGAAGGAGGCCTCACCAAATTTTTAGATTCTAAATAATTAGTTAAAGAATGGCATCACCATTTTGAGCTTCCTCAAGACATTGATTGTCTTAAAATCATTAGTGAGAACTATGATGCAAATAAAGCCAAGTTGATAGAGATTCTTGAAAGACTAGAGAAAATTTCAAGTGATGACAAGTAGCATGAGATAAGTGTTAAATTACAAGATGAATATGTGTCCATAAGAGATAGGTTTGATGTTGTTACTTCACTTGAAATCATGGAAAGAAAATTTGAAATAAAAAGGATGATGAAGACAATAAGATCAATATGTAAGAGGTAGCTTGCTTCATGTCATTTTCCACCTCATGGAGCAAAATATCTCACTTCCCATTTGATCTATGAGGAAGAAGATGTGTTTAGGTTACTTGTACATAGTAGGTTTCCTTATGTTTGTTGTGTCTTATTTTCCCTAAGTGATTAGATAGCACATGTGTGTGTTTACTTTGTTTTTGTGTTTGTCCTTGTATTGTATGTATTGGAGGTAATTAGTTATCTTGTGTGTTCTAAAGATATTTTCAATCAAATGTTAAGGTCTGATTAGGTCTGTACTTGAGTGAAAGTGACTCCATTATCCAATGGATTGATTAAGAAACCTATCTAATAAGCATAGTAAGCATGCTACCCTTATGAATTGATAAATTTTTTCCCCTAGGACAAAAAGAGTCAACCCCTATAGTTTGAAACTTGATTGGTAACCTTGTTAATAAGTCTTAAGCCTTGTTTGAGGAAATTAAGGTAATTTAGCATATTCTAAGGTTTTTGACAACATTAAGGTTTTCATTATGGCTAAAGTGAGTCTTCCCAAATCATAATTATTGTATGAGTCATTAAGGTAAATGGTGAAGAGTTTATTTTAAGTCAAAGGTGGTTTTAAAAAACTCTATGTCCACTTAACGAGACCATCAAACATGCATTAAGTTATTTTGTATTCGTTAATTCACTCTAAAGTTGGTTTAAGTCACTTTCTAAGACAAATTTGAGGAATTAATCATACTTTTAAAAAGGAAAATAATTTAAATATGAGTTATAAAGTGTATGATATTAATATAAATTTAGAGTAATAGTTTGCATGTTAGAACATGCTAGTTACTTCAGGTCTAACTCCAAAGACACATTTTAAAGTCACTTGTATGGATATGAGAGCTCATATTTAGGTGAAAATAGTTTAAAGAGTTTATTTTAAACTCCCACAAATAAATCATTGTTTGGAGTGTAGGTACAAGTCTCATAAATGTAAAAAAAAATATTTTCCTTTATTTTTATCGTAGCAATCTCATAAAGGCAAAGTTCATGTGTATGGTACAACCAAGAGAGAGAAAGTTGGAGGCTGAGTTCTTAGAAAATTTTGGGGGGTGTAATCACCTTAAATTTTGTGGAATTATTTTTTAGATACATCCCCTCTCCTTTATGAACAATTTTTAAGACTCTAAGGTGATAAAAATACATTTCAAATTAGGATAGGGTCCATTTTCATTGTCTTAGGTGAATTTATGAACTCATTGCTATTAAAAGAAGTTATTACAGGTTCCAATATGGTATTATAGGTATTATAAGTTCATTTACAAACATTTTAATGTTGTGAAAGACATCCATGAGTGGTATTTTTTATGGAAAGTGAGGTTATAGGGTTTGTACTTCAAAGTTTGAAATCTTTAGAGAATTTGATAAAATTCAATGCATATAGGTGATGGTTGAATTTTTTTTGTATCTTCTCATGTCATCTAAATATCTTCAAGATGAGTAGTTATTCCATACCATTCCTCCAATTGAAATCCATGTTCCCATGCTTGAAGACTATGTTATTGAGATTTCTTGCAAAGTGGTTTATGAAGGTTCAATCCTACATTATCAATATTGTATGAGGGTCCTAACCTCATAAGAGAGGTAAAGTGGTAATGAAGGGTGACCGAATTTTTTTAAAATGGTATTGACATGCTTCATAAAATATTTTTGTATTGAAAATGTAGACATGTAGGTCTACCTATGCCTATAGATCTCTTTTGCACATAAAATGCAACTATTGCACCAAAATTGATGTTTTAGGGGATTAAATACATTATAAAAGAGGAGAGGAAAACATATTATGGAGAATAATGAGTTGGATACTCAATTTTGAAATCAAACAAATTAGTCGGAATTCCCTCAGCCATATAGATCCTAAACAACTCACATAGGCCATCTTGAGTGATTCAACTCACCTTCTAGCATTGAGCAAATGAGGTTCCTTGAATAGGTCAAATTTTCAATCCTAAATAAGAAATATGAAGAAACATTAGGATACGAAATAAATGATATCTTAATATGGAATCATGAAAATTACATATGATCTTAGCCTTGCATTAATAAAGCTTAAATAACCATCTACAAACCCTATAACACATAGGCCTTATTGAGGTTCTAGGTTGGTTTTCAATATTTAAATAAGATATGTAATGAAATACATTAAAGATGGGTTATGATGAGTAATAAGTTGGAGACTCATTTATTGGATCTCACAAACCAATTTTGATGCCTACAACCACTAAAGACCTATAACTAGAATTGTTAAGCCTAAGTGAGTTGAGGCTTATGCATATACATTTTGTGAATAAAGTTAGTTATATGAATGGGATGAGAATACAAAGAACCTAAGAAGGTGGTAATTATTTAGTGAACACATTATGAGGTTTTGAACTCTCCAACAACGAAGAAAATGGGAGCTCTTAGCCCATGGAGACTCATAGGTGTAGTAAATACTATTTAGACCCTCTCATGAAATTTGAGTGATTTGTACATATAATGAGTTAGATAAGTAAGGGTAATACTTGATATGGCTGTGTGAAATCTCATTGAAGGTAGAGAAAAAGTTTTAGAACCATATAGGATGAAATCAAACACCTAAAGCTCTTAAAGAAGCCAAAATAAGTAAAGTAGGCCTAACAAGCCTAATGGAGACCTATAGGTCTCTTGAACAAAAGAGTGAATAGAATGTAATTTTGACTTGGTCGAAGGATTAATTTATTTGTTTTGGGTGTAGGAGATAGTAGATAAACTTCAACAGGTGTGTAGATCATTATTCAAGGAAGGAAATTACCAAGAAAATCTCATTATGGATAGATAGGTCTTGTTATGTATCAAATTTTCACCCTAAATGATATATATTCTAGCCTCCAATTTCATGTAACAGGGAAACATATCTCAAGTTGTGGGTGACCTATGAAAGAGGTGAGTCTCTAGATTGAAGGGCTAACTCCCTTGCACCACACCTTTAATTAACCACTAGTCTAATTGCTTTGAAAGGAAATGGATAAAAGGGATTAAAACTAACCTAATAGAGGTGCTTCACCTATTTTAAATCAATAAGACTACCATGAACTTTCACTATGAAAGGTGATTCACAAAACTAATCTCAACATCCAAAATTTTTCTAACAAAAGTGTATCAACATGAAGGTAAGATGCAATTAATTTCTCAAGGTTAATGAATAAGAGGTATGATTATGGACACTAATACTCTTCCTTACACTTAAATACATTAAAAAAAAAATACAAACTACACTTCATGTGACCTTTTAGAGGGCATATTACTTGCACAAAGCATGAGAGAGTGGGATAAACAAAAGGAGAGATGACTAACACTTCCCATTCAACCATGAACTAATTCACACATGTAGAAAAAGAATTGAGAACTAAAAACTAGCATGAAATGTTTTATTCAAAGGAAACATTAGTACTCAAACTAACAAGGATTCACCATAGTAGATGTAGATCATTTACAAAACCAAAAGTAACTATTTATCTATAGAATTTTGAAGAGAGAGGGACATAGAAAGAGAAAATTGAAAAGTGTCCACCATGATTTAAAATAATAAAGGAGTTATCAAACAATCCTAAAAATACATACAAATCTATGTGTCTCACTCTTGAAGATGCTCAAACCCTCCAAGTGGTGTAGGGGCCAAAACTTGGTTTGACAGCATGATTATCTTCTTAAAAACCTCCCTTCCTTTCATAATAAGAGTTAAAATAGGATTATAAATCATAAATTATCTATGAATTACTTCATACCTTCTCATTGGACACTTATACTTCATTGATAGACTCATTTGATCTGATGTTTCATCATTCATATGCATAGGTGTCTTGAAACTCCTCATTTTCCATGCCTAGCTTGGTCTAAGTGCCTCAAAACTCAATTTAATATTATCCAAGTCACTATATATCTATTTATGGTCTTAAAATATTTTATAAAACCTGAAATAATCCCTTTTGGTTCTTGGAACAACTCTCAAGACCCTATTTTTCTCTTCAAGCTCTCACTAGGCCTATTATCCTTGTAGCCCTAAAAACCTATAAACTTACTTGTGTTTAATAATGTATGAAGGGTAATAAAAAAATTGAAATATTTTAAGAGATAGTATGGATTAAAAACTTCATGTCAAATTTCATGTTTAGATTCTAAGTGGAAGTCGAATTTTTCTTCCTTTTTCTCTCTTAAATCAAGCCTCATTACCTAAAACCTTATTTTTATTATTTATGCATATATAAAAAATGTGAAACCACCAAAACTCATGTGATTAAATTTAAATATACTATCACCAACCTCCATGTCATATTTGAGGCCCTGAGACCCTGTGGAAGTGTGAGAACTATGAAATAGCCTTGTAACCTAGTCTCATTTTAGGCCTATTTGAGACTGCCTTGGAAAATGAGCTTTATTTGACAAATTAAAAAGTATCCTATGCATATTTTTAGATTTAATATGTGTAAAAAATATAAAATGACCTCCTCTAATGGTTTTCAAGTTCTCCTTTTCTCAAAACACCAAAAACCATGCAAAATATTACATTTATTATAATACGTACAACTTCAATATGAATAAAGTACATGTGGAAATCTAATTAGAGTCATAAAAAAATATGATAGGTTTAAGGATAAAAATAGGTAATTAGATGTTATTTATAAGTCCCTTTCTCTTGATTGGTCACTATGAGGGTTTTAGACATGTTTATTTCTTAAGGATTATTGGTAAAGAACATATCCTCTTTCTCTCTCCTAATGCTACAATAGTTTTATTAGGGCCATAAATCACCTAAAAACACCAATGGGTCCCATGAAAAACCTCAATAGAGTTATAAGTGTGAGAAGGTGCTCTTCAAGTTTTAAACAAGCCATTTGAGAGGGCTCTAGGCTCTTATCCTTTGTCCATGCAGGTTAGAGACTCAATAAAACAAATGATGCATTATGAATGGTGTGTGGAGGATATATTACCTCATAAAAAAATCACATAAATCTATGAATTGGGTTCATGATCTTACCAATCAAGATAAGACTACTTTTTGAATGACAGTCATGTGTGAAGGGAGCCTGAAGAAGTCTTAAGGCCAAAATTGGCACTTCTCTTATTTTGATCTATTTGTGATGAATGTTTGAAGTATATAATATGACTATACAATTATAAACACCTTAAGACCATCAAATTACTCTAAAAAATCCACTCACATATGATTATATTTGGGTCTACCTGTATATGAGAATTAGGCCCTCTAGGCTTACATAGGGTTTCTATAATTTGTTTCACTTTTGGGTGAAATTAAGGATTTTTGAGGTTATGTAATAATTTTGAAACCTTTATCAGATGCTTCACCTTTATTCTTACCTCCTTTATATATTCAAAACAAGAAATTCTATTTTGGTAATGTAGGCAAGCTTAAAGTCACCTCTTTGACTATGTAGGCAGGGGTAGAGCTTTGTTTAGTCATTTTCCTCATGTTTCATTTTGTCCTTAAGTGACCATATGAATTGTTTGTCAACCTGAGATAGGATTTAGTGTTATTTATACATGTTTTATTCCTTATTCTAGCTTAGAACCATCCTACCTTGACTATAACCTGTAGGTGCCTATTAGGAGAAAGTTTGAGTATGAAGTCTTGAACTTGGTCCTCTCACTCCATTATTGTGACGTGAAAGTTTCAAAACATAATTGAGAGTTTGTTTCACCATATTTCATAGTTCATTGGTTTATTATGACACCTTCAGAACCTTTTTGCCTTCTCAATTTTGTACACAATCTTATAGGTATCTTAGGACTATGAACTCAGTCTCATGATCATCCCTTGACTTGTAAGTGGTCTAGCTATTTCTAATGATTTGTGTCCTATATTAATATGTATTGAAGTTAGGTTTATTGTTTTGGATTATTCTTATTAGTTGATTTGAGTTCAAAATTAGGACCCATAGGCCTAAGGCCTGTAGGTCTTAATTTTATTTCATAGGCTACTAAGAGGGATTGATAAGTTCTTAGACCCTTTTAACATCTTGCCACTATCAATCTTGTCTCACTATCTTATCATTCTTTCAATGGATTAAAGACTCTCTAACCATGCATCATGTCACCTTCAACTTATCTCTACATTTTGTACAACCTTGTGTATTATACTATTGGATGTTTATAAAGGTTTAATCTCTTCACCATGATTTTGGTGATACCAATGAGGATCCTATAATGGTGACATGAAGGTCTATGAGTTTTTTATTCCTCTCCCAGTATATTGACATCTTTAACATTAACCTAAATTTATTAATGCTCACTTACATGTATGTTTATGTGAGTGACTAAAACACTTATGAATTTTGCTTGAGAGTACAAATATAGACCTCCACTTTCAATTTATTTCATATCTAGTATTAAAATTTCTCTCTCATTTACACAAATGATTTCTAATTACCATTAAAACTCACATTTGTATTCAGACTTGGAGAAGGTTACTCATGAATGTACACCATGATTTTAAGGGGTGAAAATATGATGTTTATTGAAGTAATATTTGAAATGATGTGATTATAAAGAGAAAAAACATGAATTATGGGAGAGTAAGGATAATTTTAACGAGCAATGAAGTTATGAAAACCTTTTCAAGTGACCAACATCTCAGACAACTAAAACTTGTAGTAGGAATGACTAAAACACCCTATACACTAAGACACCTTTCCTCTTATTGAATACACCTCATGGATATAATTTATTTGATGAAAAACCATGAAAAAGATATATTTAACCTATGATAACATCCTTAAAAACCATTCTTATTCATCAAATTTTGAAGTGGGAAAAAATGTAAAAATAGACATTGCTTAGATGGATAAGTCATAGTGACCTAGTATCACTCTTAATGATTTTT
Source organism: Torreya grandis (assembly GCA_037957365.1). NCBI lineage: Eukaryota > Viridiplantae > Streptophyta > Pinopsida > Cupressales > Taxaceae > Torreya > Torreya grandis. The sequence goes on from JARHVA010002111.1 coordinate 2,587,188, forward strand.
CATAAAGGAGAGACCATGAATATGAAAACCAATGCCACTAATTTCAATATTACTAGGAACCATAAAATTTACAAATTTTTATCTCTTCTCTCTCTCTCTCTCTCTCTCTCTCTCTCTCTCTCTCTCTCTCTCTCTCTCTCTCTCTCTCTCTCTCTCTCTCTCTCTGCCATACCATGTAGTTGAATTTTGTCTTTCTAAACTTATGAAGGCAATGATGGAGGAAAAAGAATGTTTAAATTATATGTATGACCTGAAACTTGGTCCAAATAATAAAACTGATCTAAGGGAGACCAAGGGACACTTTTAAATTGTTTTCAATTGAAATATGATCTTGCAAGGCTGTACAAGTGCCCAATATTTCTTGTAAAGTATAATTTTGCATAGTTTAGGCATTGAAATGTAGATTTTGTCAGTATTTGAGCATCCTTAAACATACTCTATCCCATTTATAACATCAGGTATGTTATGAGTCTTATTTAAATGTTTGGATTTGATTATGGTATGTGAAACTCCTCCAAATAGGCCAAAAGGTGACCAAAATGTTATTTTACAATATAAGAACCAAATAAAAGGTTAATGCATGATATTATGATATTAATGACACATAAATAAACTTTTTAAATGAATATAAACCATATCAAACCTTTTACCATGTTTTATAACATCAAGTCCTCATAAATAACCCCTAGGGCTAGACAAGTACACATAAGACCAAACCTTAGACAAGGTAAGACAAGGAAACATATGACCATATGGAACTATTTAAGATAATTTAAGATCATGATAATACCACATATAATTTTTTACAAACTTATGAAATTTTAAACCTTGAGGGATTGACCAATTTTGACTTGGCGTCAATAAATTTGTGATTCACAGGGTTGGTATGCCTAAAATGCTAATGGATCAATGGGATTATCCTCCCATTATTAAATGGGGTCACTATTATGATACAATATAAAACTAGCAAGCATTATAAAGAACTTAAAATCACATTAAACCACAAAGTAATAAGCAAACACACTATGCCAAAGGCATTTAGGGGAAACCACACACAAAGGACTCAAAATAACACAACTAACGTATAATGTAAAAACCTCAAAACATTTTTGAGATGATGAAAAATTTCATCTTGCTTCAACTAGGATACAAAAAATAATACTCCTTGAGTCATATATATTCCATGAAAACAAGTCACCATATGATGGATATTTGTCAAAGATAATTTTATTGTGAAGGTGATCAAAGGACTTACCACTCATTAGAATTCTACTAACTCCAAGTGTATCACTTGAAACTTCTTTAAAGTGTCCTTTTATCTCTTCTTGAGGTCTACTTGACATTGTAGCCTTATTGATTTATTTCATGCTCATTTCATGCTTGTCAATTTGCTTCTTGGGAGTCATGAAACTCCTTTCAAGTTCACCTTCATTTGGATTATGATGTGTTTGATGTCTAGAGGCATTAAAATTGTCTTTTTGATGGTCAAACACATGTGAAAGTGACTCAATATTAGATTGAAACCTATGTTTATCCTCAATCACATAAATTTATACCTTGGCCTAATTGCATTCCTCCAAGACTTCATCCTACTTGATAGTGACTTGAGACTCCTCTTTATGCTAATTAGGTCCACCAATGACCTTACTATCAATCTCATGTTTTATTTGAAGGAGAGATGGCATACTTAATTATTCAAACTATTGCATTATGGCATGGTATTTTTGCCACAGCTCATCACCCTCTTCTTGACTATCACACTCATGAACTTCTTCTTGGGTAGGCATAAATGCATCATATTCTTATCTATCTTGCTCTAACACACTTAGAAACTCATCATCATCCATATGTATAAAATAGTTACCCCATGTAGCTTGTGTAAGGGAATCATCAATACTTACCCTAGGATACTCATCATCCTCTTCATGAATGATATATGTGCTAAGACATGTCTCGTCAATGTGCTTGTATGGATCAAAACCATGTTGACAAGCTCCTCACTCATCAAGATGTAGTTCATCTATGCCATCAAGAGGTGTTATAGGTTATTGATCACTAAGATAGTCTCATTCAACATTGATGGTAAAGTTCATGTTTGAAGTATTAAACACATATGGTTGTACATGAAAATTAGATAAGGGTTTAGAATTTATAGATACCTTATCACCATATCTAATTTTGAATGCCATGTAGGACCAATATGAATTTAAGTATCCTCCAATCTTAGTAGTGAAATCCATTGACAAGTAATGGGTAAAGTGAGGTGGCACACCAATAACCACCACATATTTGGAGATATAAAATGTGGGAAAATAATTAAGAGTGATATGAAAACCTATGATAATTACAAATATCTTGGTAGCTGACCCATCCAACTATAACACCCCCTTAAAGTGTGACTCATATTTCAATTTCAGCTTTTTTGCCACTTGTTTAGGCATGCTTGATGTACTTATTCCACTATAAATAAATAAATAAATTATTCACTAATTATTCTATAATTATTATAGATAGATATAATATAAGAGGTTTATCTTTCCTTTTAGATTTGATTTTCTATTTGTATTTGGTCTTCACTTCATTAGTCAAAATTACCCCTCTTTCACTAGGTTACCTAGATGATGCATTAATCTTAGAGAGATTGTTTTGGATTAGGTATCTTTTAATATGTATGGATATTGTTTCCCACATTGGGATTATTACATGAACCTTATTCATCTAATATATAATATTCATTGTATAACTACCAACTTTCGCATGCACTCTAGAAGCCAAAGCACTACCACTAGTTTGTGTAATTTGATGCATAGGATAAGGCATAGGAGTTATAAAATTATGATTTTTATTATTTAACTAAGCCATGGGAGATAAATTTAGAATACCTAATCCTTGAGGTGATTGAGATCTCATATTTGGACCACCACTTGTTCCTTAGAATTCTTCAATCGCTCTCTTCTTTAACCTTATATTTGTAGCTATGGAGATTGAACTAATCTTGAGATTACCTTGATAGTTGATTACAAATGAGAATCCTTGAATATAATTCATCAAAAAATAATTTGATTGAAAATATCCTCCATTTTTTTCTCCTTTACTATGCATCTCCTCTTGAGTCATGAAGGCATTATTCCACACTGATCTATATAGTCTTGATTGAATACATCATTTGTGTAAGTGGAAGAGTCAAGAGTCTAGTAACATGAAGGCTATGTTTTCACTTATATATTCAATATTTTAGGATATTTCTCATCTTCCTCATCTATGTGGCATAATTTAATCACCTCTATACTTGTGGATAGCCTATGAGTTAGGTGAATCTCTAGATAAGGCCAGTTCCATTGATGACCACTTTGGATCACTACTACACCTAAAATTTATGAGGGAAAAAGGGGAGATAAAATTTAAATAAAAATATTCTAAGGGATGTGATACACAAAATAAGTTTATTACTTCCAACTAGATGCATGTTACACATGAGAACAAAGGACTAACCAAACATACACTTATCCAATCTACATATTCTCACATCAATGTTACATTATGAGGTTATGTATGAATGTTTAGGATAATATGACTATATAAGAGGCCTTTAATGTCACTAGTGAATATAATAACTCACTCAATGTTGAAACTTCTTAGAAAAATTCACATGCCTTGCAAGAAAAATCTTTCCAACTACAAATATGATGAAAGAATGAGATAACATGCTAAGGAAATAATAGTTATCACTAATTAAGATCAATAATTAAAGTAAAAAACAATACTAATAGTCATAAATAGGAAAAAATTAGTATTCTTATTGATCAAATAGTATGCAAATGAGTAGGGCTTCACCATACTCAAGTGGAGCATAAGTTATAATGGCCAAAATGGCTAATTCTTATATAACTTAAGAGAAAGAGGAGAAGAGATAAGTATAAGGGTTAAAAGGACACTTATAAAGATGATAAAATGAGTTACTTTTGTATGATAATATGGCTTTGGATGAACCATGAAATATTATAAGGAACAAGTGGCTCTTCAAGTCATGAAACTCTTATAAAGTGGCATGAAAGTTCTCATTCTAGCTCAAAAAATGCCTTCATGATTTGGAACTATTTGAATATCCAAAAACTCATTAGGGATAATTATGATTATTTTAATTAATTTTAAGGGTTTCATACATTCCTCTCCATGTATTTTTTGTAGGCCTAGTCATTTGGAATCATCTGGAAAGGATCTATCACTACTTGCACTCTAAGAATCTCATCTTTCATGCACCCTGAACACTTGGATTTAAAAAAGGAATTAATTTTATATTAAAATCCATGTTATGGAGTGTATGACAATTTTTAATACCCTCTATTTCCTTAGAGGCATTATACACACCTTAAAATCAGCTCACTTGAAGTTTTCCACCCTTCTCACTAGCTTGGTTACTATATCAGTTTTGATTATCTAAGATGGGAGGTGTTGTTTAAATATTTAAGTGTTTTTATGAAGTAATAAATTACCATAGTGAGATATTAAAATTCCTAATATTCCCCCCAAACTTTATTTCATCTTTAGACTCCTTCTAGAACCTATAAAATACATAAAACAATCAAAAATACCTTATTTTGTACCATGTATATACAATTTTGTATAGTTAAAAAACATGGGGAGAATTATGATAGAGTCTCCTTCAAGTTTCAATCATCATCCTAGGAAAACTATGACATTTTATTATCTTCCCATCCTCAATTCTCCAATTAGGTCCTTTTATGCGTTTAGCAAGGGTTTTAAGCCTATTTTCACTCTTAAGGTTTGTTCATGAAGATTAGATGTTCAATCAAAAAAAAATTGCATAGTAAGGTTGTATAGGACCCTTTATAACACATCCTATCTTCCTTAACCTCCATTCAAATACTTCAAGAATATGTGAGCACTTCAATGTAGCCTATCGAGTTCTTCCTTTACTTTACATAGGCTTAATACTACCTTTGAGCCCCAAAATGACTTCCTTGTGATTCCTATGCATTAAAAGATATTTTACATGTATATAAAAACCATAAAAACATGTCCCAATTGATTTTAATTATTTCCTAAGGTTGGCATTAAAATTGACCTACTCTTTGGCTTCTAGGCCTTACCATGCTTAGTAGGCCTGAGTTGTCTTTGAGGCAAAAATTGACCTCCTTATGTTTCCTCTACAAAATTAAAACTTGATAAAAACTAAAATTACCCCAAAAAAATTCCTTAATATTTTATAATTTTCACCTCATGTGGAAAGTGAAAGTGACTAACCATTTGGCTTCTAGGCCAAAACCCTACCCTTAAGCCTAACTATAACTCTTGTAGGTTTGGTCCACTTGTTAGGTTTAATCCTTCTTTTATATGATATTCATGTTTTTTTATATGTATTAAAACTTATAAAAACCTATTTAAGCATACCATATGCTTTTGGTCCACCATTTGATCTTCCTTCCTCAACCTACAAGTTTATGCCTAAGGGGGAGACCTTCTATCTGAGACAAAACAAAGGGTACTTACCCTATTTTAACAAACTAAGAGAAATTTTGATAATATTATACAATTTTTTTATATTATCTACACAAAAATACATCCCTTTGTCAGGTCATTTAACCCTAAAAAGGCTCTAAAACCCAAAACAAACCATGTAAAAGGAGTCCTATGTATGCAATATTTTCCTAAAGACTATGTATTTCATTTGAAAGGGTCTTATCTCTACTTGTGTTTCATAATTATAGTTTTATGATGTTTTCTCTAATTTTAATTAAGGTATTGTAACCTTCATTCATACCTCCACCCTCTCACAAGTCCCCTCTATACTTGAACTCACAAGACTATCTATAGTTGCCTGATTGTGTCTCTATTTTAGAATGACACCTATAGATAATACTATATGCTCAAGTTTGAGAATTATGATTTTAGGTCCCATTATATTTACTATGGTAATTTAAAATTTTCTTGGGTATATATGCTTCATAATCAAGTTGTATCAATGTTGAAAATAATCTTCCTACTCACTACCTGAGATAGTCAATTATAGTATATTTACATATATAATACTTTTATATTCAATTTAAATCAACAAGGTTATTATCTTCATTCCTAAACCCTTTCTATGAATGATTCAAAAAATTGTACCTAGCTATAAGTGAATATTTTCAAGAGGCAGGTACCTATAAGTGGTGTCTAATTAGGTGTTTTTTGGTAGTGTCATGAGCCTCTTTAGATATCCAAAGATAATTTTGTAAGTTTTTTGACATATTTATTCCATATTGAGTTAATTCCTTGTCAATAAACTTAATCATTCTGCACTCTACCCCTCATAGTCAACTATAGTTGATTATGTGGGGCCTATAGGTGACTTTCATCTTTGAAACTTGTATCAAAAGTTATATGGGAACCATATGAGGTATTTTAAGTTACCTTATATCAAAAAATCATTGGTATATAAATGTTCAATCCTTATCCAAAATATGTTTTAGGTCTTCCTACCTTTCTTGACTTATAAGACTATGTTTCCCTCTTTTATGCTTGGTTGTAGGTGTAATTAATAAGTTTAGGATGTAATTTGAATTCACCTTTATCTTATTATATATTATCTCTCTTAAAACCACTTTAGACTCACTTATCCTTGAACATAATCAAGAATCTCATCAATAATACTTTAAACCTTACCTTGATTACTTAAAGTATCTCCTCAATTCCTACACCTGTGTATATTGGCTGTAGATTCTATTTTTTGGTCTCACTTAGGATTACAAAGGTTTTGTTTGTATTTTATGGATTATTAAATAATTATGGATTGGATGGTTCACCTAAACCAATTGAAAACTTCATAAATACCTCAAAACCTTCTATCTGCTTTCAATATTTGACAAATCTTCTATTGGTTGTAGATAGCACTGAGTGATTTCAGTGTCCTGAAGAGCAACTTGAATGATTTTTAAAACCATATTCCTCAAAATAAACACCTCTATTATTTATAAAAAGTATAGGCCTATTTGGGATATTGAAAAATAATATACTTGGAGGCTCTAGAGATTAATGCAACTCTGCATAACCCCAAAAAGGGGGTTGGACCTCTGTTTTGATAGTTTTTGGAATTTGTCCCAACGTGCCACAAGTTTTCTTGGAAGGTCTCCTTGAGGTTATAATAGCATAAAATATTCTCAACATTATTCAAAATGGTGTTAAATCATATTAAAACCTTCCAAACCTTAGAAGGCACTCAAACACAATTTCCATGATCCTTCAAGAAGTGTCAGGTTGTACAACTATTGTAAATGGCTATTTTATGAATTTACTTGCTCTCTTGGATCTTGAAATGATTATTAAATTTTTATTTGCATTAAAAATGAATAAAATACATCTATGGGTAATAATAAATCACTTCACTTCATTTTGGAAGCATAACAAAGAAGAAAACTCTAGCAATTGGAATAAATGATTGCAACTCCACTCCTTCACTCCTCCTTGCAAACACTCAGATATCAAATCCCTTATAAATGTGAAATAAATAATTGATAACATGAGATAATGGATTCAACATAATTTTAAACCAATATTATCAAATGGATTATATGGAATCATCCAAGCAAGAGAAAAACCTATAGGGTGCATAAATTATCAAGCAATAAAAAATAGTCAACTTCATTAGGATGGTTCATAAATCACAAGCCACCATTATTAAAGATATTTTTATGAAAATTAATTTGTATAATTTTAATTTAACCTCCCAAAGGCATTTGATCTGGAACCTCCCTTGCTAGCCATACCAAGTACAAACTTGAAGATTGGTTCTATGTATCTAGAAGGGTGAAAAAGGAGTAGAATGGTTTTAGCTCATAATTGGAACTTTTATATAATTTTAACTATGTAATTAATATTTATGAAGTTTAATATACATTCCATAACCTTATCCTACATGTCACACTCCCTTGTGGATCGTACAAGTGCCAAAATCTTCTCTTTTCCCAAGAAAACTAGCCTTTCTTATGAAGAATCTACCACTTTCATTTACCAATAGTTGATTAAGACATATGAGGACACATGGGGTGTTAAATAATCCCTTTAAACCTTAAAATTTACTTAGGAGGTCATACAACTCATTAAATGCCTCTTTTTTGCTCTAAAAAATACTCTTCAGACTAAAAATATTAAAATGACGAAGGACCAAGGCTAACATAACATTAAATGACATAAATTAACCTATAATACACCTTATGACATAAAATTAGACTTGTAATAAACATATAAAGATGATTTTTTTCTATAGGGGTCCCAATTTGACCCTATAAGGTCAAATTTAGTCAGTAAATTGGTGACTTATAGGGTTAGTATGCTTGTTATACTAACTATACTAGTAGCCTTATCATTTCATTGGGCTTAGGGAGTCATATAAAGTATGAAACATAAAAGAGGGATTTTACCATTAAAAATAAGATATACCAAGAGAATATAATTAATTACCTCAACCACACAAAATTAAGGACACACACAAGAAAATCAAACACTAAAAGGACACATACATGTGCTTAAACCATTTAGGAGAAGCATAAAGCAAACAACTATGTAAAATTAACAACAAAATGTACCTCCCTCATAAATCAAAGGAAAAGTTTAAAACCTTAATTGCTTCATGACATGAAGGATTTAGTGAGACATGTAGCCTTTTGTCCTTTAGTATTGATGCCTCCATCTTCTTCATGGTGTTTTCCAACTTCAATGGCATGAGGTTTAAAGAGAACCAAGTAGCTCCATATAGGTTGACTATATAAATTGACTCTTCTTGAATCCAAACAATCTCAACCTTATCATGTACTTGGCCTTTGATGTGCAATTTTGAAAATATAATAATCCTCTCAACCTTACTCCCCTTCTTGGCATAAAGTGTTTGATGTTTGGAAGCACCAAGCTCTCCTTCACCTCTTTCCCACATCCCTGAATGTGGTTTTAACTCAAATGGAGTTATTGACTATATTTTATGTACAATAATATCTAACTTGACATTATTATCCATATCTACAACTTTAAGTACACCAAAATCATCAAATGGCTTCATGACAGTAGGTTCTTAACCATCAAAATGAACTTCATATTTATGTTTGATTGAACACTCAATATCATGTTTAGATTTATTATAAAACTTATCATTATTTATGAAATCTTTTAGATAATAAAAAACTTTACCGAAAATATCAAATTCCTTTCATATGGCTTTTAACTTCTTCCATAAAGCTTCTTCCTCATGAATGCCACCTTCAAGAGCTATTTCCTCTACCTTGGTCTCATGAGACTCTTGCAGGACTACCACTTCTTGATGGATGACTTGAAATTATTCTCCATCCTTGATAGCACATTCCACTTCATGCTTGAGATGTCCATCCACAACTTCATGATCAAACATGGATTCTTATTTAAATACTTCTCTTTTCAAGTCTTGGCCACATTATTTATGGACACATATCCCTTAAAAAATGAAAGCATTAGATTATACTTCATGGACACACATCCCTTCAAATATGGAGGAAAAAACTTGTGGATTGTCTTTTTTTTTCACCAAAGGGAGTCCCTATGGTGATTTATTCAACATAATCACTCATGAGGTCTTCTTGATCATTCAATAATTGAGCTTTTTCTTCTTCACTTGCTTCTCTCAAGATAGGATCTTCTTCAAAAAGGGGTGATGTGGGAGGTTGGTGGATGGGTTCATGTGAAGGAGTTGGAATAGGAGGTGTAGTGGAAGTTTTATGAATTGAAGATGTAGTGTGAGGGATAGAAGAAGGCTTATGAGTTGGATATGGAGGGTGAGATGAAGGAAAGAACTTGGGAGTGGATTTGGTAAAAATAAAAGCACTACTAATCTTATAGGGAAGTGAATTCTTGGGTTATTTAGGAATAAAATCCACATGAGCAAAAAATTCATCTTGCCAAAAATATCTTTGTGTATAATCCATGGAAACATCTGATTTCATATGACAAGATTCATAGGAGTAATCTTGAGGCTGATAGGAATAATGGTAAGTATTATAGGAATACTAGCCATAACTACCCATATCAACCTCATATGTCAATGGAAACTCAAAAAATTGATCAACATTTTAAAATGGATATACGTGGGCTACTTACAACCAAAAGTTATCATTCAGAGTCACCATTGGTGTTGATTTGATTGCTTCCAAAAGCTAATATGGGAAAGACACACCAAGAATATTCCCACTCTCTTTGACCTTTGTCTCATTAGGCATATAAAAAACTATTATCACTTGGATTTTCACCCTTTTAGGAGATGTCTCATCTCTCTTCATCCAAGTGGCACAACTGAATCACCTCTAGACTTATGGGTAGCCTATGAATGAGGTGAATCTCTAGATAGGAATAACTCCCTTGATGTATCACTTTGGATCACTACTAAACCTAAACTTTGTGAGGGAAATGGAAGAGATAAAACTAAAATAAAACTAGTCTAAGGGTGATGATACAAAAAATAAGTTGATGACCTCTAATTAGCTACATGTTACACATGAGAACAAAGGATTAACCAAATATACACTTCTCCAATCTGCATCTTCTCAAATCAATGTTACATTATGAGGTTATGGATGAATGCTTAGGATAGGAAGACAAAACAATAGGAAATTAATTTAAATAGTGAATAGACTAACTCACTAAAATTGACACTTCCTAGAACACTTCACATGCCCTAAAAGAAGAAGCATTTCAAATGTAAATAGGATGAAAGAATGAGATAACACGCTAAGGAAATCATAGTTATCACTAAGAAAGATCGATAATTCAAGTAAAAAAACTATGAACATTCATGAAGAGGTAAAAATTAGTAGTATTATTGATAAAATGGTATGCAAATGAGTAGGTATTTTCCATACTTAGGTGGAGCATAAGTTACAATAGCCAAAATGGCTAGTTCTTATTAAACTTGAGAGAGAGAGACAGAGGAGAAGAGAGAAGTCTAAGTGTCACAAGGAAACTTGTAAATCTAAGAAAAGGAGTTAATTTTACATTATAATATTATTTTTGTTGATCCATGTAAGGTTATAAGGATCAAGTGGCTCTCCAAGTCATGAAACTCTTTTAAAGTGGCATGAAAGTTCTCATTTTGGCTCATAAAACTACCTTCATGATTTGGACCTGTTTGAATATCCAAAAACTGATTAGGGATAGGAATGAAGATTATAATTAATGGTAATGGTTTCATAAATGTGTTTCAATGCATTGGTTGTAGGCTTATTTACATAGAATCATTTGGAAAGGAGTTATCAATGCCTGCACTCTAAGAAACTCCTCTTTCATGCACCCTGCACACTTGGCTTCAAAAAAGAAATCAATTTTACATGAAAATACATGGGAGGGAGTGTATTAAGCTTTTAAATAACATTTATATCCTTATAAGAATTAGTCACACCTTAAAATTATTTCATTTGATGTTTTCCACTCTTCTCACTAGCTTGGTCACTATACCAGTTTTGACTGGCTGAGATGAGAGCTATTATTTGAACACTTAAGAGTTTTTATGAGAAATAAATGATTATAGTGAGTTATTAAAAGTAATAATATTCCCACTAAACTTTATTTAATCTTCATACTCCTTTTATAACTTACAAAACACACAAAATTAAATGTACCCTATTTATACCGTATCCATACAATTCCATACAGTTCAAAAGCATGGAGAGTATCCTAAGATAGTCTCCTACAAGGTTAAATAATAATTCTAGGAAAAATATTCAATTTTATCAGATTCACATCCTCAATTATCTAATTAGGTTTTGTAAGGGTTTAACAAGGGTTTTATGCTTGTTTTCACTCTTAAGGTTTATTTATGAAGATTGGATGTTCATCTGGAAAAACATTCCACAAGAATGTTGTTTATGACCCTATCTAACACTTCCTATCTTCATTTACCTCCATGAAAATCCTCCAATAAGATGTGAGCACTTCAACTTAACCTATCAAACTCTTCCTTTGTTTTTCACAGGCCTAATGCTAAATTTGAGCCCCAAAATGACTTCCTTGTGATTCCTCTATATTGCAAGAGATTTTAAATTTCTATAAAGACCCTAAAAATATGTCCCAATCCATTTTAATGATTTCCTAAGGTTAACATTTAAATTGGCCTCCTCTTTGGCTTCTAGGCCTCACCATGCTTAGTAGGTTTGAGTTTTCTTTGAGCCAAAAAGTGACCTCCTTATGTTTCCTCTAAAAAGTGAAAACTTTATCACACCTATAATTCCACCAAAAACATTCCCTATTATTTTATAAGGTTCATATCATGTGGAAAGTGAAAGTGACTAACCATTTGGCTTCTAGGCCAAAACCCTTCCCTTAAATCTAACTACAAGTCTTATAGGTTTGGTCCAATTGTTAGGTTTAATGATTATTTTAGATTATATTCATGTTGTTTTAGGTGTATTTAAAATTATCACAACCTCTTGAAGTTTCCCATGTGCTTCTTGTCTGCCATTTCATCTTCCTTCCTCAATTTGTGAGTTTATGCCTAAGGGGAAGTGCCCTCAATCTGAGACAAAATAAAGGTTACTTAAATTAATTTCATAGAATAAGTGAAAGATAGATAAGATTATCCAATTGGTGGAGATTATCTACACAAAAATCCATCCCTTGGTCAGGTCACTTGACCCTGAAATGGCTCTAAAACCCAAAATAAACCATGTAAAAGGAGTATTGTGTATGCAAGATTTTCATAAAGACTTTGTATTGCATTTGAAATGGTATTATCTCTTCTTTTATTTCATCATGATAGTATCATGAGGTTTTTATAAATATGATTAATTTATTATAACCTTCAATCATACCTCCAACCTTTCACAAGTCCCCTCTATATACTTGAACTCATAAGACTATCTATAGTTGCCTGACTGTGTCTCTATTTTGGAATGGCACCTATAGATAATCCTATTTGATAAAGTTTGATAAAGATTATTTTTTCCCCATTATATTTCATAGGGTAGTTTGAATTTTTTTTTGGGAATATATGCTTCATATTCAAGCTATATCAATGTTAAAAATAATCTTCCTGCTCACTGCCTGAGATAGTCAACTATAGTTGACTTCTTTTGCAGAAAAAAGGCTTGATAGTACACATTTCCTTTGAAAATTGTGATATATTTCCCTGGATAATTATTTTATATTTAATTTCCATCAACCACATTAGATATTCATGCCTAAACCCTTTCCATGAATGATGCAAGAAATTATAGCTAGCTATAGGTGAATGTTTTCAAAAGGCAGGTACTTGTAGGTGGTATTTGCTTAGGTGTTGTTTGGTAGTGTCATGAGACTCTTGAGATCTCCCAAGATAATTTTTAAAGTGTTTTTACCTATTTATTCAATATTTATTTAATTCATTTTCAATAAAATTAATCTTCCTGCTCTCTACCCCTCACAATTAACTATAGTTGATTATTTGGGGCCTGTAGGTGCCTTTCATCTTTGAAACATTCATAAAAAGTTCTATGGGAACCATCTAAGGTATTTTAAGTTAAATTATATCAAAAAATAATTGTTATATCAATGCTCACACGTTATACAAATTTTTTTTTAGGTCTTCCTACCTTTCTTGACTTATAAGACTGTGTTTCCCTCTTTTAAGCCTAGTTGTAGGTGTAGTTAGCAGGTTTAAGATGTAATTTCACTTCAAATTTATCTTATTATCTATTTGATATATTAAAACCATTTTATTATCACTTATACTTTAAAAAATAAATAATTTCATCAACAATACTTTCAACCTTACTTTGATTACTCAAAGTATCTCCTCAATTCCTACAACTATGTATATTGACTGTAGATGTTATTTTTTGGTCTCACTTAGAATTACAAGGTATTTTTTGTATTTTATGTATTATTACACAATTAATTATTTGATGGCTTAAATAAACCAATTTAACAATTCATAAATACCTCAAAACCTTCTTTGTGCTTTCAATATTTGACAAATCTTCTATTGGCTATAGATAGCACTAAGTGATTTCAGTTTCCTGAAGAGCAACATGAAGGATTTTGAAAACCATCTTCCTGGACACAAACATCTATATTATTTATAAAAATTATAATCCTATGTGGAATCTTGAAAAAAAATTTACTTGTATTCTCTAGAGATTAATTCAAATCTACATAAGAAACCTCAAGAAAGGGGCTAGACCTTTGTTTTGATAGTTTTGGGAATTTGTACCAAAATGCCACAAGTTTGATTGGAAGGTCTCCTTGGGGTTATAATATCATAAAATATTCTCATAATTATAAAAAATGGTGTTAAATAATTTTCAAACCTTCCAAACCTTAGAGGGAACTCAAACATAACTTCCATGTTCCTTCAAGAAGTGTTAGGTCGTACAACTATTGTAGATGGCTATTTTGTGCATTTACTTACTCTCTTGGATATTGGAATGATTATTGAAGTTAGATTTGGAATTTAAGATGAATAAAATACATCTATGGGAAATAATACATCACTTAACTTAATTTTTGAACCATAACATAGAAGAAAAGTTCAGTAATTGGAAGAAATGACTACAACTCCACTACTTCACTCCTTGCAAAATAAGTTGTTTTAGCTATAAAATAGTTTATAAATGTGAAACCAATCATGGTTAAAATTATTTAATGGATTAATCATCATATGGAACCAATATTATCAATTGGATTATATGTAATCATCTAAACAAGAGCAACACATGTATAGTACATAAATTAACAAGCAAAAAAAAATAGTCAACTTAACGAGGATGGTTATTAAATAAAAGGCCACCATTATTTGAAATATTTTTATTTAAATGAATATATCTTATTTTAATTTAACTTCCCAAATGTGTTTGATCTGGACCCTCCCCTACTATCTATACCAAGTACAAATGTGAAGACTAGTTTTATGTGTTTATAAGGGTGAAAAAGGAGTAGAATGGTTTTAGCTTAGAATTGGTACTTTTAGAGCATTTCAAACATGGAATTTAGATTGAGGAAGCTAAATAGACATCCCATAACCTTATCCCATTTGTCACACTCCCTTTTGGGCCATACAAGTGTTAAACTCTTCTCTTTTGTCAAGAATACTACCCTTTATTCTAAAGAACCTACCACTTTTAGTTACTAAAAATTGATTAAGACATATGAGGACACATGAGATAAATTCTTGAAACCTTAAAATTTACATAGGAGACTATACAAATAATTAAATTCCCCTTTTTTTACCTTAAAATGACTCCTAGGACTAAAAGGATTAAAATTACTAAGGACCAAGGCTAATATAACATTAAATGACATCAATTAACCTATTATACACCTCATTGTTAAGATCTTACAAGAACAATTGATTAATTTTATGTAAGCAACTAAACATGGAATTAAACCAGAATAATAAGTAACTAGAAATCAGAATCAGCAAAGAATAAGAGATACAAGAAATAATGAAAACTTGTATTAAACTCTTCCAGAAGGAAATACAATTGAAGAAATCTCTCTTTCTTCCACACCTCTCAGATGTATAGATCTCTTTCCCTCAAGAGTTATCTCTCAAAATTACAAACACAATTTAGCTACTTGAATTGTCTACCCTTTTCATGTCTGTTACATAAGCTATGAAGATCTATCCCTATTATATAGAATTAGGGATCATGAGCTATGCATTCTCCATCGTTAGATACACCTCTTAATCAAAGGTTCAAATTAGTCCTTCCAAAAATAGAAATGTAGACTTAACACTAACAGTTAAACTTATCATGCAAACAATTTGTTCATCCATGAAAATAGTCTTCTAGAATGCACAGGTGACTGACATCGGTCCCTGTCTGTCTGCACATGACCGATGTCGGCCGATCCATAACCAACATTGGCAGCCTTCAGTCGATCCCTGACTGACGTCAGTGACTGTGTAAATATAGAAACCTTGCATTTGCTCATTTGGTGAAGCTTTTAGCTCCACACCTCAATAATCTCCCACTTGGAGATAAACAGCTGCACCTGTACCTATACAACAACATCCTCTAGCTTGTTTTTCCATCTTCAAGGTCAATCTTGAAGACCAACAAAATTTGAATGAAGATTCAACTTCTCTTTTGTTACCAGCATTGTTAACATATTAGCAGGATTCTTATCTATATGGATCTTTTCCAGATTCAACTCGCCATCCTCTAATACCTGTCTAATGAAGTGGTACCTAAGCTGTATATGTTTGGTTCTTGAATGAAAGGCTGAATTCTTTGCTAAATGAATTGCACTTTAACTATCACTATACAATCTGCAACTCTCTTGCTCCTTTCCCAACTCTTCCATGAACTGAGTCATCCAAATCATTTCCTTGCTAGCCTCTATGACTGCAATATATTCTACCTCTATAGTAGACAAGGCAACAACCTTCTGCAACTTTGAAATCTAGCTAACCGCCATTCCACCAATAGTGAAGACATATACTGTGGTGCTTCTCCTGCCATCCAAGTCACCTGCCATATCCGAATCTACATATCCATGTAGAGAAGTGTTTGACCCTCCATAACACAAATGCCTACTGCTGGTCCCTCTCAAATATATGAGAATCCATTGAACTGATTTCCAGTGTTCCTTCCCTGGATTGGCCATAAACTTACTGACAACTCCCACTGCTTGGGCAATATTAGGTCTAGTACATACCATTACATACATTAAGCTCCCAACCACAAAATCATATGGAACTCTACTCATGTACTCTACCTCATCATGTGATTTAAGACACTGTTCTTTGCTCAACTTGAAGTGTCCAGCCATAGGTGTGCTTACCGGTTTTGCATCTTGCATATTGAACCTTTCCAACACCTTGTTCACATAATCCTCTTGAGAAAAAATCAAACTGTGATTTTTCCTGTCTCTCTTAATACTCATGCCAAGGATTTTATTTGATGCTCCCAAATCCTTCATGGTAAATGTGTGAGTTAATTTTACGTTAAGCTCATTAATATCCTGCATGTGTGAACCTACAACAAGCATATCATCTATATATAGTAACATGATAATATATCTACCATTATCCAATCTTCTAAAATAAACACAATGGTCAGATTGACATCTACTAAAGCCATGCTCTATCATAAACCTATCAAATCTCAAATACCATTGTCTAGGAGCTTACTTAAGACCATATAAGCTTTTCTTCAACTTGCACACAAGCTTCTCCTTACCTTTGACCTCAAAACCTTCCGGCTGCTCCATATATATTTCTTCATCCAAATCTCCATGAAGAAATGTTGTCTTAACATCAAGCTACTCAAGATGCAAATCCTCAATAGCAACTAAAGACAATACAGTCCGAATAGAAGTCATTTTTACTATAGGATAAAAAATTTCACCAAAATCAATACCTGGTTTTTGTGCAAATCTCTTTACTACCAACCTGGCCTTATGTCTCATTTGTCCATTCTCACCTTCCTTTAACCTGTAGACCCATTTGTTTTTCAATGCTCTCTTTCTGGCTTTCAACTCAACCAAATCCCACATTTGGTTCTCTTTCAAGGAATCAATTTCCTCATTCATGCCAAGCTCCCACTATTTTTGGGATTCTACCTACATTGCTTCATCAAAACTCTCTGGTTCTCCACTATCAGTGAGCAATAAGTAGAATAATGAAGGGGAATATCGAATTAGAGGTTTACTTACCCTTTATAACATCTTCATGGGTGTTTGAGACTCATTTTTAGCTTGTTGTCTGCCTAAATTCTCTGTCAGTGACCGATCTCGGTCATCTCTAGGTCTGTACCTGATCGACATCGATTCCACCTGACCGACAGTGGTTCCTTCCTGATCGACATCAATCACTATCTGACTGATGTCAATTCTTGTATGACTAACATCGGTTTCTTCCTAATCGACATCGGTGTCTATGTTTTCCTGTCTGTGATTATTTTTCCTCACTAGCTCATTTTGGATCATCACCTCATCCAAATCAACATTGCTTTGCTCAGAATTATTCAGCTTCTTGAGCTAATCACTATACATCACCTTCTCATTGAAAACAATATCACGGCTTCTAATTATTTTGTTAGTTCTTAGATTCCATAATCGGAATCTGAAATCTCCAGAGCCATAACCAATGAAAGTGCACCGTAAAGATTTAGCATCTAGCTTCTTTCTATTTTCCTTATCAACGTGCACAAAAGCTTCAGAACCAAAAAATTTGAGAAATGAAAGATCTACCTTTTTACTTGTCCAAGCCTCTTCTAAAATTCCACCATCTAGAGTAGTAGAGGGTCCTCTATTAATTAGGTAAATTGTAGTGTCTACAGCTTCTGCCCAAAACTATAAGGGCAAACCAGCATGCAACCTCAGACTCTGTGCACGCTCTAATATTGTTCTATTCATCCTTTTAATAACTCCATTTTTTTGAGGTGTCCTTAGAACCATCCTTTCCATACGTATTCCACTCATAGAATAGTAACTTTTGAATTTATTGCTGTAGTACTCACCACCATTGTCAGATCTAAGGCACTTCAATCTCAAACCTATTTCATTCTCAACTAAAGCTTTCCATTTTTTAAATGTGTCAAAAACATCAGATTTCTTCCTTATGCAATAAACCCATACATTTCTTGTAGCATCATCAATGAAAGAAACATAATACTATGATCCTCCAATAGAAGCTACCTGAGCTGGTCCCCACACGTATGTGTGAACAAGCTCCAACTTGTGCTTCTTCTTTGTTGACCCAATTTTGAGAAATCTCACTCTCTTCTATTTTCCAAAAATAAAATGCTCACAGAAATCTAGATCTATGCTTTCCAAATCTAAAAACTTACCTTTTGACTTAAGAATACTCATTCCCTTCTCACTCATGTGGCCAAGCCTACAGTGCCACAACTTTGCATCTACATCTAAAGTAGACAATATAGAAGGAGAATAATCAGTAATACAATTACATAAATAGAGAGTACCTACTCTCTTACCTCTGGCTAATACAAGTGCACCCTTGAAAACCTTCCAAGATTCAGCTGTGAGAGTTACTGTGTAACCCTCATCCCCCAACTTTCCTACAGAAATTAGATTCCTCTTTAGGATGGGTACATGCATGACATCCTTCAACACCTATGTGTTGCCATTCTGCAATTTCAGCTGCACTTTTCCTTTGCCAACAATTTTACAAGACTCATCATCCCCTAAATAGACTATTCCAGAATCTCCCTAGACATAATCATGGAAAAATTCTCTATTTGGGGTTGCATGGAAAGAGGCACCAGATTCTAAAACCCAAGATTCTATTTTATTATCCAAAGAAAATATAAGAACATCTTGTGCAATAATACTTGCAACTTTTGCTTCTTCTTTACCTTCATTCTGATTTTCTTCTTTAACTTTCAACCAGCAATCTTTCTTTGCATGCCCTATCTTTCCACAATTCTAGTAGGTTATTTTTCTTTCATTTATGGATTTGAATCTACTTCTCATATTTGACTTAGACCTTGATCTCCCTTTCTTTCGCTTCTCTTTTTGCCTTCCCCTACTTTCAACACTTAAAGCATTACCTGATGTTTCTCCTGTGCTTTTCCTGTGAGTTTCTTCATTCAAGATTACACTAACAACATCATCTACTTTCAAGATATTTGTAGCAGATGCAGTATTACTAATTGCCATTACCAAACTATGCCAACTTTCAGGTAAAGAGCATAAAATTAAGAGAGCCTTAATTTCATCATCAAAAACTATTTTGACTAAATTTAACTAATTTACTATTGCATGGAAATCATTAAGATGACTAGATACAGATCCACCTTCCTACATTTGCAAATTAAATAATTGCTTCATAAGATATACCTTATTCGAAGCTGAGGGATTTTCATATAAATTTGCCAAAGTGTCCATTAACTCTACCATTGTCTTTCCCTGTGATAAGTTAGAAATCACAAAAGATGCCAGGCTCAACCTTATAGATCGCATAGCCTTTCTATCAAGAACATTCCATTCTTCATCTTGCATATATATGGGCTTGCTTGAAACCCCACCCAATGGTAAGTATAGATCTTTTTGATACAGATAATCTTCTGTCTGCATCCTCCATAATTGATAATTCTTGCCGTTAAACTTCTCCATTCTTAGTTTACTTGCTTCTGCCATTGCTATACTCTCATTCAAACAGAAACCACTGTGACCTGTAATCAACACACACTAAATAGATCTAAAACCACCTGTTAGTTAACCTGGCTCTGATACCACTTGTCAGGATCTTACAAGAATAATTGATTAGTTTTGTGTAAGCAACTAAACACGGAATTAAACCAGAATAATAAGTAACTAGAAATCAAAATCAGCAAAGAATAAGAGATACAAGAAACAATAAAAACTTGTATTAAACTCTTCCAGAAGTAAATACAATTGAATAAATCTCTCTTTCTTCCACACCTCTCAGATATATAGATCTCTTTCCCTCAAGAGTTCTCTCTCACAATTACAAACACAATTCAGCTACTTGAATTGTTTACCCTTTTCATGTCTGTTACATAAACTATGAAGATCTATCCCTATTATATAGAATTAGGGATCATGAGCTATGCATTCTCCACCATTAGATACACCTCTTAATCAAAGGTTCAAATTAGTCCTGCCAAAAATAGAAACACAAACTTAACACTAACAATTAAACTTATCATGCAAACAATTTGTTCATCCACAAAAATAGACTTCTAGAATGCACAGGTGACCGACGTCGGTCCCTATCTGTCTGCACATGACCAACGTCAGCCGATCCATAATTGACATCGACAGCCTTTAGTCGATCCCTGACCATCATTGGTGACTATGTAAATGCAAAAACCTTGCATTTGCTCATCTGGTGAAGCTTTTAGCTCCACACCTCAACACTCATGACATAACATTAGACCCATAATAAACATCTAAAGATTATTTTTTTCCTATAGGGGTCCCAATTTGACCCTATAGGGTCAAGTTTGGTCAATGGGATGTTTTCCATTGTCTTGTACAAGGTTTTTTTGGATAGGTACAAGTGTTATAAAAGTAGAAAGAACATTGCGATTTTTCCCATTGTGTTGCCTCATTTGAATTAGATACCCTTGTCCTTGTTATTTACCTTGAAAATGTTGTCTAGGAGCTTGGTAAGAATGGTATGGATGGAAAGGGATTTGAAGAGACCTCCATTACTACTATTTTTGTTTCCTCTTAAGAGCTTGAACCTCTTCTCTAAGAGCCTTAATCATATCCTCCTCCTTTTTCTTGCTTTTCTGATTAGGGGAAGCTTTCTTATGCTTGGGTTTTATGATAGGATCAATGGTAGGCATAGGAGTTTTCACATCAGGAAATAAAATAATGTGAGATATAGGGGATATCCTAGATATAATAAGGTAGTTCCCAGCCCTTATGGTAGTTTCATAAGTGTTAGGCAAAGTATCCCCTCCCATAGATTGAATCATCATATAAATACCACAACTAAAATCCTTGTGGTAGTAAAGGAAATCATGATGGGAATCAGGCATTAACAAGAGTGGGATCATATCCCAAGTCTTTTATAACCTTGTGTTGAATTATTGAATAGCCTCATGAGGTGTTCTTTATATTGTGGTTAGTTATTTGATCAAGGACAAGTGGTCTGATCTGTCCTCAAATATCTTTCTCAAAGCATCACCTAATTCATCCCATGTGGTGATGGAGTTGGGAATCAAATTTCCATAACAATAAATTGTATTTCCCTCAAAAGAGACATCTAACAACCTTATATAAACATCATCTATAGTGATGTTATGATTATTACAAAAATTGGCAATGTTTCTTATGTGTTCAATAGGAGTAGTGACAACTTATTCCATGCATGTAGGTACACTTTTGAGGGTTTAAATAGGGATGTCATTATAGTTAGAAATGGATAAATGAATATAGATATTGAAGTTAACAAAAGGTAGGTTATTTGGGGATGCTATTCTATAAGTTGGACCCAAAAATCATTTTCTAATGGGTAAGTGAGCAGCTAAAGACTTTTTGGACTATGGATGGGTATTAATAAACCTCTTTGATCTAAGAGAATAGTAATGTATTTATAAATAAATCAAATTAAATACCTTTATTATATGATCTTGTGTTTACCTTAATCATGAAAATGAGGTAATAGTCTATATCCAGGAGCCAATGAGTGTTGGAGTTTCCAAATATTGCATGAAGGAAGCCTTACAACAAATTTTCCAAGGTCAACATCTAACTTTGATAAATTATTGGACTAAGTGTCCCACTGGGCATGCCAAAACTATTATACATCAAATTTTAACCTTAAATGAGGTATATTACAACCTCCTTAAATTTGGTGTAACATGGAAACATCTCTCAAGTTGTGGGTGACTTATGAGAGAAATGAGTCTCTATATTAAAGGGCTAGCTCCCTTGTACCACACCTACAACTAACCACTAGTCTAATTGATTTGAAAGAAAAGGAATATAAGGGATTACCACTAACCCAACATAGGTGATGAACCAAGTTTAACTCCACAAGACTACCATGAACTTGCACTATGAATGGTGATTTACAAAACTGATCTCAACATCTAAGGTTTCTCTAACAAAAGTGTTTCAACATGAAGGTAAGATGCAATGCATTTATTAAGGTGAATTAATAAGAGGTATAATTATAGACCCTGTTAATCTTCCTTACACTTAAATACATACAATAAAAACACTAACTACACTTCATATGACATGTTAGAGGGTATACTACTTGAACAAAGCATGAGAGAGTGGGATGAACACAAGGAGAGATGACTATCACTTGCCATTAAAACATGAAATAATTCAAAAAATTAGAAAAGGAATTGAGAACTAAAAACTAGATTTAAATATTTTATTAAAAGGTAAAATTAGTACTCAAACATGCAGGGCTTTTTCATACTAGATGTGGATCCTTTACAAAGCCAAAAGTGGCTACTTATATAGAGAATTATGAAGAGAGAGAGAGAGATATAGGTGTAGAAAGAGAAGATTTAAAAATGTCCACCATGAGTTATAAAAATAAATTAGTTATATAAAATTCATAAATAAACTTATAAATCCATGTGTCTCACTCCTAAATATGCTCCAACCCTCCAAGTGGTGTAGGGGTCAAAAATTGTCTTGACACCTTGATCATCTTCTTCAAAGTTACCCTTCCTTGAATAAGAAGAGTGAAAAATGGGATTAAAAATAATAAATTTGTCATGAATTAATTTATACCTCATAATTTTACACCTATCATGAATTAATAAACTCCTCTAATCTGACATTTCATCATTCATGTGTATAGGTGTCTTAAAACTCCTCATTTCCCATGCCTAGCTTGGTCCAAGTGGCTCAAAACTTAAGTTCATATTCTTTGAGTCACTTTATCTCCATGGATTGTCTTAAAATATATTATCAGACCTTAAATAATCCATTTTGGTTCCTATAAAAACTCCTAAGACCCCATTTTTCTACTCATTCTCTCATTAAGCCTATTTTCCTTGTAACCCTAAAAACATGTAGACTTCCTTGTGTATAATAATGTATGAAGGTTAATGAAAAAAAAGGGATTTTTTGAGGACCCATTATGGGTTTACAACTTAATGTCAAATTTAATGTTCAAATTCTAAGTGAAATTCTATTTGTTTTTCCTTTCTCTCTCTTTAATTAGGCCTCTTTGCGAAGAACCCTATTTTTATGATCCAAAACTCTCCCACAAGTGTGAAATAGTAAAAAATAATGTGATTAACTTTAAATTTAATATAAAAAACATCTATGTCAAATTGGAGGCCCTGAGACCTTATGTAAGTGTGACAACCATGAAATGGCCTTGCAACCTAGTCTCATTTTAGGCTTGTTTAAGACTGCCTTGGAAAATAAGTTTTTTTAACCAATTATATAATATTTTGTGAATATTTCTTATATTTAATATCTATAACTCATCTAAAGTTACCTCTTCTAATTGTTTTAAAATTCTCCTTTTCTCAAAACCCTACAAAAAACTAAAAATCATGTAAACTAATTCATTTATTATAGTCTGTACAACTACAATTATGGAAAAAGTACACACAGAGAATATAATTGGAGTAATAAAAAACATTCAATAGGTTTCAAGATAAAAATATGTCGTTACATGTTTTTTATAATTCCATTTCTCTTGATTGGTCATTATCAGGGGTTTAGGAGGGTTTTAGGCATGTTTCATTCTTAAGGATTGTTCATAAAGCAAAGATCCTTTTTCTATCTTATAATGAAACAATGTTGTTTTTACATGACCCATAAATCACCTAAAACAAAAGTTTATCCCATGAAAAACCTCATGAAATTTATGAGTGTGATAAGGTGTTCCTTAGGGTGCAAACAAGACAATTGAGAGGGGTTTGGGCTCTTAGCTTTTGTTCATGTAGGTCAGAGATTCAATCCAAAAACTTATGACTCAAGAATGAGGTATGGAGACCCTAATATATCCTTAAAAAACCACCTATTTTTATGCATTAGGTTCATGATCTTACCATGAAAGATATGAATACTTTTTGAATTATAGTCATGTGTGAAGGGAACTTGAAGAATTCTTAAGGCCAAAATTGGAACTAATTTTCTCTATTTTTTATGACTCTTTGAAGTTTTTACTATGACTGTAAACTTATCGACACCTTCAGACCATCACCTTACTCTCAACAAGCCATGTTCACATGACTGTACTTAGGTCTGCCTATATATGAGAATTAAGCCCTAGAGGACTAAACATGGTTTCTTGTATTTTTTTCACTTTTGGGTGAACTTGAGACTTTATGAGGTTATGTTATCATTGTTAAAAAATTATTAGATGTTTCACCTTTATTATTACCTCCTTTCTCTATTCATAATAATCAATCCTCTCTTGGTAATTCTGGTAACCCTAAAGACACCTCTTGACTATGTAGGTAGGGGTAAAGCTCTATTTAGTCATTTTCCTCATGTTTCCTTTGTCCTCAAGTGACCTTATGAATTTTTTGTAACCCTAAGATAGGATTAAATTTTATTCATTAAATTTTGTTCCTTATTATAGCTTGAAACCATCATGCTTTGAATTTAACCTATAGGTGTCTATTACGAGAAGGTCTAAGCATGAAGTCTTGAACTTGCTCCTCTCACTCCATTGTTATGCCTTGAAATACATTGAGAGTATTTTTCACTATATTATAGAGTTAATTGGTTTATTATGACACCTTCAAACCCTTTTTTCCTTCTCAAATTTGTATATAGTCCTTTAGTTGTGTTAGGACTGTGAACTCAGTCTCATGATCATCCCTTGACTTGTAAGTGGTTTAGTTATTTCTAATGATTTGTGTCCTATATTCATATTAATTAAAGTTAGGTTTCCTATTTTTTATTATTATTTTTAATTGATGTGAGTTCAAAATGAGGACCTACAAGCCTAAGGCTTATAGGTCTTCATTTGTTTTCATAGGCTACTAAGAGAGGTTGATAATTTATTATACCCTTTTAACATCTTGCCATTGTAAATATTATCCCACTATATTGTCACTCTTTTAATGTCTTATAATCAATATAACAATGAATCATGTCACCTTTAACTTATCTCTATAGTCCATACAGGCCTATGTATGGTAATGTTGACTGTGTATAGAGGTTAGTCTCTTCACCATGATTTTTTTGATAGTAGTGAGGAGCCTATCATGGTGAAATGAAGGTATATGAGTTTGTGGTGACTCTCCCATTGTCTTTACCTCTTGAACATAAACTTAAATTTATGAATGATCACTCAGGGGTCTATTCATGTGACTAATTGCAACACTTATGAATTTTTATTGAGAGCGTAAATCTGGACCTCTACTCTCATTTCCTTTAATCTCTAGTATTCAAAGTTCTCTCTCATGTACAAAAATGATTTCTAATTACCATTTAGAATCAAATTTTCATTTGGACTGAGAGAAGGTTAGTCATGAATACAAACCATGATTTCAAGGGGTGCAAACAAGATGTTTCATGGACTATTTTCAAAGAGGTGATTGTCAAGAGAAGATACATGAATTGGGAGAGTGAGGATAATTTTAATAAGAAATGGACTTATATAAAACTCTGATAGTTACCAACATCTTAGACAACCAAAAATTGTAGCAGGAGATACTAAAACACCCTATACACTGAGACACCTTTCATCCTACTGAAGACACCTCATGAGATGATTTAGTTGATGAAACCACCATGAAAATGAGATCTTTAACCTTTGAAAATATCAATAAAAACCATTCTTATCCATAAAATTCTTAAGTGAGAAAACAAATACAAAAATAGACCCTACTTGGATGGACAAGTCATAGTGACATGCTATCACTCTTAGAAATTGTTCATAAAGGAGAGGCCATGAATAGGAAAACTAATTCAATGAATTTAAATCTTAATATGACCCCCAATAATGGCCAAAGTTTTATCTCTTAATTATCTCTCTCCTAACCATACCATCCAATTGAATTTTGTCTTTCTAAGCTTATGAAGGCAATGATGGAAAAAAGATAATGTCTGAAGAATCTGTAACATATAAAACTTGGTCCAAATCCTTAAAATGATCTAATGGATCCAAAGGGACAATCTAAAACCATTCCAACTAAAATATGATCTTTGAAGGACGTACAAGTTCCCCAAAGTTCTTTTAAATTATCATTTTGATTAGTTTAGGTGTTGAAATATAGAATTTGTCATTATATGACCATCCCTAAACATTCTCTGGCCCATTTCTTACTTCAAGTACATTAGGAGTCTTCTTGAAACATTGGGATTTGAATATGGTATGTGTAACTCCAAATAAGCCAAAAGGTGACCAAAATGTCATTTTAGAACATAAGAAAAAAATAAAAGGTTAATGCATGATATTATGATCATATTTACACATTAATAACATTTTTAAATGACTCTAAGCCATATAAAACCTTTGACCATGTTTGACATCAAGTCCTCATAAATGACCCTATGACTAGACAAGTACATATAAGACCAAACCTTATACAAGGCTAGATAAGGATAAATATGATAATATGAAAATATTTAAGACCATTTAAGATCATAAAAATACCACATAAAATTTTTGACATCCTTATGAAAGTTTCAACCTAGAGGGGTTGACTAATTTTCACTTGGGGTCAAAATTTGGTCAATTGGCCTAAAAAGCCTAAAAATGGCACTAAGGTAAGATTTAAATACAAATGGAACTATAGTCACTCCAAGATGAATTATATACTTAGTATAATGTGTTTTAAACCTGACTCATGCATCAAAATGACATTTATAAACTTGACTCATGCATCAAAATGCATCAAAAAAGTCAATTTAAACCTGACTCATGCATGAAAATGACATTTCTAGACCAAAACATCCTTCTCAGTCTTAGAATGTAGCCTTTCCACTTGAGAGGCTACCTTTTCTTACTTAGTAGAGTAAAAATATATTTAATGGGACCTTGGGATACTAAGGATATTTGGATACCATATTTTACGTAAAACTTGTAGCATTAAGAGGACAACTAGAGCCTTGAGCTCTATGAGCAATCCTTAAGGATTGAAATAGGTTTTGAGCTGCATAGAAGGCAAGAAGTGACAAATGGAAGAGATTTAATATATAATTGCCTAAAATTTATTATATGAGCCTATAAATGACATGGATGATCTTTAAAACTCCCCTGATCACCATTTCAATCCCTTGGTTGGCATGTGTAGGCTACATAGGTATGAAAAAGGACTATAAATGACTATTATAAGATTAGTTATGAGATCCATACAAGGTGTAATACCTTTAAATTTGGAATGGATTATTATTAGGAGGTAATTTAATTTAATCAAACACTTAATTAAGGTTTCACATGTGTGGGAGGTCTATGGAGGAAATATTTAGTTTCTCAGCCTAGAGGCCTAATTGAGGCTTGATTGGGTAGAGAGATCATATAAAAAAGGATACTTCCACTTGATATTAGGTTATGAAATTTGGCATGGATATTAATTTAAATACTGGGTACTCAAAACTACCCTTATTTTACCAATAACACTTGTACATTATTCCACATATGGAGGTTTGTATATTTTAAGGACTATAAGGAATTAAGTGCTAGTGAAGAGCTTTAGGTACAAGATGAAGTCTGGAGAGAGTTTTAGGCCTCAAAATGATTTTTTTAATCTATATATTATATTAATATTCCTTTTATGGAGATAAATTGTCTTGGTGTGGATGAATTAAAAAATTAACACTTGTAAGCAAGATAGGCGTAGTAAGGCCAAGTGGGCTTCATGGCACCTAAGAGGTGTAATAATTATTGAAATGTTAGTTTTAGAGTTTATTAAATAAGTGAAAAGTTTTAAATATAATAACAAGATTAGTTCAACATGACTTGATAGTCAATGAGGCCACTTGTCATCTCAAAAGCCAAGAGAAAGGGTAGTTTTGAAGAAGAAAACAAAGGTGTCAAGTAAGAAAGAAAATCACACACCACTTGGAAGAATGAATCATATTAAAAAGAGAAACACATGTCCTTAGAGGTCTATTAATACTAATTCATAACTCCTTTCTTGAGTGTAACTTACATTTGACACTTATCACCTCTCTCTCCTGTGCCCTTCTCTCTTCTTCTCTCTCATTTCTATATAAATTCAACCTTGATAGGCTACGCATGTATAATCCAATTGTGTATGGTAAATACCTAACCATTTTCAAGCCTTTGATAAATTATAAT
Source organism: Torreya grandis (assembly GCA_037957365.1). Taxonomy (NCBI): domain Eukaryota; kingdom Viridiplantae; phylum Streptophyta; class Pinopsida; order Cupressales; family Taxaceae; genus Torreya; species Torreya grandis. The sequence goes on from JARHVA010002111.1 coordinate 2,615,860, forward strand.
TTTTTTATCTCCTCCTTTGACTGGTTTTAATATGTGTGCATGACTAATTTATTTTCTCAAGTTATTAACTTAGCTTCCTTATAATGATATCCTTTTCTAGCATTCATATTCAATTTGAAAGCTTATTTGCAAGTTATATGAAGTGTCTAAGTGAAGTGTGAAAGTTTGAGTGATTTATCTACTCATTAGTGTCATTTTACTACCCCTTTACTAGTCTTCCTATCCCAAGCATATTTCACAACCTTCATATGAAGTGATGATGTAGAGAGGCAAATTAGGAGTAGTGTTTATTATTAGGTTAGTATCATCTTTGATGTGCATATATAGCTGGTTTATAGTGGTAAATTTTTTTGTTGAATCACCTCCATTAGATTAATTTTTTAATCTCTTTTCTTAATAAGTTTATAAATTAGTGAATGAGCCTAAGTGATATATCAAGTGTAGCTATCCCTTTAGCTAATAGATTCAATCCACTGAAAGGCCACACATAGCCTATGATTATCTCCTTATTATCCAAAATTTGTAAGGCTTAATCTACCTTAAAATGGTGCAAATTTTTGTTATAAAAGGATCTATTATGTGGGGGACTTAACCAATTCCTAAAATTCCAAAACCCTAAGTAGAATGAATGAATTAATAAAATCCAATTAACTGCTTAATTAAAATTTCCATGTGAAATTAGTCAATTTATTTTAAAAAAATAAATTTAATTAAAAATGAGGTCATGAGGTTTATATCATCCTCAAAGTCAAGGAATTGGAATTATCTCCATTAAAACCTTAAATTCATAAATGGTTAGCCATGCTTAATAAATGGGATCTTTATCCCAAATAGTAATTACTTGTCCCCTCCTTAACCTAACCACAATTAAATATAACCTAACTACACTTGATTTAAGGCTAGTTAGAGAATATATAAATACAAGTTCCAAGGTCATTATTTAACAAGATTCTTTGTGTAGAGTTATAATGTTAAATTGACTATAGAAAGATTCATTTTGCCAAGCCAAGACAAGCCACAAGTGGACAAGGAGAGGTGCTACCCACAAGGCAAATTCATTGATGAAGGATTCCATTATACACAAAATCTGAGCACAAACACACTCACATGTCAATAAAAAATCTTCATTTGATAATAAATGTAAAGGTAGTTGTTTTATTCGTCTTCTAGTTGTAGTTAAGCTTAGTCATGTTATTTCTCACCCAAGTACTTAGGCAAGTAGTCGTGGCTTTCATTGAGTTATTTGATATTGGAGTTTTGAAATTATAATAAAATGAGAAATATAATATTATCTTTTATAATCCTATGATACACTTCAAAGGGTCAAATTCACTAAAAACTCATAACATTCAAGTATAGTGTATTTACATCACATGTACATACAAAACTGAGGGGTATCCATACAAAGAATTGGGACTTATTGGTAAAAGTGAGTAGTATTAACTCACACATAAAAATTAAGATATAATTACATATATTCTCCTTTATAATATAAATAAGTCATAAATTGCATATAATGTTCATTATAAGAAGGTAGATTAGCTAGTAACAATAGGGTTATTATATGGATATAATGAGCCATATAATAAACTCATCACATCTTTCCTCTTGAAGGACATGGGATTATTTTGGATGGATTTAATATTTATAAAAATGGACAAAAAAAGGATATTCATTCCAAAAAAAGAGCATGTATATGTATACCAATGATTTTTTGTTATATAACCATTATTATTACATTTTAAGTAAACAATGAAATATTTTTTCTTTCTATACCTTCTTGGGTTTCGCTTTGTGTAAGAATGATGAAGTGGTAATGTTTTATCTCCTATTTTGGGATATTAAAATATTTTTTGAGATGTTTATAATTATTCATTGATGTTCTTACCATAATTAAAATACTACCTATTTCCTAATTCCATCTTGCATTCACTGACATGGTCATGTAGTGACAATGTGTTATCTCCTTATTCATGGAGTTGATGTGCTCTTCTTAGAGATTATTTGTTGTAAATTTTAGGTGGATCTATGATACCTTACTATTCATGAGATAAATTCCCATTATTTTTAGAATTAAACTTCTCATTATATTTAAAAAAATAAATGATGTCATTACCTTGCATGCAATGTTTTTTATAGATCTAGAGACTTGGGATTTTTGATTTTTGAATATTTACATACTTTATTTATCTTGGAGCATTGTCCAACTCCTTATTCACCGCTAACATATCCCAAACCAACATATTGATGACTTTACTCAACCATTATGGGATTAGTTATCCATTAGCCATTGATTTCATGGGCGTTTCCTTCATAACTTGGTCCCATATTGGTTAAAAAATTGGAGAAAAAACCCTTAGTATGCTCTTTAAATTTACCTGAGGAAACATATAGATCTTGATATAAAGAAAGACAATATGGTGGAGTACTTAATTTTCATTCCTCCATCATGGTTTGTGCATCTTTGGTAGAGGACGGTCTCCTTGGCATGGTAGACTCTTCTCTTTTATTCATTCCTTCACCAACATCTTATAAAATTTTCAACATCTCTTCATTGGTTTTCAACTCTTCAATGATACCTATGAGAAATTATCCATGGATTATCACTCTATCTTGCATCTCTTAATTCTAATCTTCCAAGTTATAATACATATTTTTTAATTCAAAGTTTTCCTCTTAAATTTATTGGTTTATATCTTAAAATTCTTGAAGCCTTTATCTCTTAAAATATTTTCCCATGGTTAAGCTTTTCTAACCAATAAATATACACTTCCTTGTCAAAAATAAAACATGGAATGTTATATAACACAATGTATAAATGTGTTAAAAAACCCTTTCAAGGTATAATTAAAATGTAATATGATACCAATATAATCTATAAACTGTGTGGATATTTCAATATAAGTTTCACCAACATAGAACCTTTTAATGAAAGTTGTTCCCCATTAGTTCTATGCCATATAACAAAACCTAAAATTTTGTTATAAGATGTATATCAAATCTTATACTAACATATGAAACATATAATATAATATATAACCCTTTACATGCAATCTTCATAGGATAAATCTATTGTATATATTCATTCACACTCTAACAATGATACTACTCCATACATGATTGTAGTTGAAATGATTTCAAATAAGTACAATACAAATTTGAAGTTATTTAACCTTTATGAATAAGTACTATGCTTGTGATATATGAGTCTTAAGCTCACTTGAGTGTTTATTATATTAAAATATTTTCAAGGGATGTAAACATGAAAACAAAACCATGAATAAAGGGAGATAAAATGGGACATACCTTATAGAAAGTCAATGTGAAAAAATCCACCAAGAGTGAAGCCATGCTTGCTCATCTCTACTAGGTTCCATAGTTTACAATCTCTTTCCTTCTTAGGCTTATAAGGAAAATAAACTCATGGGATCCTATAATCTTAATGATGTATATAAAACTAGGTGTATTAATTTCCTCTCAACTAATAAAAACTACCAAACCCAACTATCTTTTGGTGTAGTATTCAACTCATGCACATACATGAAAACACTGAATTAGTGAAGGAATAACTTAATGAATTCCTAAAATTCATCCAATTGAATGTTTGGATTGAATTATTTGTTGTATTATAACCTTATTATCCCTTATATTAACTCTAAAGGTTTATATATATGTAAAATAACATCCCTTAGGATTGACAAATAAGCCCAAGTGTTGGAATCTGAAGCCAAAATACCTCCATGTCCTTTGAACTTATTGTGATCCCAAAACTATCACTATGAAAAAACATCAATGATAGTTTTTAAACCACTATTATGGTTTTAAAATTACTAATTTAGTTTTTATAATCACTGGAATGGTCTTAAGAATCATCGGGGTATTTTTGAAATTGCCACTCTAATTACAACAATAGTTTCACAACCATTAAAAGTCCTCTAACTTTTGGAGTCCATAAAATTTTTAAATGAGCTATAAATCACATGAATTTTTATTTAAATTTCATAAATTTTCAATTATAAAATATTTATTTTCTAAAAATTTAATTTTGATGCCATAATATTCTATTTTATCCCACATAACAAAAACTATCTATTTTTTAGGACTAGTCATGTTGTGAATACCCCTATTTGATAATAAATTATCTTATTTATTTAATTGGATTATATAATTGATTAAAATTAATGATAAAATAATTACATTAGCCAAGATAATTATTCTAGGTGAAATCACTAATAGAGGCCATGGATCAAGGGCCAAGTAAATTGGGCTTTGGGGCAAGTCCAAAAAAGATGTTTGAAAGACTCTGGTTTGGAACAAGTAGGATGATTGGGTTGAGAAATACTAATATGAAGGAGATTATTAATGAGAGTAATACCTTGGTAAACTTGGTACAAAATAAATTGATCAAGATTTAGCTCCAACTTTACATTCCAAATTATGTTAAGTCTCACAGGCCAAGTCCTAGATGAGGAATTCAGATTCCATGACATTTTTAACTTATCCTATTTTGGAGAGAAAGGGATCATGAATTCATATAGGATATTTTAAGATTTATTATTAAAGTGAGTTTATAAATTCCATTTATATATTTTCTACTAATATCATGTTCATAAAACCATCTTATGCAGCATGACACCGAGCACAATCTCTTGGATGCACATAATAGAAGGTAAGTCATAATTGATTGACTTATTTTTTATTTTAACAAAGGCCAAGGATCCCAATCATGGTAAATAATCATATCCTTAACTTTATGAATTAATTTCTATAAAATTCTCAAAGATTTCATACCTTGAAATTATGATAAGAGAAGATTAAAATTGGTCATAATAGGAGACCACCACATGTTTTGGTCATTGAAGGACAAGCCACTTCAAAAACCTTTGTTGAATTATTTATTATATGGCTTGATTAATTTTAAATATTTAAAAAATATTTTATCCCAAAAATATCCCTCAATATCCATGGGGGTAGTAGTAATAATTAATTTATGAAACCAAACAGTCTTCAAACTAACAGGTAAGTGCATTGAGTTGATGGACAATTTTGTGGAAATTTCATGAAATTAGAAGAAACACATACACATTATTGAAATAATGCATACAAATTATGTTTGTGTAGGCTCAATAATTATTTTTCATGGAACACATATGCTTTATATACACATAAAAATATAGATATGTTTCTAAAAACATTATTATAAAAACAAAAAAACTTTGTTTCATTCTTAATTTCATCTCTATTTTATTCCTCTTTTATTATCCATATCACATACCCCATTCACATTGTTTCCTAAGCTTTTTAAAATTAGACAAATAGATGACTACACACCACACTTTCATGATTTTACATAAATTTTTTGACAATTCAATGGCAGAGGAGAGGTTAGTAATTTGAATTCATGCAATTTAAGACAAGAATTACTAATTAATTTAGATATTCATTATTTTTTTGTTACAAAAATTTATTTTTCTATTTTTACTTCCCACTCAAGAAAAATACAAATTCTTCCTAACCCTCCCAACCCTCTTATAACCCTCCTAGCTATCCAAACCCTCCTAACCCTCATATCCCTCCTATTTGAACCTAAATTTAGATTGTGGTAATAAGGTTAAGAATATATAAGTAGATTAAGCTCAAGGGTGTTAAACTAATATATAACAAGATAATTAATTATAAACATAGATAAATGAATATTATACATTAAAAAATTAAGATATACTAAATATAGAAATTAACAAATTTTAAATATGTTAAACTAATTATAATACTAAAGAGAAATGATACTTTTTTGATGTTTACTCTATGTAAGTAGATATGGGTTGGACATAGATAGAACTGTACATGATCAAGATTCCATAACAATTCCCAAATGATGTAAATATTATTTCTATAGTTATATATGCTACCGTCAACCTTGGGACACTACCATTAATGATATTATCTATGTTGCAACACTACTACCCTATATGGAATATCTACTAGGTCTGAAATGCAACCAACTTAATCATTCTAGGTTTTATGTCAATTTTCTGATGATGTATTCATATCTAGAATATAGGTTTTCACTTTATTCTTATTGATCAAATCTTAGCTCTTCACCCTTCTTCATCCTTAGAATGAGTTTTTCCAAAAATGGGTTAGTGGGATCACAGTGTTGAGCTGACATCAAAGACCCCTCTATCAATGAGTGTTACCTACATAATCAAATCTCTAAGGATGGTGTTAAACTTATGTAGTTATTCCCTATGTGTGGAAGTGTGTGTGAACAATGGTAGTATGCAATATGTAAATACATGTAGTGATCTAGATTTTAACTTGACAAATATTTCTCATGGGATATTATTTGGATGCTTCACGTATTTCTATATGACTGATACATAAATAGGGATGAACAAGGAAAAATAAATCAATTATGTGATTGATTGAATGAGCCTTGGTCACTGCTTGCTTGGTAATTTAAATATCCACAATGAGAAGGCTTACATTTGTATTTATACCACACCTTTTAAAAATATCTCATAGTATGGTTCAATAATACAAATACACTGACCCATAAGTTTCAAATAGTTTACAATTTGAATGAATTTTGAGTATTGGACTCCAAATAAGGATATGGACACTAGGGTTGATGCTAGTATCCTTCTATGATTGGTAGTGTCTATAAGGATAAAAATTAGGTAAGGATTTGTAACTAAAAGTGAAGAATGTATATCAAGTTTTGAGCTTTATGTAGTGTACATGTTATCTAGATCATTAGAAGGATATGGGTCAGACTAGAAGATAATAATTTAGGCCTAATGAGATGGTGAATATGAGCCTTTTAGTAATGAAAAGGTCCATTACTGAAGGGTCAAGACTTGATTGGTATTTTTCAAATGTAAAATATTGATATTTTATGAATATTTAATTTTAGTATCTATACCCTCCTAAAATTACACAAGACCACTAAGCAGTCAAGAGGATTTGGTCACACCTATAGTTGAAAATAAACTATGAATTGAAAAGATAATTAAGAGAATGAGGGATTCCCATTCAACCAACACCCATTGTATTTCATTTTTAATTATATTAAAGGAATTACTAGGTTAATTTGACTTGATAACAAGTCAAATAGACAAATGAAAATCTTATAGAGATAGTGTCAGTGTAGGATTTTTCCCACCTAGTGGTTTTACCTACACATCTTTTCAGCTTACTTCGCTTAGTTAATTAAGTCATTAGGGGTATTTTACCTTTAAATGGGTTCTAATCATGAGTTATTTTTTTACCTTTTTGGTGACCTAATCTCACCCTATATGTACTTTATTTTTGCCCAAAGTGGTTAATGCAAACATTTCCTTTGTAGAATTTTCTTATTTTTGAAGCTCTCATTCTACCTCTATAGAAATTTGACATTCATCATGTGGCCAATATTCAAAGATCTTAGAAAAATATATCATGGTACTAGAGCTTTCCTAAGAGCCTCATGCATTTATCTCCTTTGGTAAGATCCTGCTGCATTCACCTTGCTATTTTTTCATACTATATGATCACCATTTTTGACCTTAGAGGTATTTTATAAAAACTACCTCAAAAATCATGTCATAAGCCTTTTATAAAAAATCCATCTACATATATTTTTTGGGGTTTTTGAGATATCAAATGGGTTGTCTTTATTTTTTTGAGAAAGTTCACAAATTTTTCTAAAAAATCAAATTTCTTCCTACTGGTATGATGTTGTACGAACAAGTAATCAAGCTTGTTATCTCCAATTTGATGCCTGTAGACCAATTCAGGTTATCTAACATGTATTAATTTCTCTAAGACCGATTTAGGTTCTATAGGGTATATTTCTTGCTCCCAAGACCAATTTTGGTTTTTTAGGTACAATTACTCATTACTTGTTTCTTAAGTCATAGATGTTCAAGTACTTAATTTACACTGCAAGGAAGTAATCAAATTTCTTTAGGGAAACAAATTATAAGTAATCAGGTTTCTCAACCTTGATTACTTGACTACTTACTCATAGACTAGATTGGGTTTCTCAAGTGATTCTACTTATAAGTAATCAGGCTTCTCCAAGGTGACAAATTATAAGTAATTAGGTTTCTCAACCTTGATTACTTGATTTTTAGACCCATTCTAAATTTCCAAGGTTGATTAATCATTACTTGTTTCATAAGTTGCATTTGTTTAAAACTGCAAAGTTATGAGGTTGAAGAACTCATAATACACTAAAAAGACCCATTCGGGTTTTTGAAGGTTAACTACTTATTATTCTTTACTTGCTTTTTAGCAAGGGTCTAGGAATACGTCGAAGTAATAACTTGTAAGTGCCATAACTTTTGATTGGTAACTCCTTTTGGAATGCCATTTTCTTCAAAAGTGCTTGTTTTTATGCTCTACACATTGGTCCTTCCATTGGCCTTCCAAAACTATAAAAAAAATTCACATTTTTTATATAGTCTTAGATGCATTATTGGTTGAATCTGACATCCCTCTAGTTCCTTTTACTTACACACCCACTACTCAAGACATATTTTTGGTTGAATTTGATGTCCATACGAGTGTGATTGTATTTGAAACATTTATGGGGGTCATTACCTGATAGTTCTAAGGGGGTACTTGTGTGTTTGTTGTGCATTCAATCTTTTTTTTCATAGTACTTCTTTACTTACTAAAAAAATCTTTAATTTTTCACTATAGATTCACTCTTTATTAATCTGCTTACACCATTTAATTATCATGAATGAAAACTTAGAATGGAAATTATCTTGTAATCCAAAGGTTACCATTAAATTATAATGGGCACTAAGACTGAACCTAATGATGCTAGAGTGAAAATCAAATGGTTTAACCATTGTGATAAAGTCCATGGACTACTATTTCTTTCCATCTCCCTAAATCTACTCTTTGACATTAATTCTGCCAAAACACCTACTAAAGTGTGAGCCCAGCTCACCAAGCTCTTTAGAGTATATGATATGATGAGAGGACATAAGATGGAAAATGAGCTTATTATATTGAGCCCAGATAACTTTGACACTCTTTAGGACTTCTTCACCAAGTTAAGAATTTTGAGATTTCAATTGAAAGCATGTGGAATTGACAAGAAATATGATTTTTTTTTAATACTCTCTAAATTGGGTCCTAAATATCCTATATTTGTGTCCACTTTTCATACCACTAAGAGTGATTTTGACACCACATGGAAGATGCCTTCTTTAGATACCTTTATTGATGACCTGATTTAGGAGTAAGATAAGTTGACATAGATGGGCACAATGAAGTCATCTAAATCTCATGCATTACTTGTTGAGAAAGATAAGGCTTCTAACAATAGAGAGAGGAAGTAGACCAAGAAAAAGGATGAGAAGGGTGAAAATATTTCCACCTCCAAGTCAAACAATGTGAACTCTTCTTCTAGTCATAATCCTAAGAAATATTGGATCAAATGTGGGCATTCCTCAGGTAATCATGATGAGACTAAATGTTTGAAGAAACAAATTGGCCACCTTACTATCCTTCTTATTTAGAACAACATAGGTGCTCTAGATTTTGTCAAACCACCTTCATCAACCCATGAATCCACTAAGGAAAATGACTCTATAAAATAAAAGGAAAAAGTGATCAACAAGGGGAAACATAAGGGCAAAGCCTTAGTTTTGATTGTGCCTCCAACTCCTCCTATATGGGGCAATGACTATGGTGATTTACGTCACATGGCCTCTTCATAGATTGAGTTCAATTATTTGGAACCATGTGACATGTCCTCTATACAATTAGGTGACAACACTTCTAAAAAGGTTATTAGGAGAGGATTTGTTGAAGTGAGTTGTGGGACATTAAATAATGTTTTAAGTGTGCCCTCAATTTCAACTAATCTCCTGTCAGTCTACTAGATCACTCACCTTGGTTCAATCATGTGAGTTGAATTTACTCCATATTTAGTGTACATCAAGGAGTTACATAGTGATACTATTTTGGATGTGAATGGTTAATCATTAGACTCAGCTATATAGATTCTCACACTTTGCTCCTGGCTCTCCTTTATATTCTTCATATTCCTCTTTAGACTCACCTATACCTGATGACACTTCTAAGATTGAGCATTCTTCTGATATTGACATCTCTTCTTTTACAAATGATTATAATAGTGAAGTGGACACACCACCATCTCCTTATCACCTTTTAAATATTTAAGAGTTATTTCTTGATCTACCTACCTTTGTTCTACTTCCAACATTATAGGGTAATGGTCTACTGATCTAGGACACATAAGATATTGGGTAGTCTATTCCACAATTACAAAGGCTTTTGTAGACATTCTTTACCTCTATTTATATTGCACCATCTTGGTATAGATAAATTGGGCCACCTACCTCACAATATGTTTCTCATTCCTTTCATAGGATTTACACCTTGGTTAAAGATCCATCAGGAGCTTAGTAGATAAACTCATTATTCTAGGGTAATCCAATCTTCACTACATCTACTTCTAATTCACAGTTACTTCTAAGCATTCCTCTGGGGAACACCAGATGGCTATAGTTAATTGTACACCTTAGTGGTGATTTTTATCCCTCTCCTCTTCATTACTCTCTTTTGGGGAGAAGTTTTGATCCTATGGGTTTTCTCCTTTACCCCAGTTTATGGGAGTTGTATTTTACTTAACTCATCAAACCTTGTTATTGGGACCCAAGTCTTCTACCCACCTAATCTACACTTCAAGGGGGGTGTTAATGTAGGATTTTTCTCATCTATTGGTTTTACCTACATGTCTTTTTATCTTACTTAGGTTAGTTAATTAAGTCATTAGGGGTATTTTACCTTTAAGTGGGTTCTAATTATGAGTTAGGGTTTTACCTTTTTGGTGACCTAATCTCACCCTATATGTACATTTTTTTGCCTAAAGTGGATAATGCAAACATTTATTTTGTGTAATTTTCTTATTTTCAGAGCTCTCATTCTACCTCTATAGAAATTTGACATTCATCATCTGGCTATTATTCAAAAATCTTGGCAAAATATATTAGATAGATGTAGGTCTTACTCTACTAAAAATTTGTCAAAACTTGTTGTGAAGGATAAAAAAATCACAAAAGACAAATTTTGGTTATTATTTATGGATCAATAAACTAATGCATTACTTCCATTATCAATCAAATGATTCCCAATCCATCAACACCAACATAGTTTGATAAGGGATAATTTTTGGGATTAATGGTGGATGGTATTTGATTATGCACATTGTAATAACCATGAGGTTCCTTTTTATTTTTGAATAAACTCCATTGTGATTTTATCTTCAATGAAAATACAAATTATTTTGACCAGTCAATTTTTTAAGGCTGAGGAAAATATTCTATGCAGGATAGACTAGGGGAATGTCATGCACCTAATTAGCTTATGAGAGTCCCTATCCACAAGTTATGTTAGCCTAGGACAATCCCATATATGGTGAAGGAGGTTATCGATATTGACATTTTTCATGCACTTAATGCAAAAACTAACACCCTCATTTAAATTTTTAACACTTATGCTATCATTATTGATGTCATACTACACTATGTATGTAATAAAAAATGCATCATGTATATAAATAAATCCTAAATCAAAGAAGATTGAAAATACTTACACTTTTGATTAGGGATACATTAGATAATTGAGAACATGACCAATATGGGAATCTACTAGACCCAATTAGGGTATCTCTTATCATAATAAACCACATTAGGAAGGGTTCCAAAGCCTTCAATCAATCATAATCATGCAATAACCCTAACTAATCCTTATGTTTTCATATTCACTAAACTAATAACAAGTAAATAAAATAAAAATAATCTAGTGCTCAGTAAAGCTTGTGGCACAATATGGGGATTAGTAAACAAATTAACATGCATAGGCTAATCTCAATTAATCAATGTATGAGTAAGACCCTAATGCATAGAGAATAAGATTATTATTATTTGAAGACAATACTTGTACTAATTCTATCTACTAAAGAGAGGAGCAAAGTTAGAGAATACTTACCTAAAAGATGAACTCATCGAGACTCAATCTCTCCCTTAGCCAAAGGGGATTTTTAAGATATTGTGATGGTTTGTAAGGATCACTAAAAAAGGCCAAAGCATCCAATGCTTCTCCACAAGACTAGATTATCCAATTAGAAACCCTAAGCTAAGACTCCTCAAGTATAATGGTGGAAGAGTAGATTATAAAGAAGCACAAAAAAATAATAACTCTTGTTCTTTGGTAAATAATGATGAACTAATCTTGTATATATAGGAAGATTTAAACCTAAGCCATGTTGAAAGTTTTGGATAATAAGTTTTACCTAGCTAACATAGTATATATACTATGGACAAAAATTCACTAGGTCATAGGCTAGGTCAGTCAAGAGCCAACCTAGACCCTAAATGAATTTTACCCACAACAATACAGGGTCAACCCAGTCGACCTAGTACTATAGACCATCAAAAGGGGCTTAAGGTGAGGAAAAGAGGGAAATTATTGGAGGATTATGTAAAAGATGGTTAATAGCTTAAGGGATTGATTTTATGAGTTGGTTGGATCAGTAATAAGTGGAAATAAGGGATAACAATCTTTAAAAGCATCAATGATCTACCCACCCCTTTCTTTATACACCCCTTAGGGCATGCACTAAGAGATATTGAGTCTTGATGGGCTTTTGTAAGATATAAAGCTTCAATAATTGATAAAAGTTAAAAATGTTATGTAGATACATATGCCCCACTTGAATCTCATCACGTATCACTAAGGTGCAATAGGGGATGGTGCTTCAGGAAAGAACATAGTAACACATAATGCTAAGGCTAAAAAAAAGTTATAGTATTTTAAATAAAAAATAATTAAAATTTAAATGATTGAAAGGGAAATAACTAAAAATTAAATGCATGCGTACCTTGACTTACCTTTATTGTTGGATGGTTGTCTGTTGTGTTTGTAGTTTTGATTGTAGGGGGCACACAGACTAATTTCAATAAACCTAAGAATATAAAACTAAAGAGAAAAAATAAATAAATGTAAGAAATCCAAGATAACTGGTGCTATGTGGATGGGACATACTTATAAATTTGTCAAGTTGGGGTGACAAGTGTTATGTTATACCAAATGACCAAGTCAAAATTTAGAGTAAATCGAGTAATCAAAAAGCCAAGGCTACTAAAGACCAAAAAACTCAAACAAGTAAACCTTAAGTAATAAAGGCAAACTAACCAATTCAAACCAAGGATACATGCCAAAAATAATGGTAATAAAAAATCAATGTGAAAGTAGTAACAATCCTTACTTAAACAAATACGGGTAAGAAAAAAATGGTAAAACAACATTGATGATTGAGAAGTAACTAGCATTACTTAATCATCAATGGAAAAAGGTACATGAAAGTAGAAATGAACTTAGGTGTCAACAAAAAGGGGTGGTGTAACAATGACAAATTGTAAAATAAATCAAAAAAAGTCTAACAATGTGAATGCATGATGTAAATAAAATAATATGTAGTTACTCAAGTAGATTGTTTTGTTCTAAAGATAGATAAAAATGAAACAAAGTAGTGTAAGCATGTTTTTAAGATGTGAAGAAAAAACCAAGGTAGAGAAAAATATTTATTGAAGTCAAGACCCTCAAATTAGGTTTGTCAAAATAAGATAACTTTTGACCTTATGGACTTTGAATAACTTCTCTTAGCCAGACAAGTCTTAGGTCAAAAAATGAAGTATATAGATCATTCCATGAAGGTTATATACATGAAAATTAAAATGGACCTACCTTCCCACAACATGTTCCCAATTTCTTAGGACCCATTATAGAGTCATCAGTCTACTCTGAAGATTGGTTACTTACATGAGAAAGTAGGTAGCACTATAGAATTATTAAATTATCCTATTCCAATATACTAGCCTATCGCACCCTAATGGACCTTGGCTCTAGTGTGAGGCCAATTGTGGAGTTTAAGATTTGATTGGAGATAGGAGATGTACTTATAATCACATCTTTTAGTGTGATTTGAAACTTTGATATTTGTATGTTTCCTTTTTTATATCATTTACTTTTATTTTAAATGATTTGGCTTTTAACTTTCTTGATGACTCTTTCTATTCCTCCTCCATATGAATTCAAAAAAACCAAACATGGGTGTTAAATATGACTTTCATTTGAATACTTGGGACTTGGTTTCTAAGAGAGAGAACTTTAGAGAGCATGGTGTCTAAAAGTCTCATAAATCTAGGTGAAATAAAAGTGTTATCTTGACTTTGACCTTGTTTTATCTAATGTGGAATGAAAGGGAGGGAACTCAAGAGGAAATGAAACATGAAACAATTTGAATTACTTCAAATCACAAAAATGTGACAAAAAGTCAAAAGAAGAATAAAATGATAGAAAAGTGTGATTCCTTATCATAATAATGATTGAAATGGAGAAAAACATGCTAAAATAGAATTTTGTTCAAATTACATCTATGAAAAGAATCAAAAGCTCAATTTTAGAAAAAGGATCAAATAATTATAACCATTGCAAGACACATTATAGATAAAATAATGATAAATATGTTGATTTTATGAGGAAAGTCATGTCCTATCCATGGTCTTACACCAAAAATCAAAAAATAAAAACCCATGAGGGTGCCAAAGCATGTGAATAATAAATAGGATAAAAAAGATGGTATTTATGAGGAAGTCCAGGTCCTACCCTTGGTCTTACACGATAACTCACAAAAGAGAAACCTAAAGGGTGAAAAAAATGTGTAAAAGTTATGAAAACAAAAAATTATATAATACATCATGAGGAATATTGGATCCTATCTTGTGGTTTTACAATGCAACTTATGAGAAAAGGGAGAAACTAAAAGACCAATAGAAAGGACTAAGGTTTGAATAAAGAGAGAACTACTGTAGAGGGTGAGACCTATGTAAGTATCCTATAAAAAGTGTTAGATAGATGGCATATTGAATGCATGAAAAAAATGGAAGGATTAGGAAAAATACTTCGTGAGGAATTGTGCATTGGTGGGCTCTTCAAAAATATGGATTTCATTGGTTTGAAGGTGATAAGTATTTGGACCAAGAATATCTTTGACTAAATAAGGGACCCACCATTTTTGGGCGTATTTAGCTTCTTTGTCATGATTTTAGTCTAATTTAAGGACAATATCATGAATATTAAATGTGCAAATTTTAACATGTTTGTTATGTTATTTGGTAATACGGGCCTTGTATTAGTGATTATGTTACAAAGCAACAATATGACATTCATCAAGGAGTTCAAGGGCATGAAGGTGATCTCCACATAATTATTCATTAGGTATGATACCATGAAGAGATATATAGAAAGATAGAATCCAAACTTATAAAAGAAAGACTGACCCAAAACCATAGACTAGAGAGAATGATATTGCCCTAGTGGAAGTACATATGCTAGTCCAATAGGCCCAAAGATCAAGATAGAGATGAAGGTGCCAATCCATGTGGGTTTCAATAATTATATTTTGGAGAATTTTATCAATAATTTTACTTATGGCCTCATCTTGACCATTACATTGTAGATGATAGGGTGTGGAAAATCTGTGATTGATCTTAAATTTAGCATAGAGCTATTTGACATCCTTATTTTTGAAATTACCACCATCATTTAAAATGATAGTATGGGGAAAACTAAAATAACAAATGATTTGATTAAGGATGAATTTGGAGATGGTAGTACTAGTGACATTGACAAGGGGCATAGCCTCAACCCATTTGGTAAAATATTTGGTGGTTGTGATGATAAAGACATGCCCATATTGAGAGTGAGGTAATTTTCCTATGAGATCTAATCTTCACATGGATAATGGTCAAGGAGATTTGATAGTTTTAATCATAGATGGAGGTGAATAAATGAGATAATAATAAAGCTAGCAAAGAGTACACTTTTTATCATATTTAATGGCATCCTTTTCAAGATTGGGCCAAAAGTATCCCATATGTAGGCATTTTTAGGCTATAACATACTTGTTATAGTGGCCACTACAAATACCCCCATATGTTTGTTAAAGAAGAGGGGGAACTCATATTGCATAACATAATGGATCAAGGTACCTTTAACATTATTATAATAATGGATTTTATATAAAAATACATACTTAAAAGCTTGTTTATAAATGTGAGTCTTTTCATGGGAGTTTATGTTGGGAGTCTAAGTTTGGTGTTACAGAAAATGAATAATGTCTTTGTACCATGGGCTTTGTCTAATGGTGATAGCCTCAATGTGGCAAATAAGAAAATATTTTGGTTGAGTAGAATATGGATATTTTATTATCTTTATTAAAAAAGTGGGGTTAGAAATAATTTAGTGGGGATGAAAAAGAGACACTAAAGAAGCAAATGAATCAACAATAGAATTTTTATCTTGAGGGATAGGTTCTATGGTAAACGAAATGAAATATTTGGTGAGAGTTGTTGAAATTTGATGATAATAAATCATATTCTAATTTTTTAATTGGTAATCACCATTTACTTGGCAACAAATGAGTTGAGATTTACCTATGGTATACATGTGTTGGATATATAAATCAAGAGAAGATTTCATGCCTAAGATTAGAGATTCATATTCTACCATATTGTTAGTGACATCAAATGTTAAGTAAAAAGCTAAAGGGATGATTTTTCCAAGAGGACTTGTAAGAATGAAATCTACCCCAGCTTCTATAAGGCATTTAACACCATCAAAGTGAAGGTTCTAAGTATCTTCATGCAATTCAACATTAATTTAAAGAAGTTATTTGATAACTAATTTTGGTTTAGTAGTATTGGGGAGGATAGTTGATTCTTCAAGATTAATTGCTTCAAGATCAATAGTGAAGTTATGGAACTAATCTTTAAGAGAAATATCTTGATTGAAAAATATCTTTAAGGTGATTAGTAGATGGCATAGGAGCTATGACAAGTTAATCAACTATGATTTTCCCTTTGATAGCTTTTTATGTAATAATTTGGAGATCAAATTTCATGAGAAGGACCATCCACTTGATAATTATATCTCCAAGAAGAAAGGATTTGGATAATAAGTGATGAAGGGGGTTATAATGAATGATGCCATAAGTGGTCTGGTATAACATGTAATGTTAAATATTTTTAGCTACATTTGATATGGCAAGGCAATCAAATTAAAATTTTGTATAATGTTTCTCATAATTAATGAGGCCTAGACTAATGTAGTAGATGACATACTCTCTTCTGGTATCATCTTATTGGGAAAACATTATCCAAATTGATATGGGTGTGGAATAGGTATATAGGATCAAGGTTTGATCATTTTAAGGAGGATGAAGTGTAGATGGGTGAAGCAATGATTTTTTCATGTTGTCAAAGGGTTTTTGACAAAGATCCATCCATTCTAAAGCATTACCTCTCTCAGGAAGAGAATTGATGGAGTGGATAAGGTAATCCATTTTGGGGACAAATCATCTAATTGACCCAAGGTTTTAGAGATAAGTGCAAATGTAAATAATAAAATGAGGAATGGGCATGTTGATGATGGCACTAATATTAGTGGGGTTAATTTAAATGCTATAGAGAGAGACTTAGAATCCTAACAATTTTATAGATGTGATACAAAAGACACATTTTTAGGGATTTAGTCTAACTCAGTATTTGAGAAAATGGTTAAATATGATGGAAAGATAAAAAAGATGAGTCTTATGAATTTTGGACTTAGAAATGAGGTCATCCACATAGGTTTCAACAATTTTATGGATAAGATAATGAAATATGTGAGTCATTACTCATTGATAATTGGATCTAACATTTTTGATGTTGAAAGGTATTTTAACATAGCAATAGGTGCCCCATTCTATCATGAATGTGGTCTTATGTTGGTCCTTAAGGGTAATGTGAATTTGATTGTAAGTCATGAATCCATCTATAAGAGATAACATTTCATAGTCAGTTATGTAATTGATAATGACATTAAAGGTAAAGGGAAATTATCCTTGGGATAGATGAGATTAAGATTACAAAAATTAATGTAGATGTGAATAACCATAGTGACCTTTTTCTAAATGGGAACTATGTTATAAACCCATTTAGAATAATCCACTAGTTTGATAAATTTAGCATTAAGAAGTTTGATGATTTCCTTCTGACATAAAGTGGAGACTTTGGGTATAAATTTATGTTATTTTTGATGTATAAGTTTGGCATCAAGATAAATGATAATGTTATGCACCACAATGCTAGGGTCAATCCCAGGCATGTCCTTATAGGAATAGGTGAAGATCTCATGATATTTATCAAAAAATAAGCTAAATTTATCATATTCAACATGTGAGAGTTCATGAGAAATTATAATTGGTTGAGGGTATGATGGAGTACCATATTTTATGTGAGTAGTTTATTTAATAAGAATAACATTGCCATCTTGGAAGTGGTATGGTGCATTAGGTAAAGAATAAATTAGATTATCTTTAGTGTTAATGCTAGTAATGAATTTGTTGAAACAAGGGTTGTTTTTAAAATTCCCAAGTTGATGATGTTGTTGAGGAAGTTGAGGTTCTCGATCTTGAAGTATTTCAAGAATAGCTTCATTGCTAGGAAAGATAAGAATATGACCATAATACTCTACATTTAATTTGATATCTATAATTTGATTACCATGGTGATCATATTTAGAATGTATTGGATGGACATCAGTAGCCTTAACATCTAGTGTAATCTTGGGAGTAGGAGAAGTAGATATATCTGATGGGTTTTGTGTGTTTTTAGTTTCTTTAATCAAGGAAAGATCAAAATCAATAATTGGATCCATAGGTGCTAGAAAATATGCAAGAATTTCTAGAGTTCTAGAAGGTATTATTTGTTATACCACCTAAGGAATATCAATAAGTAAAGAATTAACAAGAGGCACATGACCTTCAGGATCTAATTCACAATCTATAGAAATGGTCTAAACATCAAATTTAAAATCATATATTTGAGATAAGATTTTTTTATAATGTTGAACATCCAATTCTCAAGATTGGGCTTGGGTCATTATGTAATTATCACCATATATTAGATAAATTATACATGTTTGATATTTAGGGGTAGTTTTGAAAGGTGAAATCCCAATATTACTGAATGTACATGGAGACATGATAAGAGGATATTGAAATAATTTGTCCACTCCAAAGTCATTGTAAGTGAAGGCCTCTTTAGGTAAAGAAGGCTCATGAGCATTACATGGAGGGGTAAAATCAATGATCTCATGAATGAGGGGAATAGTACAGTCTCAAGGTAATAAAGGAGGAAGCCATTTTAAAATTTATGGGGTATCTTAGTAATGTTTCAAGTATGTTGTAAATCATTAGGTTCATAATCATCTAAATCAGTAAGAGTGACTTGTAAATCAAAATTGATTTTGATGAACTCGGGTAAAGAAACTATTGATCTTAAGAATGGTAAGAATAAGATACTGAGGTTTTGGATTATGAAGTTGAATAATCCAAGGGTTGGGATTAGCCTTATGCTTATATCAATTTACATTATGTAAGAATTTAATCCATTAGCTGTTGGAATAAGTAATGGACCTCATTCTACGAATCCAAGGGCAACCAAGGAGTATGTTATAACATAAGGGTAAATCAAGGACCATAAGCTTAGTTCAAATGGTCTTAGGTTTGATTGTTAGGGAATCTAAATATAAATAATTTCCTTTTGATTAGTGTTATCAAAACCATAATAGGTGAGGTAGGTTTTCTTGAGATGATCCTTGTTATAACCAAGTTATTGGATAAACCACAAATATGTTGCATTAATACAAGAGTTTTTGTCAACTAGAACTTTATGAATAAGGGTAGTATTAATGAATACTTTAATGAATAGTAGTGGATCATCGACATGAAAAATAATTTCATAATTAATCATATCATATCCAAGAAATTTAATAGAAGGCTAAGAATAAGGACACATGGTTTCAATAGTATGGATGTTTGTAGGTTGAGGTTCAATAGAAGGTGGTTCTTCATCTATAAAAGATGGTTTTTTTATTTATTATAATTTTTGCATCAAGAATTTGTGATCATAATGGGAAGTATGAACTAAATTCATAAGTGGAATATTGTAAGGCATAGAGTTAAGTTCTTCAAGAAAGTTGCAATGAGATTCAGAAGTAGAACTAACATGACGTTTAGGAGGTAAGGTATATTTTGAAGGAATAGAAGTCATTAGGGATTTATAAGAAGGAGATGGTTCCTCAAGGTTTTCCAAAATGAGATTAGTGGTTATAGTATCTTTGAGAAGTTATTCTTCTAAATATGTCTTCTTAGGTTTGGTAACAAGATCTTTGTAAGCTAGTTTGCGATGATAATTAACTTTAGTAGTGTTAAAATATTGATAATTATTGTAATATTGGTCATAATCAACGTAAATAATTGAAACATCCTTTGTATTTTGTTGATTAATAGCTATGGAAAAATATTTTTGGTTGTTTAAGGTAGAAGCTTTGGAAACTTGTCATTTTTGAAAAGAAGCAGTGTACTCTTGACGATGAAGGTTGATCATGGCTTCATGATTAAATGAATTACCAAAAATATAGGAGACAAAAAATTTAGTGATCCCTCTACAAGATTTATGTGAGGGACCAATGTCAAAGTGGAACCAACAAAATTTATTAGGGTCATGCCACTTAGGAGGATTTTTAGGATAAGTAAAAAGCTTAGAGGGTGGTAAAAATTATTTCATTTGTTGTATAGGGAGTGGTGTGTGAGAAGATGAAATAATGTTGGATTTCAAAACCCCTAGTTTGGTTTGAGGAGTATTTCTACTGATATAATTAGTATATGTTTTAAAATATCCTTTAACAAGTTTAGGATTAGGTCCAAATTACTTCATGATAAAGTCCTGACATTTAGTTTGGTCAAGAGATTCATTAAGTGTTTGGGGAGAATTTTTTTGAACCTTATATTGAATAAAAGGAATTAAAGTAATTATAAATATTTTTAAAAAATTATCATCAATCATGTTATGATCAGCTTTATGGTCTAGATATTTCCATCATTTGATAAAATCATGAACTAATTTGGCGGGAGATTGCTTAGCATTGATGAAGTGGCTAAGACAATTTTCAATAAGATCATTATGTTGAAATTATTTAACTAAAGGATTAAATAAATCCTTAAGTTTAAAAATGAAATGTTTTGGAAGTTGGTTGAACCATTATAATATATCACCAGTGAATATTTTGACTAAGAGCTTAATTGTGGCAAAAGTATTAGTTTGGATCTACTCTTTGTAAAGATTGCCAAAGGCTTTGAGAAAGGATGTAGGATCTTTAGTCCAATAATACTTAATATTTTGATATATATTACCAATATCAATGGAAATAATGAAGGGATCTAAAGGATCATTTTTAATAGTTTGGAATTTTTTGTTATTCATTATAGGTTGAGGAATAACATTTCCTAAGGCATCTCTAAGAGGTGGAGGAATATAATTATGATTGGCTTGAAGATGGATAGTCAAAGGTTGATTAGACATATTAATCAAATGAAATTGTAGTTGCATCATTGTAGCACTCCCCAAATTGGTATTAAGGGGAGGGTTACTAGAAGATGTATTATTAGTGGGATTATTGATTAAACTTGTGTCAATTATTCCCACATTAGTTTGAAGAGTTTGAAGATGGGAATTATTTTGATAGGTATAGAAAGGATTAGATCCACCTAATTCATCATGAGGTGTGATATGCACCGTGTTGAAATTCATAGATGTAGGAGGGGTAGAGGTGATCCAAGATTGATGGTTCTCTTGGCAAGAAAAGAGAGGGAGAAATGAAAA
This sequence comes from Torreya grandis, assembly GCA_037957365.1. Classification (NCBI taxonomy): domain Eukaryota; kingdom Viridiplantae; phylum Streptophyta; class Pinopsida; order Cupressales; family Taxaceae; genus Torreya; species Torreya grandis. Next base: position 2,637,654 of record JARHVA010002111.1, read on the forward strand.
ATACCTTATAGTATATGAATGGATTTAGATTGTCTAAAAAGATTCCAATAGGGGACTTCATGATTAATTGAGAGAAATAAACAAAATAATGAAGAGAAATAGAAAACTAAGTCAGATATATAAGAACTATATTAAGAGTATAGAGTTGATTGGGTCAACCTAGTACTGTGAACTGAGGAAAATAGACCCTGATAAGAGTGTAGAGTTAACTAGATCAACATAGTACTGAAAATAGGGTCTAAAATTTGAGAAAACAAGGATAAAGAGTCGACAGGGATGATAGGGCTGACCTGTAACTATAACCTAGGATACAAAATAATACTATGTCAATAAGGTTGATTAAGTACTATAGGTAAGGAAAATAGATAGTCTGTAAGAGACTATGTCGAGCATAATGATAGTGTAATGAAACAAGAATTTTTTTTCAAGTACTTTTGAAATCTAGAAATGAAAAGAAACACACAATCAATTGGGCCAATGAGGATGATCCAATTGAAGCACACAACACATAAGGCTTACACTGATGTAGGCTAATGTAAGTTTTTGCAATACAACATATAATTGATCAAAGAGAAAACTATCAACTTGGAAAGTAAATTCTAAGTAAGTAGTCATCCTGAATGTTATTATATTATTAGAGTATGATTTTAAGTATGATAGGAAGTTGGCTAAAATTAGGGAACTAAACAACAATCTATAGATGGTATCAAGATGTTGGAAATAGTACTAGCATGGTATTGGGGCCTACCCCCTCACTTCATAATCCTATAGAGATAAGGGTGTCAAGTGCTTTGCCAATATATACCATTAACCACATAGTTATACTTGATTAGAAAACCAAGTTGGCTTCTTGTTTGGTGATGAAATCCAAGTAGGTAAGCCTTGGGTAAATAATTATTTAAATGCATTTTAAGATTATGTGATTTGGTAATGTGTGAAAGAAGGAGAAAAATAGTGTAACTAAATAGTATATTGAAACCTAATTAGACTATATGATATATTCTAAGCATACAAGTAATTGAAATTAAAAGTGTGAGCTAATTAATAGCATATAAGTGTTAATTACAACTTTGAAGCATAATACAGTATTGGTTCAAATGATGGTGTATACATACAATATAGTACAAAGTTGATAGTGTTGCTACTATATTGATGAAGCAAGGTCTTGTTAAGAACTATGTTGATAGTGTTGTTGACCAATTTTTGCCCATAGCAAACTTTCAGTCACCTTTTCCCCTTCCTATTTAATAACAATCATTTTTGGGTTACACAGTCCAATGGCCTTGTTCCAGCTCAGTTCAACACTTTGGTCACAGACCTAGTTCTTTGGTTCGACATCTAGTTCATTGTTTCGGCCTTAGTCCAAGTTCAAATGCTTTAAGCATAACAGTCACTTCAAGGAAGAATTCAAGTTTAGTTCAAAGTTTAGTTCAAAGTCCATTTGGTTTAAAATTGACTAAGCCCCGCATATATAAAAGGCTTCAGGTAAAGGAAAAGGTGCCCGCAATTAAAAGAGAAAAATGCCGTAGAAGCATAGCATGGATCCAACTGCCAACAAGGCATGAGGACGTCGATGAAGACATCAATTTTGAAAAAATGAAGTGGCCATTGGTTTTAAAAAACAAAGAGAATGCTAGCCGGAAGGAGCCAACAAAATGAAGTGACCTACTAAAAATTCACCCCAGGGGCCAAGTAGGCCAGATAAGACAAAATGGAGGAAAACCAAAGCGACAAGCAAGGAATGAGTAAGTAGTCAGTCTAACTGGTGCTAATTTGAGAAGTGACTCCAGTAGGTGAAATAGTGCCAGTGAATTGATCTTTTGGGATGCAAGCAGCTGGTAAAGCAATTGGTTTTCTCTATTTTTCATTAAATGAGAAGGCAAACCATGTAAGTCACCTAAACAGGAAATGCAAATTTTGAGTAGGCAAAATGAATAGCTCATTAATATTTTGAGCGACTTGTTCTTGTCATGGAGGGACTTGTATGAAACTTGTAACCAATGAGTGCCAAATGAGCCTCTTGGACTTTCCATATATATTGCGCAACCCTAGCAAATTTTCCACCTGAATCAATAAACACAGTTTTTTACCTCCATTTGGATAGATATTTCAAAGTATGTGCTGAGTGTTGTTTGTGTTTAGTCATTGTCTCTTGATGCTCTCACAAGTCCAACACCAATGTACCTATTGTCTACAAGGTTCCATTTCTATAGTTGAAAGGAGAAGAGCTAGCATTTGGAAGACCAGAATGGAGGAATTTACTTACAGTGTGCATTTCATAGCACCTCAGTGATTTTTTGTTTTTTTGTGTTTTCATGAAAGCCTCCCTGCCAGTTTCTTGTAGCCTGGTCCTTCTGCTAAGTGTGTAGTGTATGTATGTGTTTGTCTGGTTTCAAGTGTGGAGTTGTGAAGGTTGACTTATTTTGGTGCCATCACCTATTTAGAGTAGTTTATTTTCCTACATCTCTCTCCCTTTTCATCCCCCCATTATATACCTATATATGTATGTGTTAGCTCTTGATGGAACAAACACGATGCATCAAAGGGAGCTAGCCCTTATCTAGAGACTCTCCCCTCCAACTTTTCCAGTCCCACAGGTGAGAGGGGAGTTTCCATGTTGTGAGGAGAAGGCAGGAGCTAGGCCTCCTTACCCTGGGTGCAGTTTCCTATGTCAATAGTTTTGGCACGCCTGATGGGACCCAAGTTTTCAATGCAGTAAAGTTTTAGGATTGATGCTAGTCTTGTTATAGCAAATTGAGTTTCTTTAGCATCTGGCGACTCTGAGTTAATCCGCTGGTTAAGCGCAGCCTAGTGCCATTTAGAAATCACATCTTGTATGTATACTTCTTTTGCAAAAAAACATGGGTCTTGTTTTCCTTCATATGATTATGATCAGACTCAGCCTCTTTATGGCATCACCTCAAGCAGCCCTCCTAGTCACCCTTCAACTAGAAGGGAAACTTCCAATCCTGAGATCTTTCACCTTGATGGTACGCTCCTAACTTGGATGGAAATGATGGAATCATGGAATAGGAAAGAAGAGAAGCAAGGTTTTTCTTGAGACCTTGAAAAGGATAAAGCTGCTCCTATTCATGATTCTTATGATCTCCAAGAAAGTCTTTTCTAAGAAGATCTAGCTAGGAGAATTACAGAGTTGGAATCTAGAGAAAGATTCCTCAGCTAGTGTGTGATGGATGGTTCAGACCCAACAGCACATTCCATGTCTAAACACACCCCACCTACACATTTCTAAGAAAGATATCAGGCTGCACCTGATATAGATGAAGTGCTGACCAAGTAGAAGGAGAAGAATCATTCGATTCTAGCTCAAGGGCTGCCTCCCCTTCCACATGTTTTCTCCACTTCGCCCCTTCTCAAGGAAGAACCTATTTTGCAAAAGGCAAGTGAGGAGTATAAGATCCAATCTACAATATTTCAAGAAGCTACCATGAGCAACAATGAAGAAGAAATCATCATTTATGCTCCTTGTAAAGACCTCATCAGCAATGGAGAAGATGTAGGTCTTGCAAATATGTAGATGTTCTAGCAATTTAAATAGGAACAAATGCATGGTAAGATCTCTTCTCCTCTATTTGATGAACTTCCTTGCTATTTTGATGATGAGGTCGACTACATTGAAGAGCTTGAGTTAGAGGAAAATTAGGAGGATACTTTTGAACATCTAGAGGTCTTGATTTTTGAGGAGGAAAAGGAGTGGTTTGTCTTCCTGGAGGAATGCCTTGAAGAAGTAAGATTTAAACAGAGAAGTGATGTTCTATGGGACAAATAGTCATTTTACGAGTCCATTTCAGACATCACCATAGTCAACCTTCTTCAAGAAGGCCAAGAGGAATTAGAGGACAAGTCTGACAGGATCTTCAATGAGGCAGAAGGAAATGGGTCGGACCATGATGCATTGCAGAGGAAATGTGCATATCAAAGGGCTTATGGTGATGAGCCAACAACCATTGATTTCTTGGTGAGGAGCACCTATATAAGGGACTAACATTTAATAGGCTTCTGAGGATAAGCAAAATACGTATATGTTGGAAGCATGTTTAAATTTGATCCACTCGGATACCAGCCAACCCAGGTGACAGGCAAGAAGAGCATGTCACCAACTCTCTTTTTCTTTTAGCTACTTTCCTACCATCGTAAGTCTTCTCACTAGGAAGGGGAATTAATAAATTTTCCTTTTTATCTAGGAGGGAGGTGAGCATTCTTGGTTAGTTGTATATAGTAGTTTGTTTTTAGTTGTTTTTTCTAGTTTTCCCTAAGTGCAGTTTGCACAGGTAGTGTTTTTTAGCCTTGTGTGTTTCCCTTCGCATGTGGGGTCAATATTCATTTTTGATTCTTGGATCTTTAGGGCTGTTGTTAATTCTTTCATAGCTGCATCTGAATCCACACCCAATGGATTTTCAGGGCAACTGGGTTCTAAGCATGAAAGGCATGTTTTCCCTATGAGTCACCATCTGTTGACCAATTTTTGCCCATAGCAAAATTTTGGTCACCTTTTCCCCTTGCTATTTGAAAATAGTCATTTCTGAGTTACACAACCCAATGGCCTTGTTCCAGATTAGTTCAACACTTTTGTCACAGACCTGGTTCTTTGGTTCAACATCTAGTTGATTGTTTTGGCCTTAGTCCAAGTTCAAACACTTTAAGCATAACAGGCGCTTCAAAGAAGAATTTGGGTTCAGTTCAAAGTTTAGTTCAAATTCCATTTGGTTTAAAATTAACTAAGCCCTGCATATATAAAAGGCTTCAAGCAAAGGAAAAGGTGCCTGCAGTTAAAATAGAAAAATGCTGTAGAAGCATAGCATGGATCTGACTGCCAACAAGGCACGAGGACATTGATGAAGACGTCAAGTTTGAAAAAATGAATCAGCCATTGGTTTTAAAAAACAAAGAGAATGCTAGCTAGAAGGAGCCAAAAAAATGAAGTGACCTGCTGAAAATTCACCCAGGGGCCAAGTAGGCTAGATAAGACAAAATGGAGGAAAACCAAAGCGACAAGCAAGGAATGAGTAAGTAGTCAGTCCAACTGGCACTAATCTAAGAAGTGACTCTAGTAGGTGAAATAGTGCTAGTGAATTGATCATTTGGGATGCAAGCACTTGGTAAAGCAATCGGTTTTCTCTATTTTTCATTAAATGAGAAGGCAAACCATGTAAGTCACCTAAGCAGGAAATGTAGATTTCGAGTAGGCAAAATGAACAACTCATTAATATTTTGAGTGACTTGTTCTTGCCATGGAGGGACATGTATGCCACTAATAACCAATGAGTGCCAAATGAGCCTCTTGGACTTTCCATATATATTGCAAACTTGGTCATTTTGTAAGCATCTTCCACATTTTGCTAAGGCGCAACCCTGGCAAATTTTCCACTTGAATCAATAAACACAATTTTTTACCTCCATTTGGATAGATATTTTAGAGTATGTGCTGAGTGTTTTTTATGTTCAGTCATTGTCTCTTGATGCTCTCATAGGTCCAACACCAATGTACCTGTTGTCTACAAGGCACCATTTCTACAGCTAAAAGGAGAAGAGCTAGCATTTGGAAGACTAGAATGGAGGAATTTACTTACAGTGTGCATTTCATAGCGCCTCAGTGATTTTTTGTTTTTTTGTGTTTTCATGAAAGCCTCCCTACCAGTTTATTGTAGCCTAGTCCTTCTGCCAAGTGTGTAGTGTATGTATGTGTTTGTCTGGTTTCAAGTGTGGAGGTGTGAAGGTCAAATTATTTTGGTGCAATCACCTCTTTAGATTAGTTTGTTTTCCTGCATCTCTCTCCCTTTTCATCCCCCTCCATTATATACCTGTATATGTATGTGTTAACACTTGCTAGAAAAAACATGATGCATCAAAGGGAGCTAGCCCTTATCTATAGACTCTCCCCTCTAGCTTTGCCAGTCCCACAGGTGAGAGGGGAGTTCCATGTTGCGAGGAGAAGGTAGGAGCTAGGCCTCCTTGCCCCGAGTGCAATTTCCTACGTCAACAAGTGTCAACCTAGTCTTTTGGATAGAAGACAAAATATAGAACTAGGTCAATAGGGTTGACCTAGTTTACTGTATAAGGGCAATTTTGAAGACTGCAATCTATGAAAAATAGAACTCTAATGAATAATATAAATGATAGAGAAAGAGAGAAAGGAACCTTAGTGGGTTATAAGATGTAGAGGAAAATGAGATTGATGTTAAAGTGCCTTAATTTTTACTTGTAAAATTTTTGAATTGTGTCGACTAGGTCAACCTACTTCTACAGTTCCCTATTTTCTCAAACCCATGAAGAATACTATACTATCAATGTTGACCTAGTATGTTATTTAGAAGTTTGGAAGTGTACTGTGTTGACAGGAACAACCTAGTATCTTGTTTGGAAGTGAAAACCTATACTGTGTTGACTTGTTTGATCTATTAACCTATATTTAATGAATACTTATATAAACAAAATAGAGTCATTTTGATGTGACTGTGTTAAAACTATGCACAAAAGTTGGAAAATATGCCAGCACTATCGATCTAGTATCATAAATATAGATAATTAATAAATAAAATGATAAAATGATGAAAAACATGAAATAAAACATGTAAGGGTTAGATTCACGTCGGGTTCACCAAAATGTATGCAATAAAAAATACATCATGTCTATAAATCAATCCTAACTTGGAAAAGATAGATCATACTTACACTTCCTATTTGGGATACATTAGATAATCAAGAACTTGACCAATATGGGGATTTGTTAGACCCAATTAGGGGATCTCTTATCAAAATAAACCACACTAGGGATGGTTCCAAAGACTCCAATCAAGCACAATCGTACAAAAATCGTAACTAATCCCTATGTTTTGATATTCACTAAACTAATAACAAGTAAAGAAAAAAAATGTAATCTCGTGTTCACCAAAGCTTGTGGCATAATATGGGGGTTAGTAAACAAACAAACATGCATAAGAAAATATCAATTAAGCTATGTATGAGTAATAACCTAATGCATGGAGAAGAGTAATATTATTTGAATCCAATACTTATGCTACTTCTATCTACTAAAAAGAGGATCCAAGTTAGAGAATACTTACCTAAAAGATGATCCCATTGAGACTTAATATCTCCCTTGGCCAAAGGGACTTCATAGGAGGTTTTTGTGGTTTATAAGGATCATTAAGAAAGGCCAAAGCATCCAAGACTTATCCACAAGACTAGATTCTCCAAGTAGAAACCCTAAGCTAAGACTCCTCAAGTAGAATAGTGGAATAACATATTATAAATAAATACAAGTGAAAAATAAATCTTTTTTCATTAGTAAATAATGATGAAATGATCTTGTATATATAAGCATATTTAACCCTAATCCCTTCTAAAATTTTTGGTTGGTAGGGTCAACCCAATCGACCTAGTAAAATTATGGATAATAATTCACTAGGTCAGAGTCTAGGTTGGCCAAGAATTGACCTAAACTATAAATTAATTTTACCCACAATAGTATAGGGTCGGCCTAGTACTAAAGACTATCAAAAGGTCCTTCAGATGAAGAAAAGAGCAATGAAAAGTTGGAAATAACTGGAGGAGTATGCAAAATAGGATTAATAACTTAGGGGAATTATTTTAGGAACTATTTGGATTGGTAATAAGTGGTAATAAGGGACAACAATCCTATGAAGCACCAATACTCTGTCCATCCCTTTCCCAGTGCATAGAGAGATTAAGTCTCAATGGGTTATTGTAACATAAAAAGCATCAATAATTGATAAAATTTGAAAATATTATGTGTATACATACTGTTATAGATGATGTGTCACTATATGAACCAAAAATTTAGATGAGGATAGTGGTGACTTTAAGGCAAGATGTTATGATTATGATACATTAATTTGCACATGAATTTAGGTGGAGATCTTGAATTCACCTATGTAGGTATTTTATATGTGACATGTTCAATTTTAGATATATTTGTATTTATAATGTAATAATTAATTTACATATAAAAGTCTAACATAATTTTAATTTTTCATGTTACAGGAGGAGACATTCCTGTCATTTTTAAACCATATTTTAGACCTTATACTAGTGCCCATATTACTATTACTCAAGCAAAATATACTTATACATAGGTATTTTTTCATTAATATTATACTTCATGTACATTTATATTTATTTATCTATATATTTTGAACTAACAGTCATATTTTGTTTGTTTAGTTGATGACCACAGTGAATACTCCTCCATCAATATGGGTAGGAATAGACTTAGGCATTGATATCATGATTTTTTCTATGAAAACACTCACTGAGGTATGCTAAATTATAATTTTGAATTGTAAATATATAATTTTGATAGATTTAATATATACTTGTGATATAAGTAATCCAAATGTATTATCTATGTAAGGTTATTTGATAACATATGATAACCCCATTAAGATGATTAGCAAGACACCAACTCATGTTGTTTCTCCTTTTTTACACTCTTGTGCATGAGGCTCATCCTAACATTAACCTACTTAGCATCAGAATAAAATTGAGCATGACCATGAGATTACAAGAAGTGCATGTTTAAATAGTTTTTGTTTCATTTTAAAATTAAATTATAAACTTGGTTGCATGTATAGTATGTAAAGTTTCTAATAATATTTATATATGAATAAGTTAAATTACATGTAAGCTGTGAGTGTAAAGGACTTTAAATTATATCTTAGAGGAATCTATTCCATTTTAGGGATCTCCATCTATGAATAAGGCATCTGAGAGGGACCCTTCTTTGAGAAAGGTAAAGAGAGGGAGTTTTTCTTATGAGTAGGATATGTCTTACAAGATGTACTTTGTCATATGCCTATATGGAAATGTATACATTTTTGGAATTGTATGTCTATATGAAATTGACCCAACATTATATTATGTTCACATTATGAATTTATGTCTTGTGTGTGTGTGTGTGTGTGTGTGTGTGTGTGTGTGTGTGTGTGTGTGTGTGTGTGTGTGTGTGTGTGTGTGTGTGTGTGTGTGTGTGTGTGTGTGTGTGTGTGTGTTTACATTTTGTAGAGATCATCTTTCTGTATACAATTTTGTAATACTTCCTTCTTGTAAAATGTTGTATAAATCACTGTCATTAAAAAATAATTCAACTATATTTGATGTGTTAAAATTTATGGTATGGATTTTTCACCATTCTTGTATCTCAAATAATCTACACTTTCCACTATATTAATATCTCGAATGTGATTTTTTTCATTATTGTCTTAGTTCCCATTTAAGTGTGTTAAAGTGTCATAGTTTTGTATAATTTTGTGGATTTTATGTGGTTATTAAATGCATCAAAGACACCATTGTTCCATGTATAATGGATCTTTTTGGAATTTTTTTGTTACCACCTTCCTTATACTTTTCTCATACCATGGGAATTCTCACATAATTTGAGAATCAACGATGGATGTGAAGATCAATACATTTTACCTTATGTTTTAAGATTATTATTTACTATGTATTTGGAAGCCACTCATGTTGTTTAGTTATTTTTATAATTTCATTCAAATTTTCATTTTAGGCATTCGTAAGATTCCTAAAAATAGTTTAATATCATAACAAAGGATTGAAAATATTCCCAAATAGTGTAGTGTCCATAGATTAGATAAAATCTCTTCATTTTTTGGATGCTTTAAATTTAGTTAGCTATAGTTAGAATTTTATATCTACATCTCTCTTGCATGCTCTTGTAAATTATATTTGTTATTAATACACCTCAATGATCTTCTATTTATGCACAAAGGTCATATTTATCTATTAATGTAAGAAGAACAATGTCACTTTCAATTTATTTTTCATTCATATGTTTATTTTTGTACCATAATACCATTTTTTTTGCCTATTTCCAATTTTCATCAGATCATTTAGGTTTGATTCTTGGGTACACATCCTTAAAGGCATACATAATCCCATGAAAAAACATAAAAGCCTTACATCTTTATTGGTTACCTATAAGTTGTCATGTTGCTAAGAAAGAAGAAGATGTAAATACCCCTTCACCACCCCATAACACTAATACCTTGTCTACTTCTGAAATGGTTCCAAAACTTTAAACATGATGCCATGTATTATACAAGTGATCTGAATGAGCTTTTAGACACCCAATTCCTTCAAAAATAGTAATAAGTAAGAACTGACATGATCCTTTATAGGTTATTTGAATGATACTATGAACTAACATGATAAATGACTTTCCTTAAATACTTCATATTTAAATATTCAAGAACACTACTTATCTATATGATTATATATATGTGAATTTTAATTCATCCATTCACCCATCAATTTCAACATGTATACATAGTAAAATCACATGTTTTCTTATGACCCAAAGATCCAAATCCACATGGATGTGAATTTTTATAGTTGCTTAGGAATGTAGAAACACTAACAATAAATGTTGTCAAATTTGAAGCCATAGTTGGATATCTCCACTTCCAATTCCTTATGGTTGAAAAATGACAATAGACATTATGTGAGGGGTGGAGAATAATGTAAAGGAAACATTTATTAGCCTCTGATTATACCTATTAGGAGATGGATTACATGTTTCAGCTTCAAGAATGTGCTTCCCAATGTGAGAAAATAGTTAGTTTTTAGTCCAACCTAAGATGTGCATAAAATAAAAAATATAAAGAATATTAGGAACCAAAAATAATCCTTACGTGTCTCTCTAATCCTTATAATTTAACATTGATCACATCAATCAAATGTAATAAACAAATCTATGGTAAATGGTATACTAATTAGTGCTAAAATGTAACTTTATGTAGTCAATTGATAAGTTATTGTCCTCCAATTGACATTTCTACTTTTGGGACTCTCCTTACAAATGCATCAATTCAAACACATCTATATAGGAAAACAAAATCTTCCCATGACCATGAAATTTTAATCCATGTGGATTCAAGATTTTACTGCTACTCAGGAACACAACAACACTGACAACAAATGTTGTCATGTTTTAAACCATAGTTGGATATCTCTACCTTTAGAGTTTAGTGGATAAAAAATGGAACTGTTAGCATGTTAGGAGTGGTTAATAATGTAGAGGAATAAGTTGTTGTCCTTTGAACATGCCCTGTATAGATAAGGAGTACCCATTTTGGTTTCAATAATGTGCCTCCCAATATGAGAAAATAGTTATTTTTGGGCCAAATTTAGATGCACATAAAATGAAAATCATAAATCAATTGGATAAATATAAATAACCCTCATGTTCATCTCTAATCCCTCTAATTTCATGTTAAATAATGACTATCCAAAATAATATAATAATATGTGGCATATGATATACCAATAAATACTAAAATGCATTTTTTATAGAGTCAAGAGATAAGTTATTTTCCTCCAACTAATGTTTCCATTTTTGGGACATACCATTGAAAATAAATAACTTTAAACACATATAAATATGAAAATCACATGTTCCCATGACCATGAGCTCCAAATCCACTTGGAGACAAGTTTTTATAGCTACTTAGGAATGTAGAGGCACTAACACTAATGTTGTCAAAGTTGAAGGCATAATTGGATATATCCACCTCTAGTGATTCATGGATGAAAATTTGCACTACAATCACATCTGAGGTGGTGAATAATGTTTAGGACCAATAAATTTCCCTCTAAACATGCCCCTTCTAGAGATGAACTACCCATTCTAGCCTTAATAATGTGTTTCCCACTACAAATTTTTTTTGGGCCAACTTTAGACACACATAAAATGAAAACCATACATAAATTTAATGAACTAAAAGAACCATCAAGTGTGTATCTAATCCCTCTACTTGGATTTTATATTATAATGATCCAATGTAAGATATGGATATGTGGTAAATGGTATACTAATTAGTGCTAAAATACAAAGTTTATGTAGTTGAGATAAGTTCTTGTCTTCTAATTGTCATTTTTGATTATAGTACCTTCCCTTAAAAATATATCACTTAAAAAACATATAAATAGGAAAATCACATATGATCCCATGGCCAAAATCTCCTAAGCCACTTAAAGATAGGTTTTTATAGTTGCTTAGGAACACAAAAACACTGACAACAAATGTTGTCAAGTTGAAGCTGTAGTTGGAGATATACACCTTCAGTGATTCATAAAGTAACAAAAGTCTCAAAGAGGTAAAATATAAAAATTGGAAATTATTTTGTTTAGTTATAAAGGAATGCATATAAATTATTTTATGCACTAAATTTTTATTCCTTGCTTAGCTTCTTAACTCCAATGGGTACCTAGCTCATGTTAGTAGTAGTTTTGAACAACTTTGATGATATTTTTTCCTCATTCATCAATGTTACTTATAAGAATCACTTAAAAGGACATAAAATAAATAAAAAGTATTTTCCTCTAACTAAATATCTTATTCTTTAGCCTTTGGGATTCCTAACAAGACATTTTCATATGTATGATTTATAGTGTTGAGACATCCTAACTAGATGCCCTTATTAAAAGTAATTGGGCATAAAATAATGTGTCATCATATTTAACACATGTATGTATTGATTAACTATATTTAAAAATCCTACAAAAATTACCTAATACCCTCCAACTATATGTCCAAACACACTATCATGAAATCCCATATTTAGATGTCCACTATCACTTAACACTTTAATCAAGGACATCCCAACTCTTTGACACAAATAAATGAAATGTATATATGAAATTATATTATACCATATTAAAAAAAATTATATATGTATAATATGATGTTAGATTGAAAGACATCTAGGGAGACCTTATATAGATGTGAAAGACATATTAATGTGATAGGTTACAGCTTTTCAATTTTAGCTAGGATAGTTGATTATATATAAATAAGTTCATTACAAGTCACCTCAGATAGATATTTTATCTATTAAATTCATGGGGAGAGATGGTTGAGAGTCCATGAAATATTTATTCTCCAAAGATGCCTCATCTTGTGTTAAATTCATCCACTTGTGCATAATTTTTTTTTGGAATGCAAATTACTTGTATAAATTTCAAGAACACCTTTAGATTCAAGCACTTGAGTTTTTCTTCATTTAGAATGGTAATAAATTTGAAAAATAACATGAATACCAAATTTAAATGCAAAATATATCATAACTTAGTCTTCTCAATGGTCTAGACTGGTCCATAAATTTGGGAAGCAACTTTAATTTTCAACCACTTTAATTTAATAAAGAATTATTATATGATTTGAGACATATGAAGACTCAAGATCTCATAAAAAAATGCTACTATGTTTGGTGTTGATCAAAATTTTAATTAATGAAATTTTATAATCATATAGAAACATGTACACACACACACACACACACACACACACACACACACACACACACACACACACACACACACACACACACACACACACACACACACACACACACACACCAAGGGATGATTTGTGTTTGCATTCAAAAAGAAGAGATGCCTAGAATTAATAACTAATTAAAATTAATTTTGGTATTCTTAAACATAGTGTGTAAAATATATGATTAGATTTTAGTTGGATTAATCCCACATTGATAATATTTATGAGACAAGGATGGTTTATAAATTAATACTATAAAAATATAATAGAAGATAAGAAGTGAAACTCAAAGTGGTGAATTACATTCACCTTTTCTTTCAATATACTAATATCTTCAATAATATTATTTGAGCTACATTATCTACTAAGGTTTGACTAACATAAAATATATTTGATTGAAATTGATTTTGGAAAAAAAACAAAATGGTAAGCATGTTTGATGTGTAATTCCATTAAATGACACAAAAGATATTAGTATATTGAAAGAAAAGGTGAATGTAATTCACCACTTTGAGTTTCACTTCTTATCTTCTAGTATATTTTTATAGTATTAATTTATAAACCATCCTTGTCTCATAAACATTATAAATGTGGGATTAATCCAGCTACAATCTAATCATATATTTTACACATTATGTTTAAGACTACCAAAATTAATTTTAATCAGTTATTAATTCTAGGCATCTCTTCTTTTTGAATGAAAACACAAATCATCCCTTGGGATTGACACTTATTTGACTTTGATATCTTTTATCTAGATCAAACATATCCCTTCATTTATGCTCAAACTTTGGTGTTCCCCTAGATCATGTCATTGATTAAATTTATTCACCTTTAATTATTGATTTGTCATTTTATGTTTCCACCCTCTTATACTAAACACTTCTCATACTTTTATGATTTTACTTTATTGGTATCTACCATATTTCATGATAATATGCCCATGTTTATTTTTATTTTATTCTGGATCATTGATGCATTCGCCCTTCCCCTTACCAACTCTCATCTCTTCATTATTGATCAATTGTGCTCCTTTGGCATAATATGTATATATGTAGGTCCTTAAAGGCCCATTTTATAGTAGATATTATGGAATCCAACAATCAAAAATTTTCCCTCTATAGTGGTTCATTCCTCACTGGGTAGAGGTGACTCCAACACTAGTTAATGGTCTTTATCTCCTTAATATTATTGAATCATTTTGATTGAATATTTGTTTCACATTGTAATATCTTCTACTCTATGAATGGTTAATGCTTATGAAAATAATAAATGTGTGATTATTTATCTAAAGTTTTTACATACATAAAAATACATATATATTTAAATAAAAACATATATATTTGATTAACATAGTAATGTGTACATGGTATAACATGTACATGTTTTTTATATCAAATTTCAAAAACATACCTATAGGCTTGAAAATGGCTTAGATTATGAGCTTAAGTCTCAGACTTAAAATCAAACAACTTGTAGACACTCCAATTTGATCACTTCCATGTTAAAATTGTAAATCAGAAAGACTTTATGCAATAATGCACAAATTAGATTAGAAATCACTAAAACACTCAAATTCATCTACACACTTGACATGTATATTCTAAAACACATTGGTCCATCCCTGATTGGGAAAATAAACTATATAAGATCATTAGCTACATATAATTCATCCTTAATTAATTTTTTTATTTGACAAGTGGCATTCTAGATCAATTAAATGGAAGAATTATTCAATTTTTAACATTGTAAAAATCACACCAAATTAATGCAGGATTGATTAGTTGATTAAATCAAATAAAATGGGAAATATATCCCTAAGATAAAAATCCATATATTTTTGGAATATCCATACTCAAATAAATTAATAAAATCCAATTATGACATCATAGGGAAAGTGATTGATTAAACTTTATTAGAATTACCCAAAGGTCAATCTTGAAATGTCATCATAAATGAAACCAAATATCAACATAAATGTAACCCATCATCGATAAATTTAACCCATACCTCAATCAATGAGAAATCAACTCCAAATATTAATGTCATAACCCTATAAATTTTATTGAACGTAAACCACACATCTTGATCCTCATCTAACGATTGAATGCAATTTGGAAAATCAATAAATAGATGGGTCATTTTCCATTATAAAAAAGATTTTTTATGATCACTTACTCTACCAAAAGTATAATAAAATATTTAACTATTTATTCATTTCTCAATAAAAAACACACATAGTGCAAGGGGAGATGCCACTAGAATAATGTCGTAACATTTATGAAGACTCCAAGCTCTATATATGGGCCAACCAAACTTGTATGCTAAAAAGATAGAGATATATAAATGGAAGGTAAAATTGTATTAGTTATCTTATTTTTGATTGTTTATATCTTCCTTGTCCTTTCCAATCCAAAGACATGCATTTGGGTTTTAGGTTTTATGAATTCAATTTTGATTTCATACTAACAAGAAACTAACTCCCTCGTAATTGTGTGTTTATATATGGAACACCAAATGGGGCCAACACCCCATGATCATCTTTAAAAAATTATATCATACTATAGCTATGAAGTTAGATAAAGTCTAAGCTTAACTTCTCTTACTTTTTTTTAAATTTTTATGTCCTCTATTTATCGATAAAAATACCCTAGTAATTAGAAGAAATGCTTCTTATACTTAATGATATCAATATATGTATCAATTATATCACTTTTCGCCTATTTATATCTCCAATTTCTTTTTAGAGAATGACAATATGACATGTATATCAGTGGTAACACACTAGATTAGCATAAACTCTCAACTTTGTACAAACTATACATAATGAGATTGAAAACCCTAACATTAGATTTGACCTAAAAAATAGTGGATTTTGTATACACAACATTTTAAAACTTTATCAATTACTGATTATTTCTCTCTTGTAGAAACCCATCAATTCTCGATCTCTCTGAGTTCATGCCTTAAGGGGTTCTTTAAGAAAGGGGTGGGAAGACCATTTGTGTTTTGTAGGATTGTTGTCCCTTTAATACCACTTACTATCTACACCACCATCTCCTAAAAACATTCTCATAAGTTTTGCCTCATATTTTTCACCATCCATTAGTCATTTCCTACCTTCATTAGCCATTCCCTAGCCTAAACTCCTTTTTTATGATTTACAATATACTGTCAACCTCATCAACTTTATACTCTAACTGACAAAACTCATTTAGCCAACCTAGACCAAGATGTAATTTTTATTTTTAATAATGATACATAATCAATTAGGTGACCCTTGGTTGACCTAAACCAAGACCTAATTTCATTTTTGTTAATAATGATACAAAGTCAATCGGGTCGACCCTTTTGACTAAACTTTTGAAAAGGACTAGGGTTAGATACAACTATTTATACACTCATTTCATCATTTAAGAAGATAAGAGAAGAAAAAGAGATATATATTATGAATTTTCTCATCCATCATTCTAATTGAGGAGCATAGCTTAGGGTTTCATACTTTTTTTTTGAGATATGTATCTTGTATTATGGAGAAGCATTTTAGATACATTGATAGGTTGTGTATCTTATATCTTATTTATACTTGTCATCCTTACATACCATAATAACCTATTGAAAATAACCTTGGCCAAGGGAGATATTGAGTCTCAGTGGGTTCATCTTCAAAGGAAAGTATTTCTAACTTTGTTCTTCCTTTGTAAGAGTAGATAGATATGCATTTGTATTTCTTCCCATGCATTAGGATTTTACATACATTGAAGTGAGTATATGTATTTTATGCATGTTTAATTTTGATGTATATTACCACCACTTTATTATAAAATATTTATTTAGTAATATATTATACTTTTACTATGATTTTATTATTTATAATTAGGGAATATTAAAACATAGGACATAGTTAAGGTTATTGCATAGTTTTGCTTGACTAGAGCCTTTAGAACCCTCCCTAGTGATATTATTATGGTAATAAATCCCTTAGATAGGTCTAAAAAATACATCTTACTCATGAACCTAAATATATAATGTATCAACAATTATAAGTGTAAGTAGGATTTATCTTCTCTAAGCTAGGATTGATTTATAGATAAATTGCATACATTCTAGTGAACCTGATGCAAACCTAACCCTTAAAAGTTTTATTTCATGCCATAATTTTTGTATTCATATTTTTATTTTTATATATTTACAATAATTTATTTAACCATATGATATAGTTCTAAATTTATTGCACAAGTTTAACACATAGTCACTTCAAAATGACTATGTTCTATTTGTGCAGGTCTTCACCAATTATATGTTATTAGATCGAGTAGTTTGACACAATATTATTCTTTAGTTATAGAATAGTATACATAGTCAAAAAATTTGACTATGTTTTCTATTTTATCTTTTCTACATACAAGTTAATAAAAAATATCGTACAGGTCAACTCTGTTTGTTTATATTTTTTTTAGCATAGGATTTGCCTACTTAGTCGAACTAGTCAACCTAGTTATTAGAATTTGAAAGCAATAATTAAACACCATAGCATAATTTTTTTAATATAAATAATATTCAACCCCCCAAGGTTTCTTAATTTTCTCTCTCTATCATTTTAGTTCTTCCTTCAGTTCTATTTTCATAAGTTTGAAGTCTACAAAACTATAACCCTATAACTAACTAGGTTGACCTAATCAACTTAGTTTTGTAGTCTATCTTATATTTGAGAGACATAATCAATATGTTTGACTTTATTTTTAAATACATTAATTTTATATTATAAAAATGACCTATTCAACTCTATTCTATACTATTTACATACAGTGTCACCTGAACTGGCTCTGTACTATTATTAATCAAGGAATTAACATCTATTTGCTAGTAATTAATTCACATTTCCTTTTTAGTTATTTGCATTCTTAGAGTAATTCACATAGTATAAATAGGTTGTATTTTAAATTTCCACTTTATTTACACTATTTTACTCTTTTACACACACCACCAAACCACTTTACATTTAAAAAGCATTAAAAATCTATCTTCCCAAGGTCTACCTACTTAGATTTCATCACCAAGGGGGGAGCCAACTTGGTTTTCTAGCCAAGAATAAATACATGGTTAATGGTATATATTGGAAAATAACTCAATACCCTTATCATTATGTAAATGTGAAGTGAAGGGGTAGGCCCTAATACCAAGCTAGTACCATTTCCAATATACATTTTTTTAATCCTAACCATCCTAAAACCAACCTTAGATTACTTTTTAGTTCCCTATTTTAGACAAATTACCTATCACATTAAAATATAAATTTATTATAATGTAATAACACATAGGGTAACTATTTATTTAGCATTTAATCTTCAGATTTTGATTTTTCTTAGATCATTGTGTGTTGTATTTCAAAACTTGTATTGGCTAACATTGGTGCAAGGTTTGTGTTGTGTGTTCAAATTGGATCAATCACATTAATCTTATTATTTGTGTTTTCTTTCATTCTATCTTCAAATTATCTTGAAAAATTTCCTCTATTTTAAAACACTATCATATTGGTTGATACAATCTCTTAGATATTATTCCACCTTCTTTCCAATAGTACATATTCAGCCTACATGAATGTCTCTTCTTATCTCCCTATTAAATTCTCTATTCAATAGTACATAGTTTACTTTCATGACTGTGTATCCTTATCATCTTGTTAAGCTTCCTATTTGTAATACATAGTCAACTTAAACAACTGTGTATCCTTATATTTCTTTTTTCTTCCCTAGGTTAAGAACATAGTCGACAAATTTGAATTTGTATCCTATTTTTTGACTTTATCTTTGCATCATCATCCTTTTATCTCCATAATTTCATCATGAAATTCTTGTTTAGAATAACACAGAGTTGAACTTAATAGATATGATGAGATTTACCAATACTAATAGGTTTCCCCATAAATAGCTTGTGGCTTCGAAATTAAATACAACTAATGTGCATGTGGCCACTATCACTACAAATTATAATACTCATCCTCATTCCTCTTTAGTTAGTAACCCTCTTTTCTCCTTAAAATATCAACCTAAATTAGATTATCCTCTGAAAATTCTTTTCTTCATTAATGCATTTCCTCAACACAAGGGAAAATACCCTTCCACTAATTACAATCTCATGAAAAAGTCAAACATAATATCCCCATTCACCTTATCCCGCATTTTCTCATGGATTTGGGGGTGACACCTTCTTTACTTCTCAACCTCTCCCTTCCATTTTGACCCCTTCTCATATTATGACCTCTTCTTCCTTGATTTACTCCACCTCCATGCCAAGTATTTATACTAACATGGCATTTTAAACCTATATTGGGCCTTTTCCAAGACCCATCCTTCTCAATCCCTCCACGAGTGCATCATTTGATACTAATGGTAATCATTCCACTAGTGATTCATTTTATTTTAATCTTTCTACTAGTGCATATTTCATTACACATGCTAATACTACTACTAGTGCCCCCTTTCTATAATTCCTCTCAATCCACTAATGTCACATATGCCACTACTCATAGTGGAACCTAAGCCACCAATACTAATGTTAATGCTTTACATGCCACACAAACTAGGGAAAATACCACTCAAAACCATCAAATCTTATCACAAACTCTTAATCAAATGAATGATTTTCAAGTTGATAATGCCAACCAAATGATTCAAGTGCATAATCACCTTATTAATCTTCAAAATAAACCTCAATAGTTTCTATGGGGAGCAAAATCAAAATTACCCCCACTCGCCCTTTAGGATTCATTTGGAAAACTCATTCCTCAACCATCCCTTGTTAAAAAAAAGATTAAAACCTTCAAAATGAACCTCTTATGCCTAAAACCACCAAAATATATATAATATGTATCATACTTACCATTATTTAAAATTGGTCAATTTATCCTACTTTACATTTAAAAACATTTGGTAATCTGTACAAAGATTGGGTCAAGTTAAACACTTTTGTTGCTACTAAACTATTAGCAAAAACCCTCTTTGAAGATGATTTACATTGGTATAATAAACTCAATTTACATTTTATAAATAGTTTGGAAGATATATTTAACACTATAGTATTATATTTACAAACTCATGACCTCCCTAAGAATACTTTGTCTCATTTTATCAATTACAAGCAACTTGAAACCAAAACTGCCCTAGCTTTCATTAAATGGTGGAAGACCTTATCTAATAAGTGTGAGTATAACATGGTGGATGATAATATATTTCATCCATTTACTATTTATTTTTATCCCGAGTTGTAATATCGGGTTAGGACTCTTTCTCTCTCCATGAACTTTGGAATAGGCCATCAACCAAGCCAAACACCAAGATTTTCTCATGCATCAGTTTGATCCATCCCAACCTCTTGTGGGCACTCTCATGCTCATAAAAATTAAAAATTATCACACTAACAATGATTTTTTCACTTATTCCTATGATGCCATTCATAAAATTCAATCCATTTCTCCCCACCCTACTCTGGAGTAAGCTTTCCCTTTAACCATACCCCTAATCCTTAATTTTCTCAAATAAGCAACACCAATGTTCATAAACCATTATCCTTATTATAAATCCAACAACATAATCCAAGGACTCTTAAATTTTAGCTTGACCCCACTCTCCCTATGAAATCATGGTATGATCCAAATAAATTTTGTTGGTTTCATGCTAGTTGGGTTCACTCTCATGAGACATGAAGGCAATTTCATAATTTATCTATGTATTTCCTCCTTGGTCCAAATTTTGATCATGATTACCTGATTAATAAACTCCAAAAATAATATGAAACTACTTTAAAATCTCATGAAACATAAAATAAAAATGAAGATTTGAACTAGGCTAATGCTTATCTAGCCATTTACAAAGACCCTCTTCCTAATCATCAAGATAACAATTGTAAGTCTACTCCTTCCACCAATAATGTTGAAAGTCTTACAAAATATAATCCTAAAGAGAATGTGGTAAATATGATTAATATGTGAAGGGTAGTTACTTTCATTGATTCTAATCCTACACACACACACCAATCATCTCAGACTTTTTATGTTATCCAAGATTCTTCCCCAACTCACCTAACAAAGTTGGGGAAAAAGGACCTTATCTCTTTTAAAGAACCAATTATAACACCTCCATTAGATAACACCTCTCATAAAATTTATATAATTTCCATAATCTCTCTACCCATTGACAACATTATTCACCCTTATAATACTACTTCTTCAAATCAATCACAAAATACACCAAACTCAACTACCCAATCCTCTCAAGACAATCAATAGATTTTTTCCCAAACTAAACTAATGAAATATTATAAACACAAGTTAACATATAATTCTAATCCTCCTTCTTAAGATATCCTCCAAAATTACACACTTATATCAAATATTCCACCCATGGGTTATGATGAATGGGGACATATCATGGAGCTTACAAATCTCCCATTTCAAATTCCCTTTCTTAAACTCATGTGGCTTCTCCATGTCATTGAAACCACCTTATGCAAATATTTTTTAAAATGAACATCCACCATCCTTACCTAATAGGATGTGAAACTACCTTATTTGTGTCAGAAGATAGTATCTTGAAACAAAGTAAAGAGATGTGTATACATGATGAAACAATGGACACTTATCGTTCTCCTAAATTTACTCTTTATTCTATGATCCTAGATGAGTTTATTATTTGTGTATATGATCCTCCACTCTTTATAATAATCCAAATCAATGGTATCTAAGTTAATCATGTTTTGATTGATGAGGGTTCAAGTACTTGGGTTGCCTCAATCTACTTCATTAAAAACCTTAGATATTTCAAGTGTAATCTTAAATCCACACACATCACATGTGAAAGTTATGATCAAAGGCAAATACATCCTTTAGATTATGTGTGACTCCCTATTACCATCCTACCTATCATTATTCAAGTGGATTTTATGATATTTAGCTTTCCCCTTTCTTACAATATCTTGCTTAGCAGGCCATGGACTCATCGTATGCAGGATGTTTCCTCTTATGCTTGCCAATATGTCAAGTTTCCATAAAATGGTGATATCTATAGGTTTTAAGAAGATACAAAACCTTGAAATTTTGAACAATTAAAATACTATGGTGTATTTAAAATTCTAACCCTTGAACCCTTGCCAAGTGTTCCATTTCAAAAAGCTCAATGTTTTAACTTTCATGTCAATTCTATGCAAGGTTATCATGGTCATCCCAAACTCATCGATAAAATACCTTCTAACCTGTTAGATGAAAATGATTATGATTTAGGTGAGATCAACCTCAAAATAAAAACTTTAGATCTCTATTCTTATCTCATTGCCTAGCTTCTACCATCCTTAAAGTTACTCTCCTACCAACCACCTATCTACGATATACCCATGGTCTTAACTAAAACTTTGCATGATATTAATCATGAAATTTTTGATGAGAAAGGTCATACCTATATGTACCATTGACCTTTATACACCTAATTATGATAATGGTTATAATTTAGATGATCCATTTCTAGGAGGTCTTATCCAGGCTATATATGTTAAGATCTCTTGTTATTATTTTTCTTTGTTTGTCTTTCCATTCATGTTATCATTTTTTATCTTATATACTTCCTAGTTTTAGGATTATTCATTTTTTTCATAGGGTAGAGATGACACATTTGCATGACACACCTCCAGTTTCTAAATAACCTTTTAGGATCATGTTTATGGATTGTGTTATGACTAGTCCCTAGAGTTTTGATAGATATCAAGATCCCTATAGCCTACTTCCCCCTAAGATACTTACTACCATCCTTAAGCCCTATATGTATCTACTCCTCCCTCAATTGAGCCTAGTTTGGATCCTAGTCTTAATCTCACTTTAGATAAGCCTCTTCTTATATCTAATTCTATTTCTCCTTTAGATGACCCTATCCTAGTATCTCTACCAGTGTTACCTCTATTTTATAACGGCCTACTTCATTTACTATAGCTTGATCCCCTGACCACGAATGGGCCTATCCACCTTATTGTGATATTCATAGAGTTATTAGTCATTAGAATAGAGATTATCAACTATGCTAACCTTCCCTAGATTTTACTTCTACTCCCTCTGTTAGTAAACCCATAAAGTCTACTAACAAGCATATTTATTATTTTCATAACACAAATAATAATTCTTCCACCCATTATCAAAATCTCTTACAATATATCGATACATTACATCCTACTCTTCATTAGCCTATAGACAAGTCTATACCTCCTCTCAATTTATTACTTGAATATATTCCCAAATATGGAGAGGTATATTTTTTGTGGAACTAGTGTGCTACCCATCACACTGATCATTGATACATCCTTAAATAACATCTTTAGGATCACCTTATGAACATTCTTGCACCTGATGTTCCTCTTCTTATATGTCACCCATGTAAGAAGGCTCTTCCTTTTTCCCTTGTGGTTCCTCCACTTATGGTACCTTATTCCCCTATGGTCCTTCCACCTATGGTCCCTTTTATACTTATGGTTCCTCTACCCATAGAATCTTCTCCACATATGGTTCCCTCTCTACCCTAGATTCTCCTTCACCTTTGGTCTCTTCTCCACTAGTGACTCATTCTTATCCCTTAGATTCTACACGTATTCCTTATCCTAAGTATTATATGCAATATGGTATTCATAAGCATGATACTTAAACTGTACCTACATTTTTTATAGAGGATATATGATGAGATTTATTTTCACATCTTTGATTGAAGATCACTGTGACTCATCCTACAATTAGGATCTAGATTCATAGGGATCTATCAAATGTAATGGATAATTTTTATGGATAGATTTACTAGTATTTATGAACATAACATGGTGTTCTTTGAATTTATTATTCACTATGGTTTTGGATTATATGTGTGCTCCAATTTTATGCTTATCTACTTTATATCATTTGACTCTATGTCAAAATTTTATTTCATTTATCTATCTTACATGGATTTTTATATTTTCACATTATATGTTGTATATGGTTTCATTTATTTTATTTTATCTTATGGATAATCTTTCATGCTTATATCTAGGAATTAATTTATTTATATGGATGTATTTTTATTTTCTCATGATTGTTTGTTACCTTATCTCATTAAAATAGATAATTTTTATTATGACTTGGTTATACAAACCCTGATCCCCTTAGTAATAATTATTTACCATGTGATTTTTAGCAAATAAGTCATCTCATTGTAATTATTTTTGAATGATCTACTTTGGATATCAATTTATTCCCTTATTTCCTTTTGTAAATTAAGAACACACATGGTTGAAACTTAAGATAGCATATTGGTTCATAGGTAGTCTAAGTGTTTAGTTAGTCATTTTTTTGGATACTTAGCTTCTTTTAGACAAAGTCTAAATCTCATTCATGTGTATCAATTTTATCCCTCATGTTGGTTTTTAAAAATATATACGGAGTAGGAATCTTAAATTACATAAAAATTTAAAAGCCAAATCATTTAACAAAAGACAATGATATAAAAGGCAACATTCAAATTTCAAAAGTCAAATCACATTAAAAAGATGTGATTCAAATCACATATCCTTATTCTAATAAAAGATAAAAATCTATGGTTGGCCTCATGATAGAGTTAAGGTCCATTTGGGTGTGGTGGACTAGTAGATTGGAAAATGAAAATAAAAAAAATCTTTTAGTGTTACCTACTTTCTCACATAAGTACCCAATCTTCATAGTAGACTGATAGCTATTTAAGAGGTCTCGAGGAATGGGGAACATTTTGTGGGAATTTAGGTCCTTTTTAATTTTCTTATTTAATATAAAAAACATGATTCAATCTTAGTATCTCAATTATTTTCATACATAGCTTTGTGCTTATTATGAATGAGCATCCTTTGTATATTGATGGTTACTAGCTACTTAATGTCTTTTCTCTATCCTTAGTGTGTCTCATATTTACTAAGGTCTTCTCATAGATGCATAAATTATTATTTTTACATTACCTCTTTTATTTACACCAATCCCAATATTTATCCTTGAGAAATATTGTTTGTTCATTTATCATTCCCCCAAAGGATTCCATTTTTGAGTTACATTGTAAGACCATGGGTAGGACTAGGCCTTCCTCACAAATTACCACATTACCAAAATTAATTTTAAAATAATTCTTACAATTTTTTCCACATAATTGGTGTTCCCTTTATGAGTTACAATGTAAGACCACTGATAAGACCAAGCCTTCCTATCAAAATATTCCGATACCCAAGTCACAATGAAATTACATGTGTCAAATTTGGGATAAGTAGTAATTAATTATGAGTTACACATCATTGACATGCTTCAAATATTGGTATAGAATGTTTTATGTTTAATTAATTGATATTTAACTTTTATATTATTATTTTTTAATTACATATATGATTACAACCATTTTATTAAAATTTCCATACTTCCCAACTTGAATTAGTGTGATCAATATAAGTTTATTTTTCCAATTTTGTTTCTCTTTTATACTTCCCAACATGATTTAGTATGGTTATTGAATTATTTTTTTAATTTTTATACCATTTGGTTTTTATGTGTCTTATATTTTATTACATTATTTTCATACTTCCCAATGTGATATAGTGTGATTTTACTTGTTTTAACTTGGTGCAAATCTTTTTCATGCTTTAAAAACATTTTGTTACCATTTTTTCTATCTTTGGTTTACTATATTTAGTCATATTTTGTTATTACACATTTCACATTATGATATAGTGTGTAGTGCATTTGTTTTTGATTACTTATACTTGTCCAAGTCATTTTTACCTTTTTCTTTTTACCATGCATGCATATCACACAATGCTAAAATAGGAAACACCAAACATATATTTACCATAGCATACATAAAAAAATTTAAATACATGTACTAGAAAGAAATATATCTATGCATCAACATGCACAACCAAATACAACTATAAGATCAAATCCAATTGTAAAATACATATGTATATCATGTGTTTTATATAATATAAAGTACAAAATATAATCACTCCAACTCTAAGGTTGGGCTCCATCATACCTATCATGTGGCCTAGCCATGTTACTTATCAATGCTTGGGACTATCCCTTCTGCATGGTATGTTATAATGAGGTAGTCTAAGATCTCAAACCTACTACTCATCCCTATAAAGTGGCCACTTAGGCCTACACCTATATAAGTTAGATAGTGGTATCCATGTGTGATACTTTCTTTTGAGCTAAGGTCTATCAATCATGTGATTCTCCCTCTCTCACCCCTATTAGTGGTTGTAATCCATCCCCACATGCCTATAACTACCTCACAACCTCCTCAACTTGTCTAATCTAGCTTGCATGAGCTAGGGTAGATGGAACCATAGGATCATCCAACATGGTGGGGTTGTATAAAGCTAACACCCCATATAAAATGTCATGGTGGAAAACTTTCACAATATATCCCCATATGATCTCTTCCATAATAAGATCTACAAAAACCAAACCAAATAGATATTAAATCACACATGTATCTCAAAATATATCTACTATAATCACATGTAACTGGTGTCCTATATCAAATCTTAAAATCTAAATTATAACATTTTTCACTAGTGCCAGTGTCACCAACCACCATCTCTCTGTCTTCTTATCTATCGATCACGGTCTCTCCATCCACTTGGACATCAAGCAATTCCTATGTTGAATACCTTTGCACCAATACAAATCTAAGAATCACCACTTGATCATGTCATGATCTTCTCCTAAGAGGTACCTATATGCACTAGTTATATCTTAGAGTGGTTATTGGGTCATATTGCACTATATCCCTCACTTGTGCTTGATCTAATTGATGTCACCTCCATCTATGGTATGGCCAAGGTGGTCACTATTATGGCTGATTTTACTATGGTACTTATTATGGTATTGGCTATATGATTACATCCATATCCATATTATCTCCTCTTGTTTCTAACTACTATCATGCTTGACTAATGCATGGTCTAGTATGTTGGGACCTAAACACAATTATCTCCACTAGGACTCCTCTTCCTCCTATCCCTCTCATCTCTCTAGCATGATATGACCAATAAGTAGGCACTACTAGAGGGGCATATGGGTGTGGGAATATAAACTACCTTGGTAAGTGTACCATTACATGAAGCTCTACTCATCAGGTATAGTGGCTTGTGATATGAACCCATGCTAACTTTATTATAATGGTCAACCAACTAGGTCATATAGTAGGAATGTGTATGTATGGATGCCTTATGATCCCCCCCCTTATGTGATAGTCTAAAATTTTGGCACGTGAGTCATAACCTAAACTACATGGTCTTGCTTCCATATCATAACCCAAGGTAACCTATCATCAACCATATAAGGCAACCCAACTGGCTGATACATGGAAAGCTTCTCATATATCTAAGAAATTAATAAAATGATAGGTTTCATGGTATTATATCCTCTAGACAACATCCCATACATATCATGCATGATCTAGACCTAGATAACAACCCCAAAATCATAGATTATTCCTTGATCTAATATAGTTGACATAAGGATATCATATATAGTAGTACCTTGTTGTCTAACTTGTGACATAGAACTCATGTTATCACAAGTTTGATCATAGCCTTATAAATATAAAAAATATTTGTAATATATACATTAAATAAACTCACCCTAAATTTAAGGTATATTCTATTTGAGCATCACCTATTGGGCTAATGCTCACCTCTCCTTTAGATCATCCAGTGTCTTAGTGATTACCAGTATCCATCCTATTGATAGTCCTAAAAAAATGTGGACATATTATAGTATTATACCCACCTCAATGGTATCCCCAACCACCACAAATTAAAAAGTGTTAGTAAATTATTTCCATGCTCTAAGGAACATGACAGTGAGATCAACACTAAGTGGGATTTGACTCATCTACATGATACCTCTAAATTCCTATGTGACCAGTCACACTCTATCCATATTAGTCAATTGATGTAATAGGTATGAAATACATGACACACATATTATTTTAAAATACCTATAATGTCTCTATAAAATATCAAATAATGAAGGATGTATTAGATCTCCATGTCATAAATATGCAAAATACCTTCTTAAAAATTCACAAATTAGCCACTTAAATTAGCTAGTTTGATTTAGTTTTTCAACTTTATATAGAATCAACCCATTTAATACTAAATTAGCCATTTATTTTATTTTTTATACTAAATCATCCCCTTCCTTTTCCAACTAGATCAGCCATTTCAATATTAGATTGGCCATTCTTGCTTTGAAATACTATATTGGCCTTATTATGTATAATCAACCTTATTTTGTGATAATACATCAGCCCTATCCAACAAACTAAGTCAACCGTGTTATATGTATTTGGCCTTGTCCTCTCTACCAACAAAGTCAGCCTACTACTATGTAGTTGGCCACCCATTAACATACTAAATTTTCCATTACTATGTAGTTAGCCCTATTTTTTTTGGCTTAGCTTATGAACTAAGTCAACCAGGTCAATGATATTCTTCCATAGTGGTGAATTTTTGACCATTTACCATAAATTCCTTAAGAATTTATTGGTGTGACTTCTTCCTAACTTATACCCTACTTTACCCCTTATTTACCTCAAAAATTTCCTAGGGTTCATTTTGGTGCCTAGATTTTTCTTACCGATCAATTTTATATTTTTAGCTCAATTTCAAATAAGAATATTCAAACATTTTAAATTACCAATTGCTTACTTGTGTTGTACTTTTTTCAGCCACTATGTGTCCTCCCCATCTCAATTGTCATCTCCTCACCATAACAGCTTTTTAGTCTCAAACTAGGTCTCTTAGAGATCTATTTTCTTAGAATAGTAAAAATAACAAATGCATTATTTTTCCCCCTATTTATATTTACTATTCAAAATTTAAATTTCAAATATTTACTACCAAATTTTTTACTTTGATCATATCTTTGTTTCTATTAGTTATTTTTCCAAACCATAAAATGATCTAGAGTCCTGATATCATAGAAAATATTTTCACCTATTATATGCATATGTTGCAAAACCAATTGATTTTCACTCTTTTTGTGCTAATTTATATAGGTTCACCTGATATTACTTACATTGGATACCTTCACATCTCTTATAGATCCTTATTTATATACACCATAAAGGTATATATTTTTCAATTATTTCCTTTCATTTATTTTATTTTATCCTTACTATTAATTATTTAGTTTCAGCATTATGTGTTGATATGTTCTTTCTCAAAACACCATCTCATGTTACACCTAAATGACCCATACTGAGCTTTGAGTGGGGAATATGTATACATAATATTTTTAAACTTTATCAATTATTGATCCTTTCTCTCCTGCAGGAACTCTCAAGTCTCAATCTCTCTGAATGCATGTCTTAAAGGGTGCTCCAAGAAAGGGGTGGGCATACCATTGGTGCTTTGAAATATTTTTTTCACTTTAAAAAAACTTATTATCTACACAAACATCTCCTAAAAAAATTCACCTAAGCTTTTCCTCCTATTTTACACCCTTTTATAGTCAATTTATGCCTTCATTATCCCTTCCCTAGCCTAAAAACCTTTTTTATGGTTTAAAATATAGTGTTAGCCTCATTAACTCTATAATATAATTGATAAAACTCATTTAGGTTCTAGGTCAACCCTTGGCCAACCTAGACTAAGACCTATTTTTATTTTTTTTAAAAGATACAAATTTGATTAGGCTGCCCCTATCAAATAAACTTTTGTAAAGGACTAAAGTTATATCCATCTATATAAACACATTAATTTCATCATTTAAGAAGAGAAGAGAAGAATAAGAGAGATATATTCTCCATCTACTTATCCACCATTCTACTTAAGGAACATAGCTTAGGGTTTCATACTTTCTTTGGAGATATATATCTTATCTTGTGTAGTCTTTTGGATGCATTGAGAGGTTATGTATCCTAGAGTTGATTTATCCTTGTCATCTTTACATACCAAAAAAACATCTTGAAAATCACCTTGGCCAAGGGAGATATTGAAGCTTGATGGGTTTTTCTTTAAAGGTAAGTATTCCTAACTTTTCCCCTCTTTTTTTAAGAGTCGATATATATGCATTTGTACTTATCTCTCATGCATTAGGATTTTGTATACATTTACATGAGTATATGTATTTTATGCATGTTTAATTTTTATGTTTATTACCCCCACTTTGTGTCACAAGCTTTGGTGAGAAATATATTAGACTTTTACTTTGATTTCATCATTTATATGTAGTGAATATGAAGACATAGGACCTAGTTAAGGTTATTGCATGGTTTTATTTGATTGGAGGTTTTGTAATCCTCCATAGTGATATTATTATGGTAAGATATCCCTTTTATACGTCTAGTTGATCCATCTTGGTCATGACTCCAAATATTTAATGTATCAATAATCAGAAGTATAAGTAGGATTTATCTTCTTTGAGCTAGGATTGATTTATAAATTAGTTGTATTTCCATTTACATATAGATTTTACCTATGAAACATTAGTATCAACCTATGTATTAGAGGTAACTTACTAAATATTGGTAAAAATGATCATACCTCTATAAAAACTATGTATTAGTGGATTTGACCTACATATTGGTGATATTGACCTATGGAATGTTGGATTCGTGAAGGTAATAGCCTATATTTTCTTCATATCTATCATTTTTAAAAAATGGTGAAATAATCATGTTAAAAATTATCTCCCTGTTAAATAAGTATATAACCCTATTAATTAGTGATATTTCTCTATTCTTCAGTGGAATTGCTAGTTTTTATTTCTTCATTCTATAGAATAGTGGAATCACCTTACTAAATGATAAGATCACTCTATGTAATTTTATCATGAGTTAAAAAGCATTTATCTAAATTACCTTTATTTATCAAAAGCTACACTCAAAATTTAACTTATTTTATTATAGGTTATGCTAGTCAAATATGTGGTTTCTCAAATAAACACTTATTTTGGTACAATTAAAAATAACTAAGACTTACATTTAGTGTTCTAAAATTTTTTACTTTCATTATAATTCCTTGCATGTTTGCATTTTTCATTTTTTGTGCTTAATATATCATATGTATCATTTCTTGTTTCCCCCTTGAGGTAAGTTTGGTAACCAAAAACACATAGGTTATTATTGTCTCTTTTATTTTTTTGACTATACCAGGTGGATTTCATCACCTTCTTATGTTTTTGTAGGGCATGACAACTAGGATTTCATCTCTAAACTTACATACCAGTACTATACATTTGATAAACGATGAAAATTAAGGGTAGTTGTCACTAAGATCATATTAAAAATTCAAATAAAGGGCTTCATGAAAACAAGGGGTTTCTCTCTAAATGCTACACTATCATACATCACCCTCAGAGTTCAAAGTTTTGGTAACACTTCACTGCAACCTTTGTGGATGAAGTGGTTTTAAAGGGGATAAACCCTATTTAGAATTTCCTATCATTTATTCTTATTTTAAATATTTTGAACCTATGTATAGTAAGGTATCTAGAGAACCATTTAAAAAATCCTTATTAAAACTTTATATTAAGAAATTCGATTGTAAATAATTTTTAGTGTGAGGGAAACCAATCTCCCCCAAGATATCACAACATATCTCTTAAAGTGAGGGTTAAGAGATTAACCTATTTCTAGTTCTTGTGAGTAGATACGTGGGCTAAAGTTGAGTTAACACTCATTTGTATACTAAATATAGGGCTTGTTTTAAATGTTTGTTGTTTATTGTTTGTTATATTATACCCATTTTACATGATTCACCTTACACAATCAAACAAATTAGAAACATCCTAAGTCTAAACATTATCATTATAAAATCACATGATAAGGCATTAATTTTCACAAATTTTGAGTAATATTTATCCCATCCTAGTGTTATGATACCTAATTGAAATGGTAATTTGTCCCCATTATAACATTATTTTATACATTTTAAAATAGATCTAAATCAGGTTCATTTGAACCAAAATATAATTCTAATTCCAATCTAAATAAGGTTCATTTTGAACCAAAAATATGATTCTAATCCAAACTCAAACAAAGTCCACTTTTGAAAGTCAAATGAGGTCAACTTTCAAAATTCAAATGAATTCAACTTTCAAAAATTGATAATATAACTTTCATAAGTAAATAGAAATAAATAATAAAAATTTAAACAAAGTCAACATTTAAAATTCAACCAAGGTCAACTCTATAATCAAATCAACTTTTAAAGTCAAAATTTGAATCAAAGTCAAAGGATAAGTCAAAATCAATAATTTTCAAGAATTTAAGATCAAATTTGGTTAAGGGATGTTAAAAACTTCTCCTTGACCCTTGAAAATTTTAACAACTTTTGGAAGATAATTCAAAGTAGTCATCATTCTTCTTTGATATTTACATCAGTAAGTTTAAATTGGACTTTCTACCTTGACCAAGAAGTATTCCAAAAACACATCAAGATAAAACCAAAATTCAAAACATTTCTCAAACCCAATGGTCAAATTTTAATTGATAAGTATATCTTTACATGTATTCAAATCAAATCGATTAAAACCTCTTATCTTTATTCAAGATGAAGATTATTAATTCAAAAATGCCTAGGTATACATGAATTAGGGAGTAATACAACCATGCTCTAGATGATGAGTGGTATTATTACCCACTTGGATACTTTAAAAATAATTAAAACCAAGAAGAGGAAGTACATCAACCCATATATAAGGATATATGACTTAGAACATAAGAAGTACATAGCCATGTTCAAATAGAGGAGATACTACCAAAGTCAATTTACACACAAATAAACCCTTATTCAATTTTTTTTCCAAATTATAGAATCATCAAATAAGGGGAAAGGGAAACTTTTCAACCCCTCCCAAAACATCAAACTCATCATTTCATAATTATAACATACTAGTCAACTTCTAGCTTCTTTAGATACCTCCCTAGTTTTTATTTCTTTCAATAATCCCCCACCTATGGAACAAATACCTCCCATAGAGAATAAACAACAAGATCTATTATTTTATTGTCCATAAAGTGTGTATCCAATCATAAATATTGAGTATACCCCTCTGGTGTATCCATTACTACAAACTACTAAATATCCTCAACAACAATTATTCCCTAATTTTCATCAAGTCCCTTCTAGCTCACAATAAGTATCTTCTAGTTTACAAAAATTACTTATAATTTACAAAAAATTCATTATAGTTTCAAACTAATTTATTCTATTTCACAACAAGTCCTTTGAATTATTAACATGTCCTTTCTAGTTCCCATCAGATCCCTTCTAATTCACAATAAAAAGTTGCTAAAAATCTATTTCTCTAGAAATTTATGACCAATCCACTACAAGTTGTCAATCCTCCCCCATAGTAAATTATGAATAATCCCCAAAAACTCCTTTTCAACCCACAAAAATAATTCCTATAATCCAAAATCCATTCTTACCAATTGGTAGCAAGTCCCCTTATAATAACAAGTCCCTATCTTTTACAATAAATTCCTTCAACTTACCAACACATTGCTAATTCACTTCCAAATACTAGTCAATAATAGGTACCATATAAAAATATAATCTTGGTTATAGGGTGAACAAAACTAATATCTCTACCCTAATAGTCCCCATTCCAAATTATTTAATCCTAATCTATCTATTTATCTAAATCAAGTTAATCACCCATTAAATATTTGACAAAATACACTTCCTCTATCCCATAACACTCCCACTCTCTATGAATTTCAAGAGATAAAATGCATTTTTAAAGGAGTCCAGTCAATAATTTAGGATAAAAAATACAAGATTGATGAGATATACCCATATCTATTTGACATGGGTTTACTTCAATTGAATTTATGATCTCACTTTGAGACACCCAAATTTTAAATATATAAAGGAAGGGGGGATCCTATAGAACACCTAAATGAATTATTTATGGCATGTCAATAATAACCTATAGAAACATTTATCTACTTTGCTTGTTTCCACACAACTTGGGTGGACAAGCCTTGGAGTGGTTTCAACAGTTACTAGAGGGATGTGTTAGATTTGATGACTTGTCTACCTTTTTTAAATTACTTATATTATAACATAGATCACAATCTAACCATGGTTGACTTATGAAATTCTAAATAATGCAATGGATAATTTTTTTCTACTTACCTACAATGATGGAGAAGTTTGGCTAGCCACTTTTCACACATCCTTCTAGATAAACAACTAGTAAATATATTCACTTTTAGTATCAATTCATAGGTAGATCACAACTTGATACTCTATTGTTCAACTACATTTTAAGATATTATAGATAAAGGGGTGAAAATTTAAAAGTAACTTATAGACAAGGGCCTAGTTAAGATGTATTCTTAGAATTAGGTACAAGCTCAAGCTCCATTGAATTCATAGGAAAACATGTCTGAGAAACCAAAGATGTTTAATAGAAATAGGAGTGTTTTAGGTAATGGAGTAATATAATCATGACATGTATAGTTCAACTATTACCTATAAAAAACAATCCACTTAAGTCATCCATTACATTATAAATACCACCTCCATGAAGTAATAAATATCATAACAAATTCTTGAGTGACCTTGGTGAACCTATAGAGGTAGTGTTACAAAACATGTTTTTGGCCAACATGGTCATTTATAAAAATACAAAACCTTTTCCAAAATACCAACCAAAGCCCACATGGTATAGAGACAACACATATTATGATTACCATCATGTCAAAGGATATGGAGTTTAGAGGTGTGTGAAACTTATGAATTTCATCCAAGAAATGCTTGAGTGTGGCAACATTGAATGGGATAACACTGCTTTTACTTCCAATAAAAATATGGGTATCTATAAAGACTCATTTTTGAAGCATAATTCTAATAATCAACACCAACCTAGTAATCAAAATTAGAGTCAAGGACATAATCAAAATTTGAGCAATTATAATGAAGGTCAAGATTCCCAAACCAATCAAATTATCTATCTTTATGTCTTTTATAACTACAACAATATTGTAGGTTAAATTACTAGTAATAATTTAGTTACTATTAAAATCAATCCCATTAAACCTTTAAAACATGCATTGGCATGCTACCCATTCTATTCTAGGACCTCCTCCTTCATATCTTAGTAACCCTCTTCTGACTTGAAATAACATTATTGCACCTTAATGTCCATAGGTCACCCTTCCATGTCTTGTACCTCATTCCCATTCTCATTCAAGTAATCTTCTTCCAACTCAAAATTGTGTTTTCACAACTATATGACTAAACATGGTAGTCTAAGGTCCTTCACCACCTTTAAATAATAATCCAATTAAAAAAAATCTTGCCCTCAAATTCTAAGTTACCTTATTCCACTAAAAATTAATATGATCTTGTGGAACAATTAAACAAAACTTAGGAGCAAATATCTATTATAGATCTTTTGCATACATCTAAATTACATAAAGAAATATTGTATGATATTCTACACCAATCCTAGGTTTTAAATGGTAGTAAGCCTATATAATTATAATAAATTTTAGGGATTTTTTTCCTAGGTCAACGACTTACATTTGACCAAAGTGACGTGACATCCATTGATATATTATATAATAACCCTCTTTATATTGAAGACATTATTTATTTCCATAAGATTAAGTGGGTTCTCATCGACAATAGTTCAGGCCTAAACATAACCTCATTAAAATTGGTAAATCATTTGGGGTATACTTTGGTAGATTTTTAGTTAGATAAGATTACTATCAAAGTGTATGATAATGTAGATATAGAATCATAGGGTACTATTTTCTTACCTATTCTTTTTGGGACTATCACCCATTATACTCTTTTCTATGTCATAGATATTATTGGACATCCTTACATCCATGAGGTATGGGTAGTCCCTTCCACATTAATCCAATGCCTAAAAATCTCCCATTATAAAATGGAGGTAACTATTCCTAGTGATTTGTAGCCCTAACAATACTTCAATAATTTTTAATGTGAATATGGTGAATACAATTATTTTCCTACCGCAAAGCATGCACCTAAAAAAGACAAGAATAAATCTCTTGAGTCTTCCAAGATAATTAAATTTACATAAATAACCTTGTGTCCACTTCTACTACTCCCCATCCCCAAACTTCTTCCCAATTCATTATTGAAGACAAGGTACTTGGCACATACAACATCAAATATGAATTTCACATTGCCAAATTAGATAATTATCCTAAATACCATGGCATGACCTAGATGGAATGACATCAAAAGAATGATTCTCATCCCAAGTACCTCCTCTAGTTTTTAAAAATAGTTTTCTAAATAAAGAACAATCCAAAATATTTGAATATTCCTAGCTATACAATGATGATTTTACCTCTTATTATTAGAGTACCAAATATCCTAATCCTAATAGGATCATGTAACATCATGATTATAAAGGGAAAGTCTTGGGGGACAAACAACGTATTCTTTTTCCTATCTTGGTGACTAAACACAAAGGTAATCAAGCTATTGGATACAAACCCCTAGATGTGACTGCTCAAGTGTCAAGAGTGACACAACTTTAGCATCTAACAAAAATGATATTGATAATGATACATAATACTTTTATAGTATCTATGATGAACTCACTTACATGAACCTATTTGATACCAATTTTATACTTAATATCAAATATTATTATAACTTCCCTCTTACCTTTAATTATCCTACACTAATTTATTGGGATCAACAAGATTATATCATACCATCAGATGAATTTAAAAATGAAGAATCACTTTTATAATTCCTAATCCTTAGATATGGTAAACCCTTTGGATACCACAATCAAGGATTTTAGATCACATTGGACCTTGATACCTACTTTGAAGAGTAGGTAAAATTCCACACTCAAAATAAAAATGAAAATTGAACATTATGGTTCACTAGTGTAAACCTCTCTAAGGCACTTTTGGACCAAGGAAAAAGTAAATAAAAAGTTGAGTCCTTTCGTGAAAAACTATTTCAAGTGCCAATGGATAGGTAACTTTTCTCTCCTACTTAGGACAAATAGATTTCTATAATTCCATGCCTTATAATTAACTTAGATATTAGTCCATAAGAATAAAAACATGTGAATTATTGGTCTTAGACTTCCCTCAAGCATGTGTTGAATGGTTTTTACCTTCCATGAATGATTCTAATTCTTACTAGGGTGATCATGATGTCCCAAAATTATACAAATAGGATCAATTACCATCAACACTGACTATATTAGAGGATGGCTCTATATTTATCATGGAAGACACCACTAAGGTCAACATTGGTACAAAAGATGATCCCAAAATTGTTAATCTTGGTCTATCCCTCACTATAATAGAACATGAATAAATTATTTTCATTCTCAAATCTATCATTGACATATTCATGTGGTCTTATGATAATATACTATGGCTAGATCTATCTCCAATCATACACCATTTTATTGTGCACTCAGATGCTAAGCCCATTAAACAAAATTTATGGAAAATGCATCCATGTATTGTTGTATCAATCAAGAAATATCTATAAAAATTATTAGGGGATGGATTAATTCAAACAATTAATTACTTAGAATAGATATCCAACATTTTTCCAGTCAATAATAAACCTAAAGGTATTCATCTATGCATAGACTTTAAAAATATAAATAAGGCATGTCCAAAATATGACTTTCTATTACCTAACATAAATATGATTTTATATTAAAAACATGATACAAAATTTTATCCATGATGGATGGTTGTTTAGGATGCAATCAAATCAAAATAGTGCATAAGGATCAACATAAAATTATGTTCACCACTCAGTGGGGGACATTCTATTATCAAGTTATGCCATTTTTCTTAAAAAATGTTAGTGCTACATATTAATATACATTGACTATCATTTTTCATAACATGATGCATGATATTATTGAATACTATGTTGATAATATTCTTGAAAAATAAAAAACATGTATAAGACACTCATAATATCTATAGAGAATCTTTGAGAGACTTTGTGAATATAAGGTGCACCTTAACCCAAAGAAATGTGAATTTAGAGTCACATCAGGGAAATTTATAAGATTCATTATTTTTGAAAGAGGATTTGAAGTTAATATAACCAAGGTGAAGAGAATCACATAAATTACTCCCCCATCCAATTAGAAATAGTTTTACAGCTTGTAGGGCAAATCAAATCCATTCTCCAAATTATTTCATAACTTGTTGATCATTTCCACCCTCTCAGTCACCTCTTGAATAAGGGAAACACTTTGTAATGGAATGTTTACTATCAATAATAATTTGAGAAATTGAAAATATATTTGGAAATCATGCCATTGTTTACCTCACAAATGTTGGGAGAACCCCTATTTATTTATATCTCAATGATCGTACATGCCTTGGGAGCACTTTTTACCCAACATGATGAAAAGTGAAAAGAATATAAAATATATTATTTTAGTAAGATACTATTATCTTATGAGTACAATTATATATCAATTGATAAGGTATGTTTATCATTAGTTTGTTCATCCTAGAAGTTACATAACTATATGTTGAAAACCAAGACCATCATAATTTCAAATGTTGATACCCTAAAGTATCTTCTTTCTAAATTAACATTGATAGGTCATATGGCTAGATGGTTTATGCTTTTAAGTGATTTCAAGATTTAATATACTAATAAAAAAAACCCTCAAAGGGAGAGTACTTATAGACTAGATTTTTAAATCACCTTTATTATATACACATCCTTTGAACATTAATTTACCTGATAAGTCCATCTCTAATCTAGAATAATCATGTCAATGGAAGATAAGATATATTTTTATGATTCCTTACCATCCCATGGTTTAGGATTAGTTATTTTATTCATTATGCTATAGCAGGATCTCATTCCAAAGGCATTTTAGATTATTTTTCCATGCACCAATAATATTCTAGGATATGAGGCACTAATGATAATACATTGTATGGTAGTATAATGTAACATTCAATAGTTGGTTGTCTATGGATATTTGTTATTGATAATAAATCAAGTCACAAATTAGTATCAAATAAAAGATGAGAAGCTTGTGTCTTAAAAAGGTAGTTTTAGAGTCTAATTTTTTTTGAATGTATCTAGTGTGAGAAAATATGAAAAGCCAATAATTAATTAGTTGATGCCATGATAACCATTGGATCATTGATAAAAGTATCTTATAATGTCTATGAATATCAATTTCTCATTGAAAATATTCTCATGCTAGTTTAAAGTAGTCTAGACATATAAATGGTATGTTATATTACTAATCCTTAATCCCTTTGGTACTAATATGTATACACCTACCTCCAAGGCCACATTATTCCCATTGACTTATCACAAAGCCAACATAAATCTGACATTCATAACACATACCTTTACACTTAATTAGTGGCACAATGTATCATAGAGGCTATAATGGGATTTTACTTCATTTCTTAAACTCAGGTGAATCTAAATTAACACTTAAACATGTGTATGAAGGCATTTGTGGGGCCCATACAAATATAATGGTACCTACCCAAAAACTCCTTCAGACAAAATACTATTATCCCACAATGGAATCAAATGCATG
The DNA here is from genome assembly GCA_037957365.1 of Torreya grandis. Classification (NCBI taxonomy): domain Eukaryota; kingdom Viridiplantae; phylum Streptophyta; class Pinopsida; order Cupressales; family Taxaceae; genus Torreya; species Torreya grandis. The sequence continues at coordinate 2,677,598 of JARHVA010002111.1, forward strand.
TGTGTATGTCAGGAAATTCCTTGCTTTTCAAAAGCATAGTGATTTAATTCATGATCCTTCATGAGTGATTTATCCTATCACTTCTCCTTGTACATTTTATACATGGGGGATCAATCTCATAGATAACATAAACCCCAATTTTTCAAATGACCACAAGCATATCATGATTACAGCTGAGTATTTCACTAAGTGGGTAGAGGTAATTTGTCTCACTTATATAAATGGTAAGCAAATATCCAAATTCATTATAAATAATCTCATATTCCATTATGTAATCCCCTCTACCATTATATATGATAATGTAATATCATTCAAGAACAACTATGTGAAATCTCTCTATGCATAATTTCAGATCAAACATAAACAATCAACTCTTTATTACCCTAAAGGTAATGACCAAGCTAAGGTGGATAATAATACTATTGTCAAAAAATTTAAAAAGATAGTCAATTATATTAGTTATGATTGGAATTTTTAATTATTTTCTACCTCATGGGATTACTTTACTAATATCTACATGCCTATAGGTGAAACACCTTATTTTATAGTTTTTGGATTTGAAGCTATTATTTCTATTGAGATCAAGTTTCCATCTTCACATATTTCATTATAGGTTATCATTATTGATGAGTATTATAGAGTAACCCAACTACAAGAGATGGATCTCTTGGATGATAAATGACTAGTTGCCTTGAGCCATCTCAAAACATATCAGAATTAGCTATGTTATAGTTATAATAAACACATCATTCCCAAAGTCTTTGATGTTTTTGATATTTTAATTGAAAGAGAATTAGAAAAACACTAATGCAAACCATGAGAATAAAGGTAAATTTGAGTTGAATTGGATAAGTCCTTTCATTTTCATAACAAACTATGGTTCAAGAGCATAAATGTTGGATACATTAAATGGGAAAGAGTTAGATGAGTCATTAAACATTATGAATCTCAAGCACTTTTATGCTTGATTTTTTTGAATGTTGTATTTGAGAACCTCTACTTGGGGGATTTTATTTTTTATTCTTTTCTATTCAACTCCCTTCCATTTTTCCATCCATGAGTCAATCCTTGTATTTATCGCATGTCATATAACCTACTTAACTTGATTACAACCTATAAGTATTACAAGTGGGTTCATAAGATAGTTAAATAGGCTATTCATATTTTATCATCATTGACACATCATTGCAATAAAATTTTAGTGCATCAAAGATTTTAAACATGGTTTTCCTTACTTTGTATCCCATAAAACAAATTATTTCATATCTTTGATAAATCATTCTCCTCTTTCAACATCACTTCCTTGGCAATCTAATTTTTTATTGAAAGGTAGTCCTTTCACATCTCAATTTTCTATTGAACCCTACCCAAGGTTATTCCTCATTTTTAGATAGTTTATGGTATATTTTTTTCACGTTCCCCTAACATCCTAATTTTAGAATATTCCTGTGCATAAATTACTCCAAAAATCATAAAAATTCAAAAATCAAAAAATCCCTAAAAGAGATATAAAGCCATAAAATATTTTAATAGTTTCTCATCCTATTTTCTAGTGTGTTTCCCTCTTGGTTTTTTTATGAGTGACATGATTTGATTATAATGTGGATAGACCCACTTTTGTGTTAAACATATCACATTTGATAAGAATCTTATCCAAATCATGACTTATCCATGAAATTTATTGAAATCTAATCATTTAATCAAATTATGATCATCTCATTCCCCTGGATGTTTACTTGTGTCTTGGGTGGGTATATTTGCTTCCAACATGAACATTTTAATCAACATTATAATATTTCCATTGCAATCCCATTTTTGGGAGAACTACATTAGCCTAATGTCTACATGGACTATGTAGGCAACACTTGTCTATATTGGGTAACTCAGGTTATCTTGACCACTATCATTCCCATTTTCATCTTCCCTCCTCTTTATCTCTTATGCTCTCACCATTTTTTGAGATAAATATAATATGATCTCACTATTTTTAAATCAAATTATATTACACTTTTACAATTGTGTGAGATAATAAGATTAATATCTCACCATTTTGAAAGTTATTTCAATATCTTGATTCTCTAATAGTTTCATCCTAATCATTGTCATCACTTTTATTCACTCCCATTTCTAGAATAATTTTTTTTTCCTAAGGTCCACACAAACTATATAGGTAGTGTCTATTTTCATGGGGAACATAGCATTAGCTCGACCAAATCTTCCTTCTTCTTTCATTTCCCTTTTGGTGTAGGATACACAAATAACATCTTATTACCACATATGCACAATGGTGATGACTTGTTTGCTTATTAATCTTAGTTGTGTTTTTATTTGTGTTAAATTATTTTATTTATTATATGTTTATTTTATTACATTATTATTTTTGTTTAGTATATAATATTTTACACTTAGGTATTGATTTTTCATATCTTGATATTGAGTTGTTAAAATTTGTATCTACAATATTTTTAGTCTATCTTTGTTTAATACATTAGGTTTTAAATTTAGGTCTTGATTTTCAATATCTTTATCTTGAGTTGTTAGTCATTACGTAAGTGGAAACCATGTTATCATGATTCATTTTATAATTATGATGCATACTATCATGTGTAAAATTAAAAATCAAGTGCTTGAGACTTATATACAATGTTGTGTGAAGAGAAAGCATCCCCTTTCAAGATGTTTAAATTTGCTAATCATGATACACATATAACAATGAGCATATAAAACTAGCCATAAACATTTTAAATCATGATCAAATGTTGGTACCTCATCTAATTCAATCACATTTTTTTTCTAGATCAAGTGATGCATCATCATAGAAATTAAAACCATAGAATCATGGAAAACAAATATACATACATATTGATATCAAAGATCTAATATACATCATGAGTCAACATCAATTAAATACAAAGTTGCATCATACATACATACATATTATAAGTTGTGTGCATGTATGTTGCGAATAAACATGTAAACCCTAGAAAATAATTTCTTACCTTTTCTAAATATAAGTTGTGTGAATCCTCTTGTGAGACCTTACATGAGCAATTTATAATTAGAAGCACCTCTTAAACTTCCATTTCAACCTCTAGCTCTTCCCTATAAGAAGAGGAGAGTGGTAATAGATAAATACATCTGCAAATATTATCAAGAACTCAGGTACTCAAAGTTTCCTTATTGTAGGTCATATAATGTTATCAATCATAAAAAACCATCTATTTGAGAGAGCTAATCTACCATTGCCTCTCAAATCATGTTTTTAAGCACTGTCATTCTACTAGAATCAAACTAGATTCCACCTATGAATCAATAACATCTACTAATCAACCAGTCCATTTTTGGTAAGTTAAATACTTGATTACTGACATTTATCTATTTTATCCCTTTTGTAATTAATAGACCTTGCACCAAACTCTTAGAATTCATTTCCTAAATCCCATCATCAGTTGTTGATAAGTCTAAAATTGGACAGTCAGCCATCAATAGTCATCTTAACTATCGACGATCAGGCCTAACCACTGATGATCACCCCAACCATCAATGGTGACTTGTAATAGTTTAAAAACTAGCAAGCTAAAATTCCCCTTTTTTTCCAACTAGGTCCTTTTTCTTGTGTTCCTACTTGTTCTCTAAACTCTACCAGATTCTTTGAATCACAACCTCACCCACTAATACTAATCAGTTTCTCACTAATTAGATCATTTTTAGTCTATCTACTTTATCAAGCATAGCCTTATTATTCAATTTTAAATATCTTTTCACTATTGATGCAAGTACCTTGTATTCATTTTTATAATCTTAATTATTTTCAAAATAGTGGATTGATATCCCCTAAGGAATCCCATACTTTTGAGATCTAGCCAATGCTAGGCAATCCACCTAACTACTTGCCTAATGAAAAAATTTGCTTTAGTGTTATCTTATTTATAGGTTTTCCTCCCCAACCAATGCTAGGCAATCCACCTAACTACTTGCCTAATGAAAAAATTTGCTTTAGTGTTATCTTATTTATAGGTTTTCCTCCCTAACCAAAGAAGAATTCTTCAATATCTTCTGATTCAATGTGCACACCTTTTATTAGGTATTTCTACCATAACCCATATTTCTAGTTTTACTACCTTCTTCTAAATAATAGAAAAATTTGAGTGAGACATTCTTATAAGTTCAATGGGTCCTTGAGTCTTTACTTTGGGTTTCCTTTCTTTTCATTTGTATGATTTTCTCTCTATCTATGCTCATTAACAAAATTAAAATCTCTTTTGGGTTTAAAATTAAGTGCATCCATCATTATATTGCATGTTTAGCTCACAGTAGCTTAATTAAGCAAATAATTAACCATATTATCACTCTTATCACACACAAACCAAACCATTTTCATAAATTAAACATCAAAAAAACTTTAGATAAGGCCCAACTAGGATTTCATCACCTAATGGTCCCCTTACCCTTTTTTGACTATCCTACTTTGATTTCACCACCAAGGAGAGAACCAACTCAGCTCTCTAGTTGAGTATAAACTCTATAAATCAATATATATTGGCTAAACACCTAACACCCTTATATTTATAGTTTGTGAAGTGAGGGGGTAGGCCCCAACACCAAGCCACATATTAGTTTTAATATAGATTCATTTTGAACACCTAAATACTACCTAAAACCTAAGCATATATTTCTTATCTAGTACCCATTCTACCAAACTAAAGTTGAGTCAAATCTTAAAGCTTAAGGCATAAGCCACAAGTGAGACTAAAACTAACCTTATGATTTAACGTACTTTAGAGTGTCTTATATCTTTCTTGACTTTTTATTGTCTTCTCTCTATTTGAGTTATGAGAAAGCTAACCTCTTTTTGGCTACCTTATACCATTTAACCTTCATTTACCTTATCTTCATTACCTTGATCAATGGGGATCTTACCTATCTTTTCATCTGTAGATCCTAAATTTGTTATATTTTTAGACAATAACCCTCCTACCTTAACATTTTATCTTGCATCACGAGCCACTTGTGCTCCCAACCTCACCTAAAATCAATCAACTCTCAACTATAACCAACCAACAATCAATCAACAACCACCTAACCCCACCTATAACCATTCAACAACCTATCAACAACTAATTGATCCTCACCTTAACCAACCAATGACCCATAACCTACTAGAAACCTATCAACAACATGACCAACCAACAACCTATCAACAAACAATTATCTATTATCAAAATCAACCTAACCAATATTTGGGTTACCTATCCCAACCATCATATCAACCACCTCAACCTCATCAAGATTTTGACTACCTAACCCAACCCTCATATCAATCACATAAACCTAATTTATGGTAACCTTATTTATCTCAAAACCAATATTTTTTTTACCCATTTGGTCACTCAACCAATAACTATCAACCTAACCTATCAATCAACAACTATCAACCCAACCCATCAACCAACAACTATCAACCCAACCCATAAACCAATAACCATCAACCTAACCTATCAACTAAAAGCCATCAATCTAACCTATCAAAAACTCATTATCAACCTACCTTATCAACCTTGCCTACCTCACCCAACCTATCCAACCTATCAACCTTATCAAACCAACCAACCATATCTACTTTACCAAACCAACCTACCCCACCAAACATACCCAACCAATCAAACCAAACCAACTTATCATATCAACTGAACCAATCAAACCAAACCAACATATATTATCAAACAACCTTACCTAAACAATGAAATTTATCAAACCAACTAACTAACTCACCACCTCAAGAGCAATTGGTGCACCCTCTTCCTAGGTTGTATACCTTGCTAGGGGAATCATATGCCTCAATCCTAGACAAACTTTTGGAGGCTTATTTTATTAGACTTCCTCTATCCAAGCCTATCAACACTTCTCTTCCAAAACCACTTTGGTTCATATATATTTAATTTTGTCTATATCATTGCATACATGGACATAACATAGATAGATTTTCAACTTTTCAGATGATCATCCAAAACCTTATTGATCATGAAGAGGTCCTCATGAATAGACTTTGTGTTCCTCCTAACCTAGCCTTAAATCTCTTCAAGAAATAAATCATTAAACCTATTCCTTCACTCATTATTTAGGAAAACCATGACCAAATCCCTCAACACAATGAGGCCCATCAATCAGATTTGGCCCTTAGCAAACTTATAACTAAGGAAACTAGAATTGCACTAACCTTAACCAATTAACTTGTTGAACAAGTGGAATATTTAAAATTTTCCTTAAAACCCACAATTAAGGAAACCAACCAACCTACTCCACTTCACCTTTTAGTGGATCAACCAACCAAACAACCTATTCAACTTCATCTTGTAGTGGATCAACCTCCAACCAATCAGACCTTACCTAAGGTCAACCTAACCTCAACTACAACCAAGGCTACCCAATTAGTTTATAGCCTACTCACCTATATCTACCCTATGGCATTATCTTTTGTTCAATTCCCTCTAGATTAGGTTAAAATATTTTCAATCCTACCTTACCTAACAAACCAACTAACCAACCAAACCAAGCAAAAAAACCAAATCAACCATTTATCTTACCCATTTCAACTAAGAAAACTAACCTTTGAACCAAAATAATTGACCCCAACCAACTTATCAATCAACTTGAACCAACTTAAACCTAACATTACACCTAAATCATTGCCTTGAAACTTTCATCCACTAATAACTAAAAATCCTTGGGGCATGGATTAATTGATTTTCATCCCTCTTAAACCCTCTTTTCTACCCAACACCTTTACCTTGGGATCTTTTTTCCACCTCAATCATTTATGGGAAGAGCAAATGGGGGAACTCTCTCTCCAAAAGGCTCTAACCACCTAACCTAACCTTAGCAAGAAACTTTAACCCAACCTTGACCTTTTGAACCATGGAGATCACCTTTTTTTCAAACCTTTTTAACCAAAACCCAACCATTAGAGATCACCTTTTCTCCAACCAACCATTGGAGATCACCTTTCTCCACTACCCTTACCAAACCAACTGCTAACTCTTTGGATATTGATTTTTATCTAATCAACAGACATATTTGGGAGTAGCTTATTCTCCCCCAACCAACCTAATCCATTTAAAATTTTAGTCGATCAACCAACTAACCAGCCTAGAGATTACACTTTCTCCACCAACCAAACTTTTTTGAACAATCGACCAATTATTAGGGAGTAGATTATCCTCCCTCAACCATTTAACCACTGGATATCATCTTTCTCCACTAACCAAATTAACCATCGCCTAACCAACCTTGTCATTGACCATTTTCAATCTCACATTTTATTTTCCACATCTAATCAAGTGTCATAAAGTAATTAGGGGACATCTTCACCCCTCATTGGCCTAAACCATTTGCATGAGTATGGATCTGGGGCATTATTCAAACTTAAGCCCCTAAATGCTTTTCAATCACATCATGTTCTTTAGTTAAACCAATTTATTGGTCATCTTGTGCCTAAATTAAGATCATCCCTTGCTTTTAAACCACATTCCATCTCCCTATTTTAAGGGTAGTCTATTAAAACTGAATCATGTGATTATCCATCACAATCATGGCCTTATCTTGAATAATGGGTACCATGGCTCTACCCATGGCATGATCCTCATGGTAATTTTTGCCCATTTCATAGGATATATTCCCATGATCATTATCACTTAAACCTCTTTTCACCTACCTCACCTTCTTTTGCTTCTTGTTTGCCTCCATAAAGGCCAACCTTTAAGCCTATATAAGTAGGTCTATGTCAAATCAAAAAATCAAATAAAAAAAACAAATGTATTACCAAAATAAATCATGGGTCATTTATAAGAATTCATAGACTACTCCCTTGAAGTAAAAATGCATAAGCATACTAAAATTACATAAATATAAGCTTGACTAATCCCTTGAAGGACAACTATCACAACACATTTGAACAAAGCAAATAAACTTAGATCACTCGCTTGAAGGATGGCTGAGTAAAGCATTTGTCAAAAGCATATAAATTTATTGGAGGCTTCCCACATCGATCAAATTCCCATATACAAAAACAAAGCAAAAGACCAACTATCAAAATCACAAAAAAAACAAACTAATCTTGAAAACCGCAATCAACTTTCACAAGTAGGCTTCTCACATCGATTAGTCTACACATTTTCGGACATAGACCTATTTGTATTGGATCTTTGGAAACCTAAAAAAGAGGAATGAAAGTCTCATACAAAGGTTTCATTTTCATCCATCTCCCCTTTATACATTATAAGCAAGGGATTTTGAGCTTACTTAACACTATATGATCAAATGACTTCTTTTAACCAACAAACTAACAATAACACAAAGCATGAAGGATTTATGTTTATAATCCCACGCATATTGTTATTATGTTCTTTGCCAATTAGAGTTTTTAGCCTCCCCCTTTTACCTTTCATGACACTTGTTAAGACATATGTCTTTCATTTTCAGTTCTTTGAACCTTCAACTACTAACTTTTGTACCCTCTCACTAGGAAATGGGGCACCTTTTTGCCAAACCAAGTGGTACACCAAATTGGGCATCTTATTTGAACACCACTAGTTAACCATTGGAGATCACCCTTCTCCACCAACCAAAATAAGTAGGAGATTACCTTTATCTATCAACCTTGACCTTTTAGCCCAACCTAACCATTGGAGATCACCTTTCTCCTTAAACCTTTAACCTTTAGAGATCACTTTTCTCCATAATCCTAACCATTAGAGATCACCTTTCTCCTTAAACCTTTAATGATCACCTTTCTCCATAATCCTCACCATTGGAGATCATCTTCTCTGCAACCCAACCACCCATTGGGGTGTAGCATATTCTTCCTTAACTATTAAACCATTAGAGATCACCCTTTCTCCACCAACCTTAGATCGAGAAACCTTTGAACTTTTTGGAGATCACCCTTTCTCCACAAGCTTTTACTCCAACCCAACTAGGAGATCGCCTTTTTCCACCAACATTTAACTTTTGACCCAACCCATTAGGGAGTGGTTTATTCTCACTTAACCATTGAACCATGAGAGATTACCTTTCTCTACTAACCAAACCTTTTTGATCAACCAACCCAACCATAGAAAATTACCTTCTCCATCAACCATTGACCCATTAGAGATTGCCTTTTTCCACCACTCTTAGACTTGGCCAATGTGACCCAACCTTTCACATATTTTTTGATGACCTTGCTTGGTCTTTTGACCATAATGACAACATTACCATGTTGACCAATTTTTAAACTTGCACCACCTTGTGCATACCTAACCCACTTATGTTTTCTCAGAAGTACTTCCTACCTTGGATACGTGTGAAACTTAACCCATTTGTGTTTTCATTGAGATCACTTCCTACCTTGGATACCCATGGACACACTAGACCTACTTTGGAGACTCATAGGTGTATCCCACTACCATGCCTATAATAGTCACACATTACATTGGTCACTTATATTTTTATCATAACCTTTACTTTTACCAAACATTGGAAAATCTAGTTTTTACATGATTTTTACTCTCACACTTCATCATATTTTGTACGTCAATTCCATGTTACAAATGCCCAACCTTAGCTTACCACCTACCCATTTATCAAACCCCGAGCTAATTTCATTTTACCTCATCACCTTTTAGTTTGAGGGGGAACACCTTATCCTAAACTCAAGGTAACCCTGACCTCACCCAGATTTTACTTTTGTTCTATAGCTTGTCAATTCAAGCCACATAACAAAAAGGGGAAAATGTAGACACCAAAATCTTTCACATTAGATTCTGACTATCAAACCCCTAAATAACTATTTAGACCCTTTAAATGAACCAAATCCAAATTTTAAAATAATTAACTAATCAAACTTAAAATCACCCTTTTTTAGATAATTTTGGCTTTTAGCCTTGACTATTTATGGTTAGGTTAACCATCAATAGTCAATCTAATCATCGATAGTCAGGCTGCACCACCTAGACTTTTCCATGCAAAAAAACATGTAAACACCAACAAATAATTGCTTACCATTTCTAAATATAATTTGTGTGAATCCTCTCGTGAGACCTTGCATGAGAAATTTATAATTATAAGCACCTCTTAAACTTTTACTTCAACCTCTAGCCCTTCTTTATAAAAAGAGAAGAACAATAAGAGATCAATCCATCTGTAACTATTATCAGGATCTTAGGTACTTAGAGTTTCCTTATTGTAAGTTATCTAATGTTATCAAGCATCAATATCCATCTATTTGAGAGAGCCAATCTACCATTTCCTCTCAAATCAAGTTTCCAAGCACCATCATTCTATTGGAATCGAACTAACTTCCACCTATGAATCAACAACATCTAACAATCAACTAATCCATTTTTGGTAATTCAAATACTTGATTCCTATCATTTATCTATTTTTATCCCTTTTATAATTAACATAACTTACACTAAACTCTCAAAATTCATTTCCTAAATCCCATCATCAACTATTGATAAGTCTAAAATTAGGCAGTCAACCATTGATGGTCATCCTAACCATCAACAATCAGGACTAACCACCAACTTTCACCCTAACCATTGACGATCACCTATGGTAGGTTAAAAAATAAAAAATCTAAAATTCCATTTCTTTTCCAACCAGATCCTTTTTACTAAGTTCTTGCCTATTCTCTGAACTCTGCCAGATTCCCTAAATCACACCTCTACCCACTAGTACTACTTAGATCATTTCTAGTCTATTTACTTTATCAATCATATCCTTATTATTTAGTTTTAAATATATTTTGACTATTGATAAAAGTACCTTCTATTTAGTTATATAATTTTAATTATTTTAAAAATAGTGGATTTATAGCCCTTAAGGAAGCCCATGCTTTTAAGATCTAGCCATTGCTAGGCAATCCACCTAACTACTTGCCTAATGGAAAAAAAATGATTTAGTGCTATCTTATCTAGAAGTTTTTCTCCCTATCTAAAGAGGAGTTATTCATAATATTTTGATTCAAAGTGCACAACTTTTATTAGGTATTTCTACCATAACCTATATTTCTAGTTTTACTACCTTCTTCTGAATAATAGTGAAATTTGAGTGAAATACTACCCCTTTAATGTGGTGAAATTTGTATCTATCTATGATAAGACCCTACAATCTGGTGGTCTGACCCTAGGTATGTACCAACTATGCCTTTAGTCTAACCACATCCTCTTCTAGACTTGAGATCTCTATCACCCTAACATCTATCTCCCTTTACCATCTATTTATAGTGTCCTAGTTGACCTCTGATATGCTTGGCTATGATGACCTTGCCTATTATAAAGTCTTCCCTTAGTCCTACCATTACCATTCTATGGTAACAAGGGTCACCTTAGTATTTTATAAATTAATCTATCCTTATTATTTATTAGGATTCCCCTCTACCATCTCAATATCATGATTAGAAGACTCATCATTACTATTATATATATTGCTATTTTTTCTACCAATACTCTCTAAACTAGAATCAATAATCATGGTTGTAACTTATTTTAAAGGTATATTTACCACCTATTATAGTGTTTCCTATATCTATAAGGTCATATAAACTAGCTTTATCCTTTCATTTTCTAGGAACTAGCCTAACCTATCTCTACTAATGCTATCTTGGCTATTGAAACTTTGTAGGTCTAGGTTTGGTTAGTATCCATGGCCTAAAATACATCCATAAGGTTACATATGTACCTATGTCCCCTACATCTACTATCCATCTAAAATGATCCCAATCAATTAATTATAATGTCAAAAATATGCCAACTACCATAACCCTTAGGATAAGAGGCTCTAATTCAATAACTCAAGAGTCATGTTCACAAATTAAAGGGCCCATTTAAAACATATTATTAACACATAAATTACCTTTAAATCTGATTAGGTTGATATCACTGTATAGTAAAATCATATTGAGTTGTGATGTAGAAATGATTGGTCATATACCATATTACCCAGCCACCCTCCACCCATATGAATTTAATGAGAACATATGGGCACTAGATAAAGTCTCCATCAACCATATCATTGATCACCCATAAATATAATTACACATCCTCTATGTGATTCCATCAACCCCTCCTTTCAAATACCAACCATAAGATTGTAGATCCTTTAAAATCCATAATTATCTCTACCCAACTAGTTTCTCAATGGATATGTGCTCTAAGGCCCACACATAAAGTATTATATTGGGCCCAATGCTCCCACCCTAATGATAGGCCACCATGTGTAAGTCTCTATACAATAGGCCAATAATACTAGGATCTCAACAAAGTAAATTATCTGATCAATCATGTATCAAAATTAAAATTTCCTTGTCAATTAAAGGGTATGCCATGAATACATCTCCATCTATCAAGAAGGCCAAGTCCCTTAGTGTGTCTATCAATCATTCCACCCTCGATAATTACATCTCTCACACTATTAAATTCCTATATCACTATCAGTCACACCTACTACATCTAGTGTATCATGGGTCCCCTGATTAGAATGCACATTATCTACCAAACATCTTAAAATGTAACTATGGCCTCTCCAATAAGTAAGTAAAAGGTACTAATAATCAAGCCCTAAATATTTAATGGAACTAAGAGGTAGGTCCTATCTACTTGTATCACTAACATAAGTGCAGTATGTCATAATCTAACTATCTCTAGAAATGCCAACGTTTCCTCTATCCATAGTCCTAGCAATTATAAGACACACAATCACCACTTGTAATCCATCAACACTATAAATCACTCTTTCCAATAAAAAGAATGTTAGGACATTTAGAAAAATTTATCTATCTCAGACTGATAACAATATCATCAAGAGTATTACCTCAACATCATAACATCACTCTAAGTATCTAAGACACAAGCATTTCACATTCACATCAAACAAAAACTTCGTCTAAGTCCATTTAACACTTGGGTGATTCCATCAATTTTGGTGATATCTCCATTTAATAGAGTACTCCCATCATTTTATAGGGTGTTCTTATTGTTTATCTAGTTATTTTTCCATTTTCATGTTATTTCCATTTCATAACATTATGTTACCATTTCACAAGGTGATATCGCCATTTCATAGGGATTATCACTATTTTATAATCTTTCCTACCATTTGGGTGAACTCTTCCCAAATATGCATTTTCACCATTTTTGTATTTCTTGTGTATTTTGGTGATATCATTAATTTTATCATAATAATACTATTTTTATTGGAGATATCACCATTTGCATGTGCAATATCATTATTTTGAGGGGTTTTAAAAATGGTGGATTCGCTAATCTGCCCACTTCTTCCTAGTATTAAATGTCATAAATGCATAAAATTTCAAAAAACAAAGGTACTTATTGAATGCGCACACCTTGATGGTTTCCTATACTCTTGGACCTACTTTCCAAGATGCATATGATGTGGGATATGAACCATTTAACTCAAAGCTCTCACGTGCAAATCTAGAGAAAACAATTTCAAAATGGGAGGGTGTAAATGAACTATTTTCACCCCAAGGGTTAGTTTATAGCTCCAAATTTGTATTTTCATCACCTATCCTTCCCATTGCATCATTCTTATTCTTCGAAGGCCTTTTTATTGTTCATATATATGTTTTTAGTCCCATTTTCTTCTATTTTGTCCATTTATTAACCTCTTTTACTATATAATGTGACATTTTATTTATTTTTAAGGCCATACATCAAAATTATATTTTGGCCAATCCATTAAGGGGAAATCATGGGCATCCCAAATGTTGTTTGGGGCATCACTGTGAACTCATTTTAGTAAATTGAACAAGAATCGATAAAACATTAACACATCATTCTTCAATCATTTTAATAACTTTTTCATTTTTTGAAAATTTGTTGCTTCATCTATGTCTTAAAATGCCCTTTCAAACAAGGTAAAAATATAGACACTCTAATTTTATCACTTCCATGTAAAAATTAAAAATCATAATAAATTTTTATAATAAGACACACATTAGTTTATAAATAACTAAAATACTCAAATTCATTTGTATACTTGATGTGCATATTTTAAAACACATTGGTGCATCCTTAATTGATGAAATACACCCTCAATAGGCTTCATAAATACTAAGGTGTTATATTTTTTGAACTACTTTCACTACTTTTTGGCTTTTTTTTGTAGTATCTCTATTGGTTTTGTTTTTTAAGCTATCCCTGATTAGTTTTCTATGCTTATCTAGGTTTTGACCCCCTTGTAACAGGGTATGGATCCCTGCCAAAAACTAACCTTTACCCTTATCTAATTTTATTTTATACAATACACCATATCAAATCATCATCCATGCTTAACTAATCATGAGTTAAATTATTGATTTTACAAGTGATGTTTTGGATCAATTAAATGGAATAATTATTCAATTTCAACATTGTATAAATCACACAAAATGAATCTAAGATTAATTAGTTGATTAAATAAAATCAAATGACTAATATACCCCTAATTATAATGTCCATAGTTTTTTAGAATAACCATATTAAAATAACCAATAAAATATAATTATGACATCATATGGCAAGTGGTTAATTAAGCTTGATTAGAATTACCCAAAGGTCATGTTGACATTTTGGCCTTTTAGGTCAAAAATTTACCCCATAGTTCAAAACTTGACTCAATGCATCAATTGTCTTCTTTACAAAGGTTAAAATAGGCCTTGGTATCATATATTTGTGTCATGGTTTGGTGTTACATGTCAAATCAAGGTCTAAACAAAGTCTTATTATATTGTCAAGGTCCATGGTATGTGTCTAGTTCAATCAATGTGATACCCTGATGTTTTATGAGGTCATTTGCAATTCAATATTAATAGTATTTAAGGAATTTTTGGAGAAGTTAAGGCTATTGTGTAAAGTTCATAAAATAATGATCAATGGTGAGAAAATTTTCATGGTGACTTTCCTAGATGACATGGTCCTCATAGTCAGTGATGAATCTAAAGTTAAGGTTACTAAGATAGTAACAATTGGCATCTCAAGCCTTAATATGGTTTAAGGTATGTTTGGAGAGATTAAGGTTTCATATATGTTTATTATATTATGTGTTACATGTTATAAAGTGAGTCCCTTTGTGAGATATCAAAGATGGAGAGTAAAATTCATGTGTAGAGGTCAAATAAGTCATTTGACACTTATTGAGGGTATTTTACACTTCATTTGGTCTATACACTCAATTAAGATGTTTGTTCTCCCCATTTTCTAATGTACACTCACTTTGATATCTTTCTATTCTATGTTCTAACACCTAAATAGAGTATCATGTGACAATGTTAAGGTATAAGCAAGTAAAAGGAGCCTCTTTGTATGTTAAAATCCCTTGGTATAAGTTAGAAGAGATCTCATTTATATCTTATATGCAGGTATTATAGAATATTCCTCCAAATGATTAAGTTCTTTGATGAAGAGAGAATTTTACAAGTTTCTACATTAATTCAAGGCATGTAATCTCAAGGTGGACCATGGTGTAAATTAATAAGAGAATATTCCAACCTCTTAAAATATTATCATGCTCAAACCCATGCTTAGATAGTGTTTTTAGGATAGATAAGGTATAAAACCTATTCAAAGTCTCTCTCAAGCCATTGGTAGAGTGAGAAAGGGTAGTTTTTAATGCTTGGTTCATAAAGGAGAAGGATATTTTCACAAATTGATCATAGGGTTAGGAATTTCCAATTATGACTTTCAAATTTCATGTATGAGCTTAGGTTTTAATGCTGCCAACTTTATGAACAATCACTAACAAGTTAAGAAGCCTAAAACACTAGCAAAACCCCACAGGTTTGGTCTTTCTCTTTCTATTGAATTTTAAAGATTTATGGTTAAATGTTAGTGATTTAAGATAAATTTAAGGAGGTCTATCATCTATTAAAACATTAAACTCAATGTATGCAACCATAGACCAAATCTCTATTAGCAAAGAAAAGGCTATGTTTGACTAGTGTTTTGGAGTATACAAGTGGGTCTTGGGTCAAGATGATACTATGAGAGATTTTTGTAATTTTAAGGAGATTAATAAAAATTATTTTAATGTTAATTAATACCTAACATAATATTACATGTTCCATGAAGCCTATATTCATCTCTAAGGTAGCTTCTTAGGACTATTTCAAGCACACATTCCTCAAAAGATAAGTAGCATGATTGTACCAAAAAATGAAGTATTAATGAACTTTAGGATGTTAAAATTGTTAATAAATATTAATAAAAACCTTATTCTTAAAAATATCATTAATTAACATAGGTGATAGAAAATAAGGTGTTCAAATATACACAGGTAGATTATGTAAATTTACGTGTAGTTTAGAGTGGAAAGTTCCTAATAAACCATATATGATTTATCATTATAATAGGTCATAAAATAGGTAAAATGACCCCATAATATTCATAATTATAGTTGAGATCATTAGTGGAAAAATCATAAACTAAAAAGTAAGTTTACAGTGAGGTTTGAATTCAGAATAAGCATCTACAGGTCTTCTTATAATAATATAGGGAATACATATTTACATGTTGAACATGAAGCTAAATAAAGTAAAATGAGGTGTGAGGGAAATTATTATATTTTTATAATTTATTTAAACCCTTCCATGAAGAGATATTGACATATAAAGTCAAGATCCTTTGAGAGAGGCCTAGTAGGCTTGTAGAGACCTTAAAGGACAAAATTTGAATTTGAGCCCAATATTGAAGAAAATAATATAGGAAATTGTTTTATTATCATTTTAAATAGTATAATAATATAAATAAGGAATCTAGTAAATAATTAAACAATAAATGGTCAATCTTGAAAAGAAATTGTTGGGAACAAGCTAAGAAGGCATTAAGTTGGGATTCTTAAACAAGGTCTAAATGTGAAGATAAATGGTCATTTTTAATGAATATTTATGTTTTAAAGGCATGATAATAAATTAAAAAACTCATATAAACTCTTTATACTCATTATAATAAATTGAAGAGGTCAAGACCTGAAGAAACCAATATGAAATTGCATGCCAAGTATGATTGTGTAAACTTATAGGCCTATTTATGGAAAATGGGGATAAAACATGTGTTTTGATGCTATATATAAGGTTTGATAGATAATTTGAGGTAAATAATACATTAAAAAAAATTATATAGTGATAGGGAAAATTGGAATGAGAATAAAATCACAAAAGTTAGCCATTAGGGCCAAGATTATAAAATTACATATGAACCCTAAGCATAACCTAAATCAATTTCATGGTAATTAGGATGACCATATGACCTAGGTAATAATATTAAGACTTTTATTTCATTTATTAAACCTAAAATAGGCATTTAAAATCATAAATAAGAATTTTAATGACATATTTTACCAAAACATGCATCTCGATTAGTGATACACAAGCTTGTAAAGGGCTCTTTTCCCATGTGAGAAGTATTATGATAATATACATGGGTAATAATGGTTTTAATATATTTTATTATGGTATATTAACTCAAACTTATTGATATTATTTTATCCTTTAATCCCTTGTTCTTTATGAATAATCATTAAGAAGATGGAACACTCCAAGACTGCTAAGAAGCCTAAAAAACACTTGATGACTGTGCAAGTCATTTTTATAGATATAATGGAATGAGTTTTAATTTAAAACACTAAAATACACCTTTTAATCCCTATATTCACCTGGTTCATTAATTAACCTAACATGTATGGAGTAAAAATATAATAAAATGACCTAAACAACAACATTTTAATTATGATTTCAAAGGTTTTTGGGGGTACAAAGTTTATTGATAAATTGATGAGGTATATTAGGAATGGGAAGGGTTATTATTAAATTTTATAATAATTTTAAGTGGTATTAATTTTTCTAAGGGAGGCTATAAGTAACTAAACAAGCCTAAGTGAAGACTACTCCTTGCTAGCTAAGAGAGAATGATGTTTACAGACCCTTTTGAAGCTATCTAATGTCATGAGAGAATAAAACACCCATATAGAAACCTAATATAACTTTTGGATACCTTTAAAATTAAAAATAAAGTAAATTTCATAATCTAAATTTAGTTTTGATGGGCTTAGGTATAGGTAATTTACTAGTTCCATTGAGATGAGGACTCTGCAAGGTAAAATGCATCTTTCCGAAGATTATATTCAGATGGACACACTCTTGATGAATATTAAGGAATCTTAATACACTTGAAACATCACTATTTATGCCATGAGAACATGTAAATGGAATCCTATTTATATCTTAAGGCTATATAAAGCGTCTATTTCATGAATGCTAGAAACCATCTTCAAACTTATTGTTCAACAAGATGTGAGGACTCAATTTTAAGTGACCTATAGGATTTAAAAATAATTAAATAACCTCCTACAAGACTTAAATGGAGTGAAATTTTTTTTTGGGTAGTATTTAAGTAAGAGATATTAGTTTTTTAAGATGCCTAGTCATGATCTAAGTTTCAAAATGATTAAGGGGAGTTGAATCCAATGGAAAGCATGAGCTACATAGAAAAGAATTGAAAGTCATGATGAGACATGGAGGTAGTGAAATCATGCAATGATAATCAAGGTAAAAATATAATTTTATAAATACCCCTCAATAAATTAATTTTAACTCCTCATTCAATAACTATGCCACCCTTTCATGAAGACTATTGTCACACCAAGCCAACGAATGGAGAAAAGGAGTTATGAGATCATTTTTTTAGTCTCATAAATATTACAATTGAGAGATGATAGTCATCATGGATTTTTCCCACATCCTCTCCCTCTCTCTTTCTCATCTTATTCTATATAAGTGGCCTATATTGGTTTGTTAAAGAATACTCAATCTGAGTATGGTGAATCCCTACTCAAGTTAACATTTATTCTTGACTTTTGATATGAATAATAAGCTGGTTTTAACCTTCTTCAAGCTTAATTTCAGTTTATGCTTATGATTTTTCATGGTTGATAGTGGTAATATCATAACTCCCTCTCTTTTTTTCTCTCACCTTTACCTTTTTGAAATAAGGTTGACTCTTTATAGGTCACATGAAGTGTTGTATCTGGTTATGTAAGGAATTAGATGTGGAAATTTTCCATTAATGTTGATATAGTTCACCTCTTGTTTTTCCCTCTTAGTTCATGAATCTCCAAATACCTCCATGTTGAAAAACTAATGTAATGAGAACCTAAAATTATATTTTTGTGGTTTAATTAGTCTTTATTTATTTCAAAAGTGCATAGGCAAGTGTAGATCAAGATTGTAGCGCATCACCTCTCTTTACTTTTAGTTTTCTCTCTATTTTCCTTTTCATTTGAGTAGGTTAGTGTTAGTTTTAGGTTTTTTATTAAGGGATATAATCTTCTCTATAGTTTCTCTCTATTTATAATCTACCCATAACCTTAAATATATCTTATTGTGTCAATTGGGTGAAGAGGTCATGAAACAAAACTCTTCAAGGGTGAAATCTAAATTGACAATAGTTTTTGGCATGTTCAGTGGGGAAAGTACATGAAGTATTCATATATTATATAAATTTTTGTGTTTTCTTAAATATATCATCCTTTGAAGGCATTCTTGTAAAAAACTAATGGTGACTCCAAGATTCTAAAAATTAGTTCTAGTAGCCTAGGTACCTATTTCAAGGAATTATTAATAGTTTCTCTTACTTTTATTTACCTAATGAATTTTTATGGATGGGTATGGAGGGATTTTATATTTTACATCTCTTTATCAATAGTATAATGATCCATACCATCTCTATGTTGAGTCACATTAGTCCTATAATGACCCTATTTTCCTCCCATATGGCTCTAGTTGTCAGTATGAGCAACCTTGCTATCAAGAATATTATCCTTACTTCCCTCCTCAATCACCTAATTAAATTATCCCTTATAGTGAACTATTAGACATTAATAAAATTTCTTAAGACCTTAAAAATTAGTTATGTCATTTAACATAAACAAGTTCAATTATACAAACCTAGCCAACCTTGTCAAGCTTCCCCTAGTT
Organism: Torreya grandis; assembly: GCA_037957365.1. Taxonomy (NCBI): domain Eukaryota; kingdom Viridiplantae; phylum Streptophyta; class Pinopsida; order Cupressales; family Taxaceae; genus Torreya; species Torreya grandis. The sequence continues at coordinate 2,697,609 of JARHVA010002111.1, forward strand.
CTTCTAATGAGTGGCATGAAATAAAAGGCTTAATTAAAACCATTGGTAGTGGGTTATTGGATTTGAATGAGTATTAAGTTAAATTTAATAAGTACTCACAACATATTTATACCTTTGCATACCTTTTACCCCATTTGAACCTTATTATACCACTCCTAACATGCCAAATCAAAACCAAGAATAGATTAAGGTTGTAGATACTAAACCAATAAAATTATAAAGTTTAAAAATATCCTTACCTCTTCCTCAAGCTAAAATTGTCCATGAATGTCAAGGTATGCAAAGGGAGAAAGAGGTTGTGAGCATCAAGTCAAGAAAAATTCCAAGTTTATTAAAACCTTGAACCACCCCTCTAGCTAAAGTTATTCATGAAGATCACGGTATATCATAATTTGATAAGTTTATTTATGATTGGGAAGAGAAGAATGGATATTCTATAACATAGTTTTATTTTCATCCTTTTCAAGAATATTTGAATGAAAATATCACTTGAAAATATCAAAGTCTTATTACCACCTCTTCCACCTATAGAAAAAATTAAAGAATAGCCCATAATACCCTATGTTCCTATTCCAAAATTTGGACATTATTTAGCCCCCACCATATCCATTTGTGAAGGAGAACATTTTGTATGGAAGACAAGTGAAGAATATCCAGGTGAAGAGGATAAATTGTTAGAGAAGAGGATGAAGATGTGACCACATGGAAGCCCTATTGGACCAAGTACCTTGGTTATAATATGAAAAATATTTGTGACATTTAAATGGAAGAAGATGAAGTTTCAATCCTTGAGAAATTTAATGAAGTTATAGTTCCTAAGGAGTATCCAAGTAAAACAAATGAACATGAAGCTACAATAGTAAATGAGATTTAGAAAAGCCATTATGAATATTTTTAGGTAATGATGATATATAAGTATAGTGGGACAAACCTCAAGGGTCTCAAGTGGCCAATAAGAGGTAAATGTTGGTCTTGAACTACCTCTTTTCATTGAAAATAAAGAACTAACTTCTTGTTGAAAATAACTTGATGAGATGGTAGTAGGGTTTTCACAAGATCATATCCCCAATATTTATCAAGTGAGGACACAAATCAGGTTGATAAAATTTAGGTACAAGATGAAATGCTAACATTAGTTGAGGAGGAAGTAAATCATGAGAAATATCTTCATGAAGAAGTAGTGGTTCTTAGTAGACCCCAAGAGCTTCAAGGTGTAGATCAAGGAGATCAAGATGAAATGTGGTAGTTGTACCTCATTATTTGAAAATAATTTGAAGTCATTACTAAGTTACCACTCCAAAAGGAGAAGTATGAAGATGATAAAAAAGTTTCCTCCCTTCTTGGTGAATAGAATGAAGAACCAAAAGGAAGCATGAAACAAGCAGTCATGATTAAACAAGAGAAATAATTAGATGGATCACTACTTTAATCTATTAAAATTAGTCAAGGTATGACTAGTCCAAGGTATGACAAGGTTTTTATTTTGAATGATCTTTCCAATTCTGAAGAATACAACCTAATCATCAAGTAATAGGATTGCCAAGCTCCAAAGTTGGGTGAACAATGTATTCATAAGTAGTTGTCAAATTTTAGTATGATGAGATTATGAGTAGCCTAAGTGAATAAGGTTGTCAAGTTTCTAAACTAGAAGAATATGAACAATAAAATATCGCAAGTGACATGAATTTAGAACTTGGTAGGTTACATGATCACTCTTAGATGCAACCTTTCATTTAGTCCTTCTAATCATATGATGAAATTCCCTTATGGATCAATGAGGATATTAAGGGATGAAGTTGTTCCAATATTATACATAATAGGATAAGTGTTTTACTTTCTCCAAGTACTTCTTGCACATTGTTTGTGTAGTTGTTTACTATCTTATCTTTCCTCTAATTGCCTTATAGTATAGTATGTTATCTTGTTATCATTGTTGCATGTTTGTCCATTGTTGGTTTGGTGTGTTAAAGGTGTTATTATTTGTTTCATATTATTCAAGAACTTATAGTTAGTTCTCAAGGTCAAATTCATGTTTGTTATTGTGTGACAAGTGACTCCATATCCTAATGGATGCAATAGGGCTACTGGTCCAATTGATTAGTAGGCTAACCAATCCCTATGAGTTACCAAAAATGTTGAAATTTTAGCCTTTTTATGCCAAATGTCAACCCCATTATTCAAAACATGACTCATTACATCAATTGTATTCTATACAGAGGTTAAGAGAGGCCTTTGTATCATATCTTGGCATCATGGTTTGGTGTTTCATGTCAAATCAAGGTCTAATATATTATTATTCAATTAGTATGATGCCTTGATCTTTTATAAGGTATTTTTAAATGAAATATTAGCATAGTTTAAGGCATTTTTTGATAAATTAAGGTTATTGTGCAAAGTTCATAAAATTATGATCCATGGTGAGACCATTGGCATGGTGACATTACAAGATGACATGATGCTCATGTTGAGTATGGAGCCCTTTAGGGATATCACATGACCTTAGGATAATATTTTGGGGGCCTAGAGAGCTCCAAAGATGTGGGGAACATAGTTGTCCCTACTCCACCTTTTATGGAACCTTGCTCCACATGTGAGTGGAATATTCCTTATATTTTATAATTTCTATGTTTCCATATTTTGTGGAATTAGTTATTAGATGCCTTTTTCCATGTTGACTTCCTTGATCTTAGGGAGCTATTTGTTTTTTAGAAAAGGGGATGCCTTCCTTATTATAAGGAGTTGATTTTGATCACATGGTGTTGGTAAATGTGCCCTTGAAAGGTGGAGACCCAATTTTGGCATGTTCCTTTATGTATGAGATTTTAGATGAGATTGCTTAGGTAGAGGAGGATTGTCACATGTTTTATAATGCTTATATTTGATAAGCATTACATATTTCTCCTATTTTTATGGATTTTCCTTAATTTTTTATATATACATCATGTGGTGTGACCTTTAGAGGTTGGTGGTTTAATTACAGGGTGTGGCTTTGAAGGTTCGAGTCAAAGTGTAGGTTTTCACTACAAGATGTGGTTTAGTAACTTTTAAGATACATCATTGTGCAGGTGAAGGTGAAAGTGCACCATATATTTGTGCAAAATTTTCTATAGAATATTTTTATATCTCTATGGGAGTTCATTGTAGTCTTGTGTTTTGATTATAGTTTATATTGAGAAATTTCTTGGTGGATGTAGCCCACATTGGGTGAACCATTTTATATCTTTGTTATGTGTTTTATTCTTGTTCTCTCCACTTTAATGCTTTCATTATATATGTGATTTGATGAATGTTTTTATAATTCATGCTATTTCATAAGTTAGATATGATTTATGGTTATATTAAATATGATTTAAAAGTTTTTTAATTCTTAACAATTGGTATCAATGCCATTGGTTGTATTTTGCTAAAGTGGTAAATCATAGGAAGGTTATTGGTTTGAATGGGAGCTATGGGAGAGGAGATCAGATTTAGAGTGGAAAAGTTTAATGGTAAGCATTGTGGTTTGTGTAAAATGTAGATGGAGGATTACCTATATTAGAAAGAGCTACATCTCCCTTTTGAGGGGAAAGTAGAATAACCTATAAGTATGAGTGGTGCAGATTGGTCATTACTTAACAAGAAGGCATTGGGAGCCATGCAGTTATGCCTTATATATTCTATTGCATTTAATATTTTTGATGAGAAAAAAATAAATTATTTCATGGATTAATTTGGAAAGCTATGTGAGAAACCCTCTACTTCTAACAAAAAATTTCTTATGAAAAGATTGTTTAACATGAAAATGTCTGAGAATGGTTCTATAACTAATCATCTAAATGATTTTAATATGGTTATAAGTATTCTTAATCCAATTATAATTAAGTTTGATGATGAAGTTAGAGTTTTACTAATCTTATGTTCTTTTCTTGATAGTTGGGATAGTTTGGTTATGGTTGTGAATAATGCAGTCTATGATAAGGGAAGCTTGACTTTTGAGGATGTTATAGGTGTGATTCTTAGCTAGGAGATGCAAAGGAAAAACACTAGTGAATCATATTTAGGTAATGATTTATCCATTGATATTAGAGGGAGGAAAAAGGATAAGAGTAAAGGCAATCATGGAAAGTTGAAAGGTAGATCTAAGTATAGATCTAGATCCAAGATGATATGCTAGCATTGTGGGAAGAGTGGACATTCAAAGAAGGATTGTTGGTCACTTTAAGATATGAATGCCAATAAAGAATAAATGAATGAGGTAAATGTCACATTAGGTAAATCATGTCAAGATGCCTTAATTATTTTTATGGATAGTTTTTTTGAGTCTTGGGTATTAGATTTAGGGGCTTCTTTTCATGCCACACCACATAGGCATTATTTTACTAATTATGTTCAAGAGAATTTAAGACATGTATATCTTGGTGATGATGAACCATGTAAGATAGTAGGAAAATGTTGTGTTTAGGTTAAAATATAAATGGGAACACATGGATATTTAAGGATGTTAGACATGTGCCTATGTTGAGATAAAATTGAGTTTTAGTGGGTAAATTGGGTAGTGAGGGATGTTTAGTATTGTTTACTATAGATTCTTGTAAAGTTACCAAAGGTGATATTGTGATCTCAAGAGGTGATAAAGTTGGTACTTTATATTTTACTATTAGTGTTGATTATATTGATTTGGTTGATATAGATGGAGATGTAATTGTGTGACATTATATGCTCAATCATATGAACCATAAGGGCGTACATATCTTAAAAGATAAGTTACCTGAACTAAAAGATCTAGATCTAGACTTTTGTGAGAATTATGTGTATGGGAAATAGAAGAAGGTTAAGTTCTTGAAAGTTATACCCACAAAGAAAGATCATAAATTAGAGTTGGTACACTCAGATGTATATGGACCAACTCATGTATCTTCTATTAGTGGATCCAATTATTATGTTACCTTTATTAATGATACAACTAGGAAAGGTTGGGTTTATTGCATTAAAAATAAATATGATGTATGTAACACTTTTAAGAAGTGGAAATCCTTGGTTAAGAATGAAGTAGGTCTCAAGTTGAAATGTCTCAGATCAGATAATGGAGGTGAGTATTGTAGTAATGATTTCTTTGAGTATTATTCTAACAATGGAATTTGTAGGCAAAGGACAGTTCTAGGAACTCCATAGTAGAATGAGGTATTTGAAAGGATGAATAAAATAATAATGAAACATGATAGGAGCATGAGGTTACATGTAGGGTCACCTTTATAATTTTGGGAAAAAGTAGTTAGAATGATAGTATATCTGATTAACAGAGGACCTTTTATACTTTTGGATGGAGGCATTCTTGAACAAGCTTGGTCTGGTAAGAATGTTGATTATTCTTTTCTTAGAGTATTTGGATGTGAGGCTTTTTTTATCATTAAGAAAGAGGATAGAGCCAAGTTAGAGGATAAATCAAAGAAATGTACATTTTTTGGTTATGGTGAGAATGACTTTGGTTTCCATTTATGGAGCATTAAATATAGGAAAATATTTTAGTTTAGAGATGTAGTCTTTAATGAAAAAGTCATGCATAAGGATTAATTGAAGGAACATGATTAGGAATAGAAAGAGTACATAGTATTAGATGACATTGTGGATGGAAAAGTATCCAAGGATTTAGTTTAGGAACCTTATATGCAAGGACCCTAAACTCCTATGGTAAGAAGATCTTCTAGGGTAAAAAGAGAATCTAAACATTTTTATCCCTATTTGAATTATTTATTATTCACTGATAATAGAGAATCATAGTGTTATGAGGAAGAAATGTAGGTAGATACCAAGTTGAAATGGGAGAAATCCATGGATGAGGAGCATATATCTTTCATGGAGAACCAAACATGGAATTTTATAAGGCTACCCAAGGGAAAAAGTGCATTACTAAACAAGTGGATCTTCAGGATAAAATAAGATAATGAAGGGAGAAAAAGGTATAAGGCCAAGATGGTGATCAAGGAGTTTACATAAAAATCAAGAATTGATTTTGTTGAGATTTTATATCCTATTGTAGAAGTGAATTCTATTAAGACTATTCTTGGTTTAGTTGTAGTTGAGGATTTGCACTTAGAATAGTTACATGTGAAAACCGCTTTTCTTCATGGTGATTTGGATGAAGAGTTATATATGAATAATCCATAGGGATATGAGGTCAAAGGGAGGGAGAACTATGTGTATAGACTAAAGAATATTTTGTATGGCCTAAAATAAACTCCATGACAATGGTATAAGAAATTTGATTGTTTTATGTTTGAATAAGAATATCAAAGGTGTCATTCTGACCATTGTATGTATATAAAATATTTTGATGATGGTTCCTTTATTATATTATGCTTGTATATCAATGACATGTTAGTAATAGGAAAAAACATACAAAATATTCATATAAAAATAAATAGCTTAGTGACTCCTTTTATATGAAGGATTTGGGTGCTACAAAGAAAATCCTTGGTATGAGGATTTCTTGTGATAGGAAGGAGAGGAAACTGATCTTATCCCAATCAGAGAATGTGAAGAAAGTCTTGGAAATGTTTAACATGTTGGATGATAAATTTGGTCATACTCCTTTATTAGGTCACTTTAGATTATCAAAAGAGAAGTGTCCTAAGATGGAAGATAAAAAGATTAAGATGTCCAAGGTATGTTAATCATCAACAATTGGTAGCTTGATGTATACCATGGTTTGTACTAGGCCAAATATTTCCCAAGTAGTGGGAGTTGTGAGTAGGTATATGAATGATCCTAGTTATGAGCATTGACAAGCAGTGAAATGGTTTCTTTGATATTTGAGAAGAATCATAGATTTTGCATTATGTTATGGCAGATCAGATACCACTTTGCATGGTTATGTGGACTCAGATATGGTAGGGGATATTGATAATAGGACGAGTATGATAGGATATATATTTACTATTAGAGATATAACAATTAGTTGGATTTATAAGATACAAAAGGTTATGGCTTTGTCAATCATAGAGGCAGAGTATGTTGCTACCACAGAGGCTAGTAAGGAGATAATTTGGTTACATGAGTTATTTTGAGAGTTGTGGTATGAACAAGAAGTTGGGAGACTACATAGTGATAGTCAGAGTGTTATTCATTTGGAAAAAAACTTTGATTTCCACTTGAAGATGAAACACATTCAGCTAAATTATCACTTCATTAGGAAAAAATTAGAGGAGAACTTGGTGAAGCTAGAGAAGATTCATACTAGCTAGAATCCTATAGATATGATGACCAAGGTGGTCACATTGGACAAGTTGAGACTATGTTAATATTTGGTTGACCTTAGTGGTCATAGAGTAGTGATAGATTACATTTAAGACAAACAATATCCAAGTGGGAGATTGTTGAGTGTGGATCCCTTTCGGGCTATCACATGACCTTAAGAGAATATTTTGGGGGCCTAGAGAGCTCTAAGGATGTGGGGAGTGCAGTTTTCCCTACTCCACCTTTTATTGAACCTTGCTCCACATGTGAGTGGAATATTCCTTATATTATCTAAGTTTTATATTTCCATATTTTGTGGAGTTAGTTGTTAGATGCTTTTTCCCATGTTGACTTATTTGATCTAAGGGAGCTAGTTATTTTTAGGAAAAGGGGATGCCTTCCTTATAAGGAGTTGGTTGTGATCACATGGTGTTGGTAAATGTGCCCTTGAAAGGTGGAGACCCAATCTTGGCATGTTCCTTCATAGATGGGCTTTTGTATGAGCTTACTTAGGTAGAGGAGGGTTGTCACATGTTGGATAATGCTTATATTGGATAAGCATTACACATTTCTCCTTTTTTTGTAGATTTTCCTTCATTTTCTATATATACAGGGTGTGGTGTGACCTTTAGAGGTTGATGGTTTATTTAAAGGGTGTGGTTTTGAGGACAGAGTCAAAGTGTATGTGTTTTACAAAGTGTAGGTGTTCATTACAGGGTATGGTTGAGAAACTTTTGAGCTACAACATTGTGCAGGTGCAGGTGAAAGTGCAGCATTTTCTACAAAAGATTTTTCTATCTCTATGAGAGTTCATTTAATCTTGTGTTTTGATTATAGTTTATATTGAGAACTTTCTTGGTGGATGTAGCCCACATTGGGTGAACCATGTTAGATCTATGTTGTGTGATTGATTCTTGTTCTCTCCATTTTAATGCTTTCATTATATTTGTGCTTTGAGGAATGTTTCCATGATTCATGTTATTGCATAAGTTAGATATGATTTATGGATATATTAACTATGATTTAAAAGTTTTTTAATTCCTAAAAACTCATAGTGAATGATTAATTTGAAGTAAATGTTAGTAAGAAATTAATAAATGGCATCTCAAGCCTTATCATGGTTTAAGGTATGTTTGGAGAGATTAAGGTTTCATCTTTGTTTGTTCTATTATTTGTTACATGTTAGAAAGTGAGTCCCTATGTGAAGTATCAAAGGTGGAGAGTAAAAATCATGTATAGAGGTCAAATAAGTCATTTTACACTTATTTAGAATGTTTTTTACTTCATTTTGTCCATACACTTAGCCAAGATGTTGGTTCTCCCAATATTCTAATATACACTCACTTTGATATCTTTTTATTCTTTGTTCTAACTCCCAAATAAAGCATCATGTGATAAATGGTAGGCATAAGTAGATAAAATATCCTCATTTTACACTACAAGACCTTGGTAAAAGTTATAATAGACCTAATTTGATATCTTATATGTAGGTACTACTTAATATGCCTTCAAATGAATAAATTCTTTAATGATGAGATTTTTTTTTCAAGTTTCTACATTAAATCAAGGCATGTAATATCAAGATGGAACATGGTGTATAATAATTAATCCAACATCCTAAAACCTTATAATGCTCAAAACCATGCTCATATAGTGTTTTAAGGATAGAAAAAGTAAAAAACCTACTCAATGTCTCCTTTAGGTCATTGACAGAGTGAAAAAGTGTAGTTTGTAATGTTTGGTTCATAAAGGAAAAGGAGAGTTGGACCAAGAGATCCTAAGGATAAGAAGGTATCCTTAATCTCTTAAATTTTCATGTATTATTTTAAGTTTTAAATCCCATAGATTTATGAATAATCACTAACAAGTTAGGAAGCTTAAAACTGTAGTTAAACCCCACAAGTTTAATTTTTATCTTTATATTACATTTTAAATATCTACGGGTGCATGTTAATGATTAAAAATTAATTTAAGGAGGTATAAAATCTCTTAAAATTTTAAAATCAATGTATGAAACCATAAACTAGATCTCTATTAGCAAAATAAAGGCTATGTTTGACTAGGTTTTTTGAGCATATAGGTAGGTGTTGGGTAAGGCCAATATTATGAGAGGTTATGGTATATTTAAGAAGGGTGCATCATATTATTTTAATATTAATCAATCCATCACATTATATTACATTTCCTATCAATCCTATATTCATCTCCATGGTAGCTTCTTAGGATTATTTCAAGCACATGGTCCTCAAGAGAGAAATAATAGATTTGTACCCAAAAATGAAGTCTCAATGAATTTTGGGATGTTAGAATTTGTGATAAATATTAATCAAACCAAATATATTATTCAAAATCTAATTAAATTATAGATATGGTAGAAAACAAGGTGTTTATATAAACATAGGAAAACTATGTAAACTTATAGGTAGTCTAGAGTGGAAAGTTGATGATAAACCTTATATGATTTATCATTGAAAAAGGTCCTTAAATAGGTATATTGACCCTATAATGTTCCAAAGTCCATTTTAGATCATTAGTGGAAAATTAATAAACTTTATTTAACATTTTAGGATCTTACATGTGTAAATCCTAAACTAGATTAAAGGGCTGAGATGTTTAAATCATTTAAAACATATGCAATATTTAACCACTAATTTGTTATGAATTTTGTATTATTTTGAATTTATAAAAATAGTAATAAATATGCATAAATAGAGACTTAACTATAAATTAAATATCATGGATGATCTAGGTTCTAAAAACTAGGTTGTGGACAAGTTTGAGTGTTGTCAATAAAGTCTCAAGATCTTATTGTTCACTAGACAATAGTGCCCCACATGGAAAGTACCACCATACTACATAGTGTTCTCAAAATGGTGTTAATATCTTATTTTTAGGATTGTTCCTATTTTTTTTGGATCACCTGCACCTATGTTTATGGGTCTTATTCTTACACTCATGAAACTTTGAACTCTATATTGTTCTTAGAAAATAGGATTTAGTGTCAAAAACCTAATCTTCTTTGCAAGTATGTCATGAAAAATAAATGTGTGTTCATTATTAAGATAGGATGGACATCATCAAGACCCCATTTTTAAGTTGTGTTTATACATACCAATACTCTGAATAGGGATCAAGCTTGATGTAGTTCTCCCACCTAGTGCTTAATGCAAGTGCAGGTGAATGCTAGAATAAGAGTGGTCTTGAATTACTTGAGTGTGATTAAGATTTGAAATATTTGAAATATGGGCTTAGGGTAGGCGTAGATGGTAATATAAATAAGTATGGGATAAGAAGGATAAAATAACTTAATTTTACTCAACTTGTTTCTTATTTGGATATGCTTTTGAATTTATTTTCCATCTAGTCTATAGAGGTCAAATAGTCTTGTATTTATAGAGATATATAGCTTGTGTATATGATAAAATGTACTTATGCCAAACTTAAGAGGGAAACACATTTTGAAATATATCTATTTCAGAAATTTAGGGTAATGGAAACTAATGCCTAGTTGGGGACACTAGCACCATATAGCTATAGTGTCCTTAGTGTGGCACTAATGCCCACTCGATAGACTATTGGGAAAACTAGGTTGGGATCTGGGAATGTTATCTTGGGACTATATTTTGGATAATAAAAGATGTTTTTATTCTACATAATGGCTATAAAAGTGTGGTAAAAGATCTAGGATAGGTCTATGGCCAAGCTATGAATATGATATCTCAAGCAACACTCTTAGCATCCAAAAGCCACTTTTAGGTTATTACATTTGTCCCCCTTTTATGCTAGAAATGTATTAAAGTAAAATGAATAGTATATAGGAAAAATAAACGTGCATGGTCTTACCTAGGAAGTAAAGCCTATGTATCCGAGTCTAAATATGTGAATCTAGGTCTGCATATGTAAAATATGATCCAAAGTAATGACCTGTAATGAAAAATGCAAAAATTAATCCTTAAGATATTATCAAAAGAAAAAGACTATTGAATAAAGTAATTGAGTAAAGTTGAGTAAAGAGAGAAGAAAGGTACAAATACACCTCTTTGGTACACAAACCAATGTATGAACTTGGTGATAGCCTATATGTGTGAGCGTACATAGTGATCAAATAATTGAATATCTTGGACTGAGTTGATATCTCAAGCAATCCTTATATGTGTGGCTCAATAACTCAATCCAATTTTGACTCCATCATTTCCCACCCTTGCTTGGTGGATCATGATATGTGAATAACTTGGATAAGAGTATAAGTGATTATATCCCTCTCATGTGGGTGGTTCAAAAACTCAAGTAAGCCATGACTCTATCATTTCCCACCCATGTAAATTAGATGCATCTAAAATTGAATGACATAAAGTGCTGAAAGTACATAACTATGTATATTGGCTCCATCACCACTTGGGTACATTAGGTAGCTCTAGGTCATTTGTGAATGCCAACCACTATAGATGGAGTAAGGCATAAAACTGGTGACAAGTTGGAATATGATATAAATTATATATAGTGTAGAGAATGACATGGAGTTTATCATTCCATCTGATCAACCTATGTGTAATTGAGTATATAGAAACTATGTACTATGTATATGCCCCCAATCTTATATCTGAGCTTACTAATTATAAAATGAGAATGTAATTTTATAACTATGTAAATGAACTAAATGTGGGAGTGATCGTGCCATTCATGATGCCCCCATATCTAAGAAAATAATATGAATTTGAACTAAAATGAGTGTATATGAGAAAAATATAAACATAATTATCAAACATGTGAATGTACCTATGCAAATCTATACCATACTTGGCATACTAGTCTAGCTAATCTGGATTGCCCAGAAACTATGGATACTAGATAATAGTTCCTTATAGTGGACAGTAGTACCCTATGGCTCTAGTGTCCCAATTTAGGTGCTAATGTCTATCTGGTCTGAAATCTAGGTGACTAAACTACTTTTTGAGTCCCTTTTTTTATGTTTGACCTATATCTAATTTTTGAAATTGTGCCTATGTGTTAAAAATAATTTATGAATAGTAAATTAGGATCCTTATCTCTATGACAGACCCATGTGAATTCCACCTATTTTGAGGGTAGTTTTAGAACTTGCATAAGAACTATCCTCAAAATAAGTAGTTCTATAAAATGTGTTAATTGGAGTATATGCATGATATTTTAATATAATGTGCAAACATAATATCAGAAAGTAAAAGTATTTGATCATAAATAGGTAATGTAAGATGTATGTTGTAACCTAGCATTGTACAAAGGTGTCAATATAGATGCAATCAATGTGTATAACATCAAATCTGAGTAGATACCTAGGGGGATGGGGCATGATGTCCATCATGACACCCAAGTAGGAAGGGTAGATGCATGAGGTCCCTCATGGACTTAAAAATGGTGTGTAACAATCAAAGACAAGTGTCATGGTGAATAAGCATACAAGGAAACGTATATATAAACACATGAAGCATGTAAAAGTAGGCCAAGGGGCCACAATATAAGGTACATGGGCACATGTCACTCAATCTAAGAATGGAATACATGGAAGGACATGTTCAAATGTACACATACACAAGCAAAAATAAATCTATGTTAGAGCCACATAGAAAGACATGTTCAAATGTTTACATATATAATTAGGAAATCACACACAATGGATATGGATGCAGTTACAAGGCTTACAAATAGATAAGTGGCATAGAGCCAAAGAGCAATGGCATATTCAAATGCCCTCAAAATGTAAAAATCATAGGAAACAAAATTAAGTGTAATCTAAGAAAGCTAGAAATGAAATCAAGTATAATTATGTAGTAAAAATCTATATAAATGCTAAGATGTACATATGTTGAGTCTAACTAGTGTTAGTCAATAAAATATGAACAAAGTGTATCAAGGATCAACATCAAGATATGCCAATATGTAAATTAGAATGTAAAGTATGTAAGGATAGAATCTAGTAGTAACAACTATGTATAAGATGCCCCTTAGTGGACATATATATCAAATCAATAAATCTAGATTGGTATATATGCCCTTAGTGGGTAGATAATAGTATGTCTAGATTAGTGTAGTGGACCAGGTTCATATGTAATATGTAATCACTTGATAAGAACAAGTTAAGAACATGTGTATGATAAAATAGAGTATACTAAGATAGATAGCATATGTAATATCTGGTAAGTAGGAGAAATGTAAACATAATGATGTATACAATATTAAAATTTTGTGTTTTAGATTAAGGTAAAAGCAAGTTTTGAAGGGGCCCCAAAACCCCATACATCAAAAAGAAAGATAAACCATTAAGCACAACCAGGTTTAAGAGAACCTAAAACTAGTAAAACAACTAAACCAGGTTTTACAGGGACCTGTTACCAACAGATGAGACCATATAAAACTGCCATCAAAACACTGGAAGGAGAGTTAACAGACTGGATCAGCGTCTTGAAAAACCTCCCAAACCAGTAACTAGCAAACTGGTGAAGCAACCAATTTACCAACCAAAAAAACCAGTCAACAAAAGGTAACATTAGATTTACCTTTTGAATTGAGGTTTTTTTTTACACGACCGAAGATTCTTATCTAGAGGGGGGACCAAAGGCTTAGACTTCTTTCTCTTGACTGCTATCCATCCTTCCTCTAACTTTTTTGCCACAGCAACCCATGCCTCAGAAGATAATGATCCATGGAATCTAGGGGACACGAACACTGTAACAATCTCCTTGTGAGAACCAGACAAAGTCTGGCTCCTAGTAGGATCCTCCAAAATAGGGGCAGCGACCAATGCCGCCTCAACCACTGGCTCAGAACGATCACTTTCCATAGCCTCCATAGGAGCTTCAAAGGAATGTTTCACCACAGAATCCTCTGCAACCACTGGCTCAGAGTGAACACTATCCTTAGTCTTAGGAAGAGCCAGAGCTTTTGAGGGTTGTTTGACCATGTGATGCTCAGAGGAAGCCTCAGACCACCAAGAAGGTGGTCATCTAGATTTGGATTTCCCAGCAGCACAACGAGTAGCAATATGACCCGTCAGGTGGCACTTCTTGTAATGAAAAGGGATACCCTCAAAATCCAACATTTGTGTCCAAGTACCCCTTGGGGAATCCAATAAAATTGCCTCAGGAAGGCCCTTAGAAACATTCAGATCAACCAAAAAGCATGCATAGGTCGAATGGATAATATCTGAAGTGTCTACATCCACAAATAAGAAATATCCAATAGCATTTCCAATAGTTTCAAAAACTTAATCATGCCAAAGATGTATTGGAAGATTAGGGAGCCAAACCCAGATAAGGAACTTGTTAAAGGATTCTGAGAGAGGATCAAAATCCATATGCCACGGTTTGGCCATAAGAGGATATCTGCCCTGCCAAGAAAAATTATTGTTGCACAAAATAATCTTCCTATCATTGGAGTAGAGGAACTTTGATATAAAAAAACCTTTAGCACACAAGAAGATTTAGACATTATTTTTAATAAGTGGCATCTAGTTCTTGGAGATCTAACCATGTAGATCTACAAGAGAGGGCCAAAATCCATGAAAGCAAAAAATAGCAGTAAGAGAGGAAAACTCTTCTGCCTTATGGAAGATGTCTTCAACTGATTTAGGATCTAGAGTTACCCTAATAGGTTTTAAAGCACTTACAGGTGAAACATGAGAAGGCCTAGATGATGTGTGAGGAAGAGCGTCATGTAATCTAGCTTCAAATGTAGCCACATCCATAAAAGTCCTTCCCCCAGAACCAAGACCTGAACCAGGAGTAGGAGATCCATAAGCTAGATGTGAGGTAGGAATAAAACCCTCGCCCATAAAAGAAATCACTTTAGGGGCAACCAGAACCCTATCCCCACATGCAGAGGAAGCCCCTCCCATAGCTGTAGCCACACCAGCCGCAAGATCCACTACCTCTGGCTTCGAATTTTGATTTTAAAGTCGCGCGCGCGCAGGAGCCATAGCTGAGATATTTGGGAAGGGATTTCTTAAAATTTTGTGTTTTTTGAGTAATATTTGAATGTTTTTGTATTTTGACATGTTATATTATTATTTTTATTTTCTATATATAAGCTATGTACAAGCAAATGAAAATTAGCTATGTATAAGGAGCAAGAAAGAAGAAGGTATGCACAAGAAAAATGACACTGAATAGTTCATTGTTTATATGTATAATCTCCTTAGATGCATGATGTTCAATGGATTTTTGATTTACTTGCGATCAAGTGAAGCTAGATGATATAATTTTAGGCTAAGCATTTTTGTGATGATGTATGGTCCAATCCAATTGGGTTTAAAATTTCCTTTGTTCTCTTCATTAGCATTGTCATTTTTAAGATTTTATTTTAATACTAGATCATTGATTTCAAATTCTCTGTTATGGATTTTATTATTATAGGTTTTCTATATTCACTTTTGATATGATATGAGATGTTATAAGTCTTATATTCATGTGTGATCCAACTATTCTAGTTCATGGAGATGTCACTCTTTATATTGATCATTTATGATGAGTCCTTTTAAATATACCCATAAAGATGGTATTTTCAATTCCAGTGGAATAATGAATTCTATTCCATATACAAGTGATTAAGGAGTAGTTCCTATTGGTGTATGTACACTAGTGCACTAAGCCTAAAGTGCATAGATGATTTGATCATGCTAGTCATCACCTAAATTTGGTTATTGTTTTATTGAGAATATTGTTGATCATCTTGTTCATTAACTCTGATTGATCATTACCATGTTGATATCATGGTGTATATAATGTGTGTCAAATGTTGTATTTGGTACAAATTTTTTTTGCTATTGTATTCTTGAAATAAGTATCATTATCTACATTTATGTCTATTAGGAGACCGAAGCACTAAATAATATTGTTCTTGAGAAATTGACAAATATCCTCCCCCTTTGTTGATTGTAATGGAATGGATTCTACCCATTTTGTAAAATATTTTATAGTTTTGATAATTAATTTTTGGCCTCTCATGGATTCTAGGTTTATCTTATTGATTATATGAAAGCCTCATAACATGAATGGCCATCAGGATATGATAGGTTGAAGCTACTACAAAGGTACATAGTGTAAGTTACCATAGCATTGACATTTGTCACATAATTTTTCATACTCTTGAAATTCTTGTTCCATGGTTGGCCAATATTAACCTTGTTTGAGTAACTTGTGTGACATTGCCTTATCACTAAAATGACCACCACATTCACTATCATGTATCTATTGAGTAGCCAATTTAGCTTTCTTAACTATTATTGGAGATTTAGGCTTCACCCTAGATGAGAAAAGGATTGTTTGGGTCCTCTTGCTCAAACCTAGTCTAACATGGGAATGACCTTAGGCTATGGGTCACCTAATCTTGGGTCAGACCTCTAGGATTTTTAATGAGTCTATCTCCTCATTTATGATAACTTGATTCTCTTTTCTTAAAACTTAGTTTATTGGGATGAAAAGGGGAGAAAATACATGAATTAAAACCTAATCTAAGTGTGGTTATGTACCCTTTGGCATCAAATTCTACACCCTATAACTCTTTACTTAGCTCTTAAAATTTGATACAACATGGAGTTATCTCTCAAGTTTGTCGAAAATTGTAAAAGAGATGAATCTCTAGTATTATGAGGGCTAGCTCCCTAGATCTGATTTAAAATGCTTATAAACTACTCTAATGCTTACTTATAGGGAAAGAGTTAGAAATTTGCATGAAGTATACCTATGCTAAAGTGGTGATTCACCAAGAGATATCCCACAAACTATCATATTTCTATTAAATAAAAAAGCTTTCTAAGACCAACTCGAAGCCGTAAAGGATCCTAACATAAGTGATTCAATGTGAAGGTAGCATACATGAGAAAATCAATAAGACAACTAGTCTAAGGGTAGAGTGTACACCATAGAGATAATAACTTGCTTGAAGAGGAGCCTAGTATCCTAACTACACTTCACATGACCTATTACATCAAAACTCTTGTTTAAACATGAAGGATAGAGGAAGCAAGGATGATATTATCACTTAAATTCACTATTAATCTCTATCAAACTTAGGCAAAGATGTTCACAACTTAGAATTATACTTGCATTCAATGTTAAAAATTAAAGTACAATGTTATTCCAATAGGGATTCACCATACCAGATGTGATATTAGTTTATAATGGCTAAAACGGCTCATACTTATAGAAATTGGAAAGAGAGAGAGGAAAAAGAAGTCTAAGAGACACAAAGACATGTGTCTAAAGGTGGAAACTAGTTAAAATTCATGTAGGTGAAGTGTAATAGGAGTTATAAACTGATTTTCATGTGTCCATTCTAAATAATCATGCTCTTCTAAAATTGGCATAGCATATCTTCAAGCACCTTCCATGAAACTACCTTCATCATTGGCATTCATTTAGAATTCCAAAGCTAAATAGGGGAAAGTGTCTCTTTTGCACTAATAATATAAAGTTATAAATAATCATCTACCTACATTTGAAGTTTTCCAAATGATTTGTATTCTCTTGAACAAGAAGAATCATCATTTGTCACTGTGATCACTCATTTTAGACCTTTCTTGACACTTGGCCTTAGCATCTCCTTATTATCCCTAACTGATATATAAAATGGGTCTTAGGATAATTTTAGGACACCTCATATTCTCATATCCATCTAAAACACCTTAAAATATATCCTAAATTGAGTTTCCACTCTTTCCACTGTGTGATCACTTTTCTCATTCTAGACTAGCTAAAGTGAGAAACCTAATAGAGACACTTAAGACAATTTATGAGATTTGTAAATGACATGGGGAGTTGATTCAAGTCCCAATATATTCTCTCAAGTGATTATCACCCTTTTATCATATCTAAGACCTATAAAACATAATAAAGTGTTAAAGGAATTGGTCCCCTGCTCCATCCATATAGATTCCATACAATATGACTCCATGGATTTGATCCTCATAGAGTTTCCAACAAATTTATTTTAGGTCCTAGGGTATTAATGGAGTATATAGTTATATTAATAGAGTCTATAGTTTTTTTTTATGATTCTGAATCTAGATTGATGGAGTCCATATTTTTTTTGATGGAGTTCATAGTTCTATTGTAGGCCTAGTGGATTTGGATCCTCTTTCATGGATTTATCACACTTGAGATTGTTCTAAAACATTAAGATCATAGATTAATGTTTTTACATTATTATCCAAGATTTCCCCAGCTTGTGCTTGCATCTAATTTAACCCTAACCTTCAATTTCTACCATTTTCTCTCTCTTCTACAAGTTTTAAGCCCTAAAAGTGGCCTATCTATGAGATAAAATAGAGAGTATTATCCCTTATTTCATTTTATTTTATCAATTTTGAATACATGAGAGGGTTCCTTAGGTCATGAGGAACCCTTGTACCAAATTTCATCTCTTAACACCTCCATTTACCCCTCAAACTAGCATGAAAGTCAAAACTAACTTCTAAAGGTGACTGTCTATAAGTTGAGGGTGAAATTAGCCTTTTTGACCTCATAATTGGAGAAATTTGATATATCTAACTTGTTTTCCCTATATCCTCATGTTATTTGAGGTTTTTAGAATTATATTTAAGCTATGGAGATTCTCACTTGGCCTTGTGGAGGCACTTGACCCTCTAATTATCTTCATTCCACTTGTAGTTGTGTGTGTTCTTGACACTTTAAAGGTTGGCTATAAGTTGTTTTTTTCATGTAAGAGTAATTTTAGTGCCTTTAAAGTACATATCATATCTAAAGAAAACTATTTTTCCCTTTATAATCCATCCTTTTCTCTTATAATTTCATTACCCTCATCAAATTATGACTTCTTTGCCAATTGTATCTTTTCTACACTCTTTCATACACCTAGGATATACTTTTAGCAAGATAAGCTATACCATCTAGATTAGAGTTATATTTAATGTATATATACACTTCTTTGGGGTATATAACACTATTTAGGTACCATTAAAGTCACCACTCCCTTCTTCATGTCTTTTGTTCTCTTCTTCATTGCTATAGGCTTGCTGCGACACTTGTATGGAATGGTGATTTGCATAAGGTAGCTGAGGGTTATAATCTTAGGGTATACATGTGTATGTGTTCCTTAAACACTTCCAAACATAAAAAATTACTCCAATTATTACCCCCATATATCTACACATGCCTCAAAAGGACTAATCCACATTGCCAATTTATCCTCCTTATAGGCCACCTGTAGGTGTATTGACTCCATCTAAGCTTTGAACTTGTTGTAGCTTCTGATGTGAAATTACTTTCTACATGCCACCTTGACAATACATTTATTTTCATTGGAGATCATTCTTAAACTTTCTCAAATGAACACATCACCCTTTTGTAATGAAACACAAGCTTTGGAAGTTATTGGGACCTCTAAATAGATCAATTCATAAGATTTTAAATGAGGTGAAATCCTAATTTATAAAAACTAAGGTAACTTTGCCCCAAAATGAAAACACAACCATTCATGTTTATATTGCTTTGAGACTAGCATGAGCAATGGTGATCCTTCTTCTCAAACTGTTGAGAGAATCTTGATATGGCTATGGTGAAGAAAAGCTTTGACCATCTAACTCTACTATGGCTAAGTGTTTCATTGCATCATATCTCCTGTTATAGTAACATGAAAACCAAAACTTGGGAAACAAATAATATTTATTTCAAAACAACAAAGGTCTCTATGCATTTTTCTATACCAATATGGTTTTCACATTTACCTCAACACTTCATGAGCTTTGTTAGGATATGAAACATTAGCACAAAGGTGTATGAGCTCTTGAAACCATGGAAAAATAACCTTCATCTCTAAAACTAGAAAACACTCATTTGAATATCCAAATGGAAACATGGAAGTTCCATAGTGCTCCACACATTCTAATTGGTTGGGGGTAATTTTGGATGTGGTGAGGAAGATATTTTGACCCTCATGAAGTGATTCTACCAATTAGACTGTACTAACTACCTCAACAGACTAGGAAACCTATAGGGTATGGGAAATGATAAGAAAAATGGAGTGTCTAACTTATAATAGATGGTTCATAAAGATCAACACACCAATCTCAAAAACCCTACTATGAAAATGAAGGTCAACTCATGTACTATCCTCCCCTAGAAGCACCAGACCTAAAACACTTCCAACTGACTGTACCAAGTACAAATTTGTGAACTTTAGAATTCTTTCCAAGAGAGAAATGGAGAGATCGGAAGTTTTTGAGCCATTTTTTGTGTTTAAAAAGATATATAAATATAGTTATGGGTCAAAGAAGCTAAAGTTTTACACTCCAACCTTCCCACATGTACCACTCTTCTTCATAAGTCGTACAAGTGTCTGAAACCTCTTATTTCTTCAAGAAAAATGCTTATTTTATAAATATTCTACAAATTTCTTAGCTGAAAAAGTTAATACAAGTTATAATTGACACATATGAGGTGACATCATCTTTTGAAGCTTTCACAATTCCCAATAAATCTATAAAAGACATTAAATACACTATTTTAGCTATTGAAAAGACCTTCAAAATACTTGAAATGACTTATGGGGCCAAATTTACCATGGTTAGACTATTACAAGTATTAATTAACACTAAATGACTTATTAAATACCCTATAATATAATTTTTTTCTATATAGGTTGACCCAAATTGACTAGATAGTCAATTTGGTCAATAGTACCAAATGTTCAATGATCCACTCTGAACCTAGACACTTTCATGACTACTAATGAATCCAATGGAGACAAGGATTGATCCGATTCTATGACATGGTTCCAAACATGAGTATTTTTTATGAAGGTTGAAAATAGACCTACATATTGAAGGATAGACAGTTATAGTTCTATGTAAGACACTATAGACTTATGACACTTCAAAAGAAACCTCACTAGCTAACACTTCACACAACCTATAAAAAACTAATAGTACTAAAGTAAGGTACATAAAGGACCTATATATGATGGATAAACAACATACATTCTATAAATTAAACTTTAATGAAGCACACTTAGCATTAAACTAGACTCTAAAATTGTCTTATATTACTTCAAAGAGTTACAAAGTGATTTTTGTAGAAGTTTTCTATACCCATTCGAAAGATGATAATTAAGATCTCAATGTCTAAATTTATAGGAAGAAAGAGTAGCTAGAGAGGGAAAATTTTGGAACTTAAGGGGTCATTAATGAGATCAACTCCACTTAGAATAATAACTATAACAACCCTACATTTATGATCTAAACTCTTAATTGATCAAGGGAACCTCAAAAAATAGTTTTAATAGTTGTACCATTCCTTCTTCCACTTATCCCTAAATTGATGCTTCTTAAAGGTTCCTAATGGTGACATTTGATCTTGAAATATCCACTATAGTTCAATTAAACCATATTTTGACCTCCAGTCAAAGTCTCATAAGTTCAACCTTTAATTCTGACCACCAATCTTGATCTAGGTCTTCAGGATTATGAAACCTTCAACCTTCATCATCAAATATTGATCTGTGATCCATATTAAATGTACACCATTGGATCTACTTTATTATACACCATCAATATTTATTTATATGAATTAACATGAGCCATATATATTTTATGAGTTTAACATAGTTAAGATGCTTGTCAGCCATCCATTTATCTATAAGATTCACTAACCTTTTAACCCATCACTCACTTTTAATCTTGGGTCGTACAATTAAATATGCACTATAGATCTATTTGGGACCACTAACATCATCAATCACCCATTCACTATTACTCTACTTTGGTATGATGGATCACACATTATTGATCAACTTAGACCTACTATATTTTTCAATCATTGTGCACCATTGGATCTTTGATACATGATCAAACATGCATCATCATATCTTTAGGAACATTTGAATTTGAATGGATATTTCACAAGGCCCAAATTTGATATTCACATGTATATTCCACTTTGTAAGTTTAACTTTAAATCTTTATATCTTGAGATAACAAGCTCATCAAGATAATGAATTTGTAGAGAATGATCTAGGCATGAATAAATTCATGTCCATGTGATCCTTTGGCTCTGAGAGGCTTTCCAAGTGAATTTATTAAATTCAAAATCAAGGTGACCCATCCATTTCTGCATGATGTCTTGTTAATGGTCTAGTTTCTTTAGGCTATTTTAAGTCATTTATTAATAATTCATTTCAATTAGGACTCTGCTTAGCTAATCTATCTAGGAAAAATCTTGGCATGTGGGAAAAAAGTGGGTAACATTTCTAGTGATTCATCTGGCTTGACTAGCCTGCTAGTCATGGAACCTAGAATTTGATCAAGCTTGATCACAATGACTAGACAAATGAATTATTACTTACAATAATGATTTTACCTAACTCATATAAATAATTTGGAATAATGAGACACATAAAAAAAAATGAAATCAACAAAACACACCAAATAACTACCTAAAAAACATTAAAAAATAACAAACAAAGTAATGTGCAAGAGCACTTGGAGGTAAAGACAGACCTATCTACCTATGTACAAAGATCATGAGATAAAACTAGTAGTATAATTAAAGATACCTCCCATTAATAGGGATGGGAAGTCTCTCTCCATTAAACTTAGCAAGATCAAAGGAGTTACTTTCTTTTCAAACTATGATGACATAAGGTCCACTCCAAAGACTGTCAAACTTATAGCGCTTTCTTGATTTTGCACAGTCCTCATCCTATTTAAGGACTATATCACCTTGTTAGAATGTATTTTAGGAATATATATTATCAAATGACCTCTTTACTTGGTATTAATTGGACCACATGATGTACATAATAGTGTCCCTTATCTCCTTTAGCTGTCTCAATTCATTTAACCTTGTTTGCATAGTATCATCCTCAAAGAGCTCAAGTTGGTGTGTAAGCTCTAATACTAGTAATTCAAGAGAAATAGGAATCTTAGTTTCTTTCCCATACACAAAAATTTATGGGGAGTGTTCAGTATCTTTTTTAGGTACCACTCTATCTACCCATTTGGAAATCCTCAATCTAGTATGCCACTCCCTTTGATTATCCTCCATAGTTCTTGTGATATTCTTCAACAAGTTCTTATTTATGGACTCTACTAGTCAGTTGACCTATGGGTTATAGTTCGAGGATGCCTTGAGATAAATTATATGTAAAAGAGCCCATGTGCATGATTTTTTACTACTAAATGCCAATGTATTATCATCAATGATTGTATAAAGCACACCAAATATGGTCACAAGGCTATCATAAAAGTCCAAAATAGAAACTTCATTAGCTTCCTTGAGGGCATTTAATTCAACCCATCTTGTAAATTAGTTTGTATCTATAATTATCCATTTATGTCTTTTTCTTTTATGGGTGTGTATCAATCCTATGAAATTTAAGCCCTATTACATTAAAGGTTATTCTACTTATATTGGATGTAAGGGAAGGGTAGCTAGTTTATGCTTGCAGATAAACATTACACATTTTGGGCATTTCCTTACCAAAGAGTGTGAATATAAAAACATTATGTGCCAAATGTACCTATATATAATTATCTTAAAGGCCATGGTATTGGTATCAAAATACCCACCAGCTAGACCATCATGGAACTATTTAGTAGCTTGTCTACTTGGCATGATTTGACACACCTCAAAAGTATGCCTCCTATGTCTCTCTTGAAAAGTAATCCACATAACAAGAAATAAGGTATAATATACAACCTAAATTGTGTTATTTTATCTCTATCTATCCCCATAGGACATTGTCTTAATTTAATAAATCTAATCATATTATGTGTCTAACTAAAAGGTGTGTTGTCTGCATCTGTTTATTGGTTGTCATGAACTACCAACACTTGGTATTTAACTTATTTTACCTATACTAAAAGGTGATCACAAAAACCTAAACCACTTAAAAGCTTTGTAAATCTAACCTCAATTTCATAATCCATGTATTTTTTCATCCATCTAGCTCTTTTCTCATTGAGGTCTTTGTTGAGTATAAACTCTTTAATACTTGGGTGTACCACCATAAGAATGATCTTAATATTGGATACCATGTGCCTAAACTTATTCAAACCTCTCAATACTAAAATCACATGTTTCTATACAAATATATACCTCTCCTCATACCCTTCTAAGGCTTGACTGAAGAAATCAATAGGTTGTTATAGACCTTGATCATTCTGTTGCATCAACATGGCAGATATTACATCCAATGAAGATAAATTATACAAGTAGAATTCCTTGTTAAAATTGGGATTAAAAAGTGTAGGGGCATGAGATATGGCATCTTTTATGGCCTCAAAACTCTTTTTACCTTCTTTGGTCCATGTAAACTCACATTTTATTAACATGTGAGTAAGAGGCTTGACTAGCTCTGTAAAGCCTAGGATAAACTTTCTTATAAAATTAATCTTTCCCAAGAAACTCTGTAGACCCTTCTTATTCTTTGGAAAGGGTAAGGATAAGATAGACTTAAATATTTTAGGTTCTTTGAAAATAACATCCTTGGACACTAAATGAACCAATAATCTACCCTCATGAACATAAAATATACATTTTTTAGGATTCAATGATACACCAAATTCTCTATATCTTTTAAATACTAACCTAAAGTGAGCAATGTGATTAGTTGGGTCCTTTGATAAAATAGTGACATCATCTAGGTATATGAGCACCTTATCATTGATTAAACCATCAAAGGCAACATCCATTTCTATTTCAAAAGTTTCCCCAACATTTGATAATCCAAAGGGCATTTTAATGTATGCATAAGTTCCCCACTTTATGGTGAAGTTAGTCTTATACCTATATTCTTCCTTGACCATAATCTCATTATAACCATAGTATCCTTTAATCAAAGATAATCTTTGAGAACCTACCACCTTTTAAAGAATTTGATCCATTAAGGGTAGTGGGTAATGGTATTTTAGGGACACCTTATTGAGGTCCCTAAAGTCAACACATAAATGTATTTCCCCATTCTTCTTCCTCACTTTCACAATTTTTTCCACCCATGAGGAATGTTTAATGAGGAATATTATCTTAGATTAAATCAACTTAAATATCTCCCTTCTCATCAACTCCTCCACTTTTGGATTGATAGGCCTTTATTTCTACCTAAATGGTTTTGCCTTACTCTCTAGTTTAATGATATGTTGCGTAAGTTTAGGATCAAACCTTAAAATACTTATATTCATAATAAAATACATTAGATAATTACTGGCATAAAGTAATGAATTCATCTCTCCCTTTTATTGTTTTAATCTTTCCTAACTTCAACAATTTATCTTTAAAGATTTTTATCCTTTCATAATGTTCCTCCTTGGTTGAGATACATGCCTTACCTCTTCTCACTTGGTCATATTCATTGAAGATGCTTTCCAATTTCATAGGCCCCTTAGGTATCTTGTTAGATATTAGTTGTACTATCTAATCATCACACTAATGTTAAAATTTTTTATTCTTGTTGTATAATTCTACCTCCTACATTAGAAAACATATAATTTGATCATCATTGTCAAACACCTACCAACTCACCTCATTATCAGGTATAACTAGTTTGTATATGACCTTGATATTGTCTTGACACTAGTTGCATTTGACTCCTATAATCTCATACTGAGCTCCAATGGATGCAAGCCTATCTGCATGTTGATTTTCATCTCTTGGTATGGACTATATATTGAATGCCAAAAATTCCTCCATGATATTCCATACAAGATGCTTTTAAGATTTCAAATGATGATTCTTGACTACACAAATCCCTCTCAATTGTTACACAAGAAAATCACAATCACCTTTGAATTGAATAAGTTTGACACCTCTTTAAATTTCATCTTACAAACCATGCAGAAGGACTTCATATTTAGCTATGTTTGAAGTGTAACTAAATTTAAATCTTGTAGCTTAATAGTACTTATAATCTAAGGGTGAAACTAACATGGCTCTAGTTCTACTACCATTATTTAACCTTGATCCATCAAATAATAAAGTCTATAAACCATATTCCTCTTGAGTAGTATGAGTTAATAAAGATATAAAAGCACCCTCCTCATGCATACAATACACCCCTAAATCTGATTTTTCAATATTACTATAGGGATCAAATCCATGATTGTCAACTACCCATTCATCTAGGTACAAGTCTGAAATGCCTTCAAGATGATCATGAGGCTCTTGCTCACTAACATTTTCAACCTCTTAAAATATGGTACAATTGACATTTTCAAGGATAGGCATGTAGGGATTTAGGTGGAACCTAGAGATAGGTTATAACCTAACAGTGACCCTAGTCCTATATTTGGTCCTAAAAACCATGGATGACTAGTTAGAGGAAAAATAATCCCCAATTTTTGTATTAAAGTCCCTAGATAGGAATATGAAAAAATGTGGGGGTAGGTCTACAACCATTACATCCTGAGTGATGACATAATTTGGGTAGGATAACAATGTGATATTAAGACCTTTCAAGATACCTATTATTTTAGTGGGGGAACCATCTAAATGGAGAACACCTTTTTTCATTAAGAACATACTTAAGCTCAATCTTATCGACTATGGCTTTAAGCATAACTGAGGTTGAAGATCTTGAATCTATCATTAAATTGTGCACTAAAAAGTCCCCTATGATGAATGATAAATAGAATAGAGGGGGTTTGACAACCTTGGGGAAATGAAAAACATTATGAACTTGACTTTGACTAGGAACTTGAATTTAACTAGGTTGATTGTTATTAGTAAAAACAATGTTCACCTTATCAACTATCTTTTTCACATGAGAAATTTTGGAGAGATATTTCTAAAGGATCTCTTTATATCTTGGAATATATAGATAATCATACATAGACATAGTGATGTTAGCCTTTTTCACATGATATACAATATTGAAAGGAATACTAGTGCCTTTGAATTGCACCTTGGAAGTAGAAGTATCACTTGGCACTTGAGTGACATGAGGAACAAAAAGAGACTTCTATTAATACCTATGATGTTGAGGTAATTTTTGAGGTGCAAGAGATTTATAATCTATATCTAAAGTGGTAGGATACTGACTAACTTATGGAGATCTTGAAGAAGCCTTTGGCTACCCCAAATTATCATCCAACATCCTCTTTTTAGACCTTATTCAGGATATAATTGATTCATCTTCCCTTTATGTAATCTTACCCATGTTTAATGCTACATGCTCAAACATATTCTCCCCTTCTTTAAATTTTGTGCACATGGTGTCAGTTAGTGCCTTATCCATGTTCCCTTGCTATTAAATTAGAACTTCTGATGTTGTTATGGTAGGTATGTTATTTTGATTCATTGAGGGGCCTCATGGTGAAGGAGACATTATCTCATGGCCTTCGAATGAAGAATCATGCTATCAACTAGGATACTGATACATTTCTCCACTTGTATCCATTACCATCTCATTAGACTTCCCCTTCATTTCCATTGACCCTCTTGAGCAAGGTTATTTTGTGTAGGGACCAAGGCTCTTGATCTACTTGTAGCCATAGGATTGTAACCATTATGAGATCTTATTTGAGTAATTTGGCCTTAGGATTGTTAATTTGATGGATAAGTGGGTATATTATCAAATTGAGTAGGGTATTGGGAATGGAAGGGCCTTGGTATGGACTATATGAAGTTTGTTGTTGTCTTTATATAACCACTAGCTTATTATTTTGTGCTTTCAACAACCTCTCAATCCTTGAAAATTTATCCACTTGACTATCATCAAGTTGAGATTAATTGTTTGGAGTGGGAAATGGAGTAATGGTAGGTGTGGTTGGATGAAACTTAGGAAAAAGTGGCATGAGAGGTCTTGGCATGTGTTTCCCTACTTGTATCAAACAATTTTTTGCCCTTATAGATATCTCATAAGCTTTGCACAGAGTTGTCCCACCCATATAATTGATCATGACTGTAATGTTTGAATTTAATGATCTCAAATATTAAAAAAACATAATTGGGTGTGGTTTTAATGATAATAAGGATCATATCCTAAGTCTTTTGTAATCTATAGTTGAAATCAACCATAGATTCTTGGGATTCAATTTTGATTAAGGTGAGTTATTCATTAAGTGACACGTGGTCACTTCTATCCTCAAAATGTTTACATAGGCACTCACCAAACTCATCCCAGGTATTGATTAAGGTAGGATTTAGACCCCTATACCATTGTAAGGCTTTACATTTCAAGTATGTGGTTAGTACTCTCATGGTTATATTCTCTTGCATAATGTTATGCATTGAGCAAAGGTTTTCAATGTTAGCTATGTGCTCTACAAGAGTCATAGAGGGATACCACCATTTAAAGGTATAAAATCTTGCAACTTAGGCCTTACCATTTTTATTTGGTTTGGTGAACTTTTAGTGGATTGAGTATGAGCATAATTTACAAATTTTGAAGATGTGAGAGAATTAAGGGGTGATAGGTTGGGGTTTTAAATAGGTACCCTCTTCCTCCTTACAATATCTAAAGGAAATTCAATGAGATAAAATTTCTTAGCTTTTGAATTAGACCTAGTCGAGATTTGGTGTATGAATTTGTCCTCCAATCTACTAATGACTACTCCAAGAATTTCAAATGTCCTTCCACACTTTCAATCTATCAAAATTTGATGTATATATACCTTGATTAAATTACCACTAGGCATGTCAAAACTATTGGAGACTTAGGTTACACCCTAGTTGAGAAAAGGATTATTCAGGTCCTCTTGCTCAAACCTAGTCCAACATGGGAATGACCCTAGGTTCTGGGTCACCTAATCTTGGGTCAGACCTCTATGATTTTTAATGAAGTTAGATCCTTAGATATGACAATTTTAATCTCTATTATTAAAACTCAATCTATTGGAATGAAAAGATGAGAAAATAAATGAATGAAAACCTACTTTAAGTGTGGTGATGTACCAAATGTTCAATGATCTACTCTCAACTTGGATATGTTCATGACTACTAATGAATCCAATGGGAAAAAGGATTGATAAAACTATATCATAGGGTTAAAAACATGAGTATTTAGTATGAAGTTTTAAAATATACCTAAAAATTTAAGGATAGAAAGAGATAGGTCTATGGAAGACACTATAGACTTACGACACTTAAGAGAAACCTCACTAGCTAACACTTCACACAACCTGTAAGAAACTAGTAATATTAAAGAAAGGTACATGAAGGACCTATAGATGCTGAATAGATAACATACATTCTATAAATAAAAATTCAATGAAACATACTTATTAAAAATATAAAATTATCTTATATTGCTTCAAAGAGTTACATAGTGATTTTAGTAGAGGTTTGTTATACCCAACTGAGGGATGATAATCAAGAGCTCAATGTCTACATTTATAGGAAGAAATAAAAGCTAGAGAGGGAAAATTTTGGTGTTTAAGGGGTCATTAATGATATAAAATCCAATTAAAACAATATTTATAACCACCCTTTATTTATTCTCCTTAAAAAATCTTAATTGATTAGGGCCACCTCAAAAAAATGTTACAACAATTATACCATTCCTTCTCCCACTTCTCCCTTCATTGATGATTATTAAATGTTCTTAATGGTGATGTTTGATCCTAAAATATCTGATATATTTAAATTAAATCATATTTTGACCTCCAGTCAAAGTCTCATAACTTTGACCTTTAATTTTGACCACTAATATTGATATGGGTCTTTGAGATTTTAACACCTTCAACCTTCATCACCGGCCATAGATTTATGATCTACATTAAATGTACACTTCTAGATTTACTTTGTCATGAACCATTGATATTTATCTATAAGATTGAACATGATCCATAGATCTTCTATTAGTTTAACATGGTTGAGACATTTTCCACCCACACATTTGTCTTTGAAATTCATTGACCTTTTGACCCATTTCTTGTCATTGATCTTGGGTCGCATGATTAAATGTGCACTATAGATCTATTTGGGCCCACTAACATCATTTATTTCCCACTCACCATTGATGTACTTTGGTATGATGGATTATGCATCATTAATCAACTTGGACCCACTGGCTTTGTCAGTTTCCACACCACACACCATTGGATCTTTGATGCATAATCAAACACGCACCATTGGATCTTTAGGAAAATTTGAATTCAAATATCTATTTCATGAGGCCCAAATTTTATGTTTGCATACACATCTCACTCTCTATGTTCAAATTTAAAGATTTATATTTTGAGATAATAATCTCATCAAGATATGAAATTCATAGAGCATGATCTAGGAATGAAGAACTTTATGTTCATGTGATCTTTTGGATTTGAGAGGATTTCCAAGTGAATTTATTAAATGCAAAATCAAGCTAACCCATACATTTTTTCATGATGTCCTATTGATGATTTAGTTCTTTTAGGCTTACTCAAGTCATTTGTTGATCATCCATTTCAATCAAGACTCTACTTAGCTGATCTATCAAGGCAAAAGCTTTGTACATGGGATAAAAGTGGCCAATAACTATTAAACATCAGAGTAAGTTTCTATCAAAAAATATTTTAAATAGATCATTACCAATGATGACATATTGAAGAGAGTTTCATTATAGTTTGTGCTTATCAATATTTATAAAAGTATCTGGTGTAATATATTTATTCAGAAAGTTATTTAAGTTAGAGAACCATTAATATGGTGTCAAATTGCATGTGGTAACTTGGAATATTAGATCAATAATGTCTGCATGGGATATTGATGAATATTTTAATTATATAACTATAAATAGAACTTGTTTTACATCCATATTGATGGGGATTAATGATGTGGAACTTTCCATTATATCATCATGATGGTTATCTTTGTGTGGGATGTTCTCAATAGATAAATCATTAAACTGATCTTGTAGACATTAAACCATGTTCTTGTAAAGAATCAAGTGTTATTATTTTGTTTGGTAAACATGTATAATTTGATTGATAATTAATTAGGCTTCCCCATAAATTTTGAGTTATTTATAACCTTAGTCCTATAAAGTAGTCAATTTATGTCTTGAATACCTAATCTCACCATGGATACCCTTCTATATCTCTTAAGGTGTCAAGGAAATCTAAAATGAACCATTGGTCATCAAGTCAAGATAGTAGGTCAAGTGTTTTATCATGTCAAAAAAACACCATAGTGTCCATCTAATCACCCTTTTTTAGTTTTTTCAAGTGATCTCCTTATTTTTAGTCATGTATAAGGGTCCATTATAGGACATAAGATGGTCGTAATGGTACAAATTTGCTCAATATGAAGATGACCAAATGTTATAATTTATACCCTATCATGAATCCATCTAGTATGTTGAATATCTACAAGGTATGGCTTGATCATAGGGGTTAAGGTTTTTAAAATAAGTATATGGTAGATTTTTTTATATCTTTAACATGTTTTAAGGCCTCTTAATAGATAATAAGGTAACCCTTATTTTCAATTTCACTTGAGATCATGTGTTTCTTTCAAAAGGGCTATTTTACCATAAAATGATGCTAGTTTGATCCCAAAACACCACTAAGACCATTAATCATGCATTTAAGGGTTCCTATGATCACCATATTGTCATTATTAAATGGTTTTATATTTAAAGGGTGTCTTCTCAAATATCAAAATACTTTATTGTCCACTAAATGGGCCCACATGTGGGAGATAAAGGAAATTCAACTTATCCATATATAATTCATTGTGTGAAATGCATTTTGAACCCTATTTTACCTCATCCTACCTACCAATAATTATTAATGGTTTTAAAACCAAAGAAAATGTAGGAAACTAGTGTATTTAGGATTTTTTAAGCAATTACAGATCTGTAAAATAAATATATGGTCATATATATATATATATATATATATATATATATATAGAGAGAGAGAGAGAGAGAGAGAGAGAGAGGAGAGTTAGTATAGACATTAATTGAGATAATCCAGGTGTTTTAATCTAATAAGAGCCAAAAATTGATCCATTTATTCCATGAAGCTCTTTGGTAGCCTTAGACAACCAATCAGGTTCCTACTCAGTACAAAAATGAGATATAATATGATGACTCCATCTCTTGCTCAAAGGAATGTTGTATAATGGCCTTAAAATACTAGGCATTTATTTCCATATATATCCATTATGCTTCATGAACAAATTTTAAGAACTCAAGGCAGTCAAACTAGCCTTCTACATCTATACAAGGTCAAAAATTAAATGATTTTAGTGCATTATTATCCTATTTGATGAAGTAAATGACTATACAAGTCTTATATAGGTCCTCAAGGTCCTTATATTTCATTATCCACCCCTATTTCACATGTTTGAGCCTATGGGAGTAAGAAACACCCAAGTTATCACTAGGTATAGACTATAGACAAGTTTCCATTGATGAAGAAGGATCTTCAGTGTACATATTTGAGAATGAATAATGGTTTGAGGTTTGATGATGGTTCCCTAAATTTTTCTTGATATTATTTCCTTATTATTACAAATGTAATGTTTAAATGTACCTTAATCTCTCCCAATATGTTGCTTTTAAATGAGTATGACTGTGTAGTTAGACTTCTTTGCAAGGAAGAATAGAGTATTTCATGATGGTGACTATTGAATGTCATCAAAACACCATAGAGGCAGAAAATGAGTGTTTTATTCATATGTAAAGTCCTTATTTTTGTATTATTATACCTAATTATATACCTCACAATAATTAAACCATGAAATAGCCCTCAAACATCTTCATAAACCTATTTAGTAGAAGTTAAGGTTTATTAGCAGAAATTGAGGTTTTCATAGAATCCTAGGTTCTCATTTCTCACTCCATATGTTTGATTGATGAACTCCAAATGTCTTGCCTTATTGATTATGTGAACAAAGGGTGTTTAAGGTCCCTATAGGTGGTCTTAAACATGAATCAAAAATCCTTATGTCTTCTCTTAAAAAGTATCTATTGTGTGATGGTTCATCAAGTTATTTCACCTTTAATAAGTCTTAATTTCTAAACTTATAACTCCATGAAGTACTATTACCATCAACTACAAGTTTAATCCTCTCTTCCTAATCCCAAGGCATGAAAAAAGGCCTAATACTACACAGTGCTATTAAAATCCATTGAAATATGATAAGAAGATTTTATACAAGCATGGATGTTATCCAAAAGTTATGACCACCTATAGGAAGATAACTTAAAACCAAACTTTAGAAGTTTTCAAAACCATCATATACAATTGAGTCTCAAAAATCAAAGAAGGTTCATAGAATATGAATATGGATATCCTAAAATAGTGTGATTTAGATTCAAAGAGGGCCACTGAGATCTAAAACATGACATGAAAGCACTCTTTTCAGTCAAGGACCTACTCAAATACCCTTGATTGTCAATATACCTAAACCACTACATAAAAGACCATTGATAGTCCATATCCAACCTTGAATATGAGACTTAATATGCCATAAAGGAGAGAAATTAGACTAAGATGATGGTCATAGAATAGAGATCATGTTGTCAAGGACAAAGAGTCTAAAGATATGACCATGAAAAAATGGGTCAAGGATGTATGGTGAGATAGATTTATTTAGTCAGTATAGAGTGCATGAATGGAGTTAATGAAAATGTCAAAAATAATGTAAAATGGAATCCCAAGGTGATGATGAAATATGTATCCCTCACGACCTCATATGATGGTGATACTAGTTTATGGTGATTGTCTTGTCTAAGTTGGACATCTAAGACACATAGGCCTATCTTGACTGTGTAAGACCTGATAATAGAGTTAAGGAGCAAAAAACTCAAAGGATATAGCCAAAATTTAAAATATTTTGCCTAATCCTTAACTCCATTACTATAAATAGCTAAAAGATACTACTTAGATCTTCATCACCAAATATTTCAAGCATCTTCACTAGACATTGATGCTTAAGGTAGATTTAAGAGAGAGAAGTATTGAGATGATGGTTTGTGAAGATAAGGAAAATTTTAAAAGGTAGAGACTATACTAAAGAGGATTTTATGATAAAATTGAGGCTACAAATTTACATATAGGTGACTTGAGGACCTAAAACCCAGTCTAAGCTTATAAGGCCTAAAACCACCATAAACCCTTAAGACCCCATCCTCACCTTAGTGGCAGATCCAAAACACCCCAAATTTATTTAAGACATAGTAAGGTTTATAATGTTTATATGGGTCTTGAAGGAGGTTTTTAAATTAAGGGAATGCAAAAAAAAAGTCCAATATGGTCTTAACACCTTACTGAGCTCTAATGTCCTAAGTAGACATGTCAAACTACCAACTCAGACTCTCATATCTCACATGGAATGAATACTCAAACCAAATTATCTTATGGGTAGTTATTAACCCATATTCACTCAATATTCATGGAGGAAAGATTGTGATTCAAGGGCCTAACTTTATGAACATACATTAACATTGTAACCTACACAAAATGCCTAGTAATGAGCTTGAAGGCCACCAACCTTCACTCATATCTCACTATATAATATGCATGGGACTAGGATATTTGAAGGGGTATATGTTAAATATGTTTATGATTTTTTTTTATGGTTTATAAGTCTATAATCTATGAACCATTATTAAGATGGTAAACCTCTAAAACCCTCTCTAAATGAACACTCAGATCTGATGAGGAAACTTCATCTTCAAATGCATCTAAATGAATAAGTTGAGATATGAAATTATCTTAATGGTATTCCCAAATCACATAAGCACCCAAAAGGTCTAATAGCTAGCATGTGTAAGATTTGTAGTCTACAAATTAGGCCTAAAAGAGATACTCTAAGCCTATATGCAAGATATTGAAAGGAGTCTACACATCCATTATGTTTCTAATGAGGGATATGGACCTATATGTCTCAAAAAACCATGTAATGGCCACTTAAAAGGGTATCTATGTCAAATAATCACTTCCAAACATTTACAGGTGCTTAATTAGAGGATTGTGCATTCATAAAGAAGAGTTAAGCGACTCACTCAATCCAACATAAGCGATCTAGGGGACCCAAAGGGTGGATTTAATATTATCAAGGGTGGTTAAGTGATTCATAGCTCTAGTTTGGATTCAAAATTTGGAATTTATACCTTTAGTCCTATTTGTTTAACACCTCTCTCAAGGCATTGTTACTTGAAGATTGGAACAAAGGATAAAAAGGGATTAGATAACACCTCAAACCACCATGGAGTTGTTTTTCAAGGATTTTTATAGTTGTGATCAATATTTATTTGCATAAGAGAGGTTAGACATGGTCATTTTGGCCTAAAAATGCATTGTGGGTGCACATAATGCACCATTCTCACTCAAGGAGCAACTTTATGAGGTCATAACTCTAAAAAATAGTATCATGGGGAGATAATCACTTTGAAAGAGTTGAGGGGCCTTCTGTAGAAGAGATTAGTGGAATTGGTTCATATTTAAGAGCCTAACCTTTAAGAATTATTGATAAGAACCCAAACCATCTTAATCTTCCCTAAATCCTAATAGTGAATGGATGGAGAATATATTGAATAATTTGTATCCAATTGTTTTGGGAAGGTTTGGTAAACAATTAAATCTCATATTAAACTCTTAAGAGATTCCATCCATGGTACTAGTTTGTATGGACTATTGTACAAACACCCTAGAAACTTTTTTTTAAGGTTTAGTGATGTTTTTATGGTACATAACTTGATGGAGAGTTGAAAATAATTTAATAAGGTACTTTGAGGCATATTTCACCTCCTAAAATCATGAAACACTCATAATTCTACTTGGAAATACTCATAAAGGCCCGTGCCAAATAGGTTGTCTAGATGTGTTAAAATGAGGTGGCTTAGTCACCTTGGTAAGGTAGAGCTATAGGTGTCAGTTGATTAGAGAGCCTAAGTATTGGTATATTATGTTTTTTCAATCTTGAATTAGGCTCACTCAATTATCTTGAAGGTTTATTTTAATCCTCATATCCATCCAAATAATGAGTAGTCAAGAGACTAGACTACTTGTCTAACAAGCCTACTTAACCAGTAAAGGGAGGAATTCATGGGTGTAGAGGGATGGAAAATAAGTTATTTCAAGTCATGAAACATATATAACTACCTCATGAGGTGATTATACCCATCTCTTATCTACCATGAAGGTTGGGGTAGTTTTCTAAATCATGTTGACATCCAAGAAGGAGGTGGCTACTAAATGCTTCATGGAAGGGCCTAATTAAATAGATTCAATGATTTGTAACTATCATAAGGATATGTAATTGACTATGATTGGAATTCAAATATTCTTCATGGGTTCAAACTTGGCTAAAAATAGACTTTAATACCCAAAAATGTTCATTAAAGACACCAATCGACCTAGGCAATGCATAGAGAAGGAATTGTGACCATTATGAACTATTCATGAAAATTATACACCAATATTATTATTTTATCTCTTGATCATGCCTTATAAATTTAGGACTTTAGTCCATTTTATCTATCCTTTGATTAGGTATGATAAGACTCTGCCAAATTATATATTGCAACCTCTTTGAATCAATAAATAATGACTATTTTTTAGGTTAATTTTATATCATTATTGTTTATATGTTTGTTGATTTTAAAAAGTGTGAATATCATTCTCCTTTGTATATCCTTTCTTTCACCTAGTTTCTAGAATGTTATCCTATGTAGGTCATGTGATATGCCAAAGTATTGGTAGGTATGTTGAATAGTAAGTTGGTTGATAATTCCTTAAATAGACCTCTTGTCCATTACATTCAAGTTTTATACATGTAGCATATCCTTTACATGAAATAATCATGCTTAAGAGTTAATTATAA
Source organism: Torreya grandis (assembly GCA_037957365.1). Classification (NCBI taxonomy): domain Eukaryota; kingdom Viridiplantae; phylum Streptophyta; class Pinopsida; order Cupressales; family Taxaceae; genus Torreya; species Torreya grandis. Next base: position 2,734,562 of record JARHVA010002111.1, read on the forward strand.
ATCTTGTTTTAGTCATTAGTTTTTACTTAATTCATAAAGTGTTGATTAAATATCAATTAGAGTGGATAGATCAATATTAGTGCATCAACTCATTAGTTTAGGTTTCTTTCATGCATTTATTATCTCTTTTTATCCCAAAAAACCAATAGGTCCTATGAAGTGTGTTCAAATTGATGCACCGAGGAAGCTATCCCCATAAACTAGAGGTTTGGTCCTCTTATAGGTCACCTAGAACCTTCGGACCAATCCCATGTTACCCCAAACTTAGAGAGAATTGAACCATCTTCTCCTAAGGGTGAAATTTAGAGTGTTAAAATTTATGGCATGCCTAGTGGGATTGTGATTAAAGTTATTTATAAGATCCACTTATAGACTTAAATGACATCATATATCTTTAAGAACTTCATTGGTAGATCTATAATCAAGTTTCATGTAAAAAGTGGTCACAAGGTCTTCATCAAAAGATAAGGAAGCTAAGTTTATTGAGTTATCTTTGGAATTTTATAGTAGAAATAAATACCCTAGGTCTAATCCTAATCCTATACCCCTTAATTATCCACTAATTATTCTCAACCAAACACTATTGAAAACCCTACACCTATAATAGATAAACCAAGACATCAAGCCTTTATGCCCTTTAATGGTGGTAGACCCTTAAATCTGAACTAATTTGAAGACATACATGTTATTAACCTTAATATAATTCTATATTTCACAAGAGAAAACTCAACAAACCCTATGTAATATATTTTAGACATAGATAACCTATGCTTAGTTCATAATGTGACCCAAGATAATGTGTCAATGAGGTTGTTGGCCACTTCCTTGAAGGGTAAATTACTAAAATGGTATATGGGTTTAACACCTTCTATCAACACCTAAGATGAATTTGGGGAATACCTTTGAAAACATTTTGAGGATAGGAGTGGCCATTTGTCTTTAGTAGAGAAACTCCCCATAATTAAAAGGGTTCCCCAAGTGTTTATGTTAGATTTCAATTATAGGTTTCAAAAAACTTGGGATAGGATCCCCATGGTAGTCAAGCCCCCTCGTAATTATTGCTTATTATACTGCTTAAGATCCCTCAATTTTGATGTGGTAATCATGATATAGTACATGGGGAGAAACACTCTACTATATGCTTATGAGGTGTCTATAAGGGCCAAAAATTATCTAATCCAAGAAGGAAACCTTACCCCAAGACCCCTCATGCTTTTGTTCCTAGAGATTCAACCCCATATGCATACCATTGCTCCCTTACCATCACTAATCAATCATGAATAGGAAAATATCAATCAAATAGATATATTAGGAAATATTGAAGGGATATTCAAGGCATAAAAAAATAAGATACTAACCTTGGAGAGGTAGAAAATTCCATCACATAGACCTTACCAAGCATCCTATCAAGTCCCCTATCAACATTATCAATATAATAGACCTCCATATCATCCTAATCCATAAGGTCTAGGGTAGGTCACTTAGGTAAGGCCCTATAACAGCTACAACCTCAATTCTGTTAGCACCCCTAGAGAACTAATTCCAACTCAAAACAATTATGCTCAAGAGGGACAATGGCCTACTCAATGGGGGAAGTCACATGAGGTGTCATTTAGTATAACTGTATATTTTTTCCAAGATTATTTCATTCATTATAACTAAGAATCTCTAACACATGACAATCAACCTCCTATAAAACACAAGGAAGGTCCTCATATGCAACATGAAGACACTACCTTCATGAATCAAGATGATATGTTAAATAAACAAGGGATAATCAGAATTAAGGCACAATCTGAGACCACTTTTTTTAACTTACAATAAGGAGAGCACTCCTTTGAGAAAGTTAAAACTAATTAAAATGGAAGTGCAATGAAGGTAGAAAGTCCAGTTATATCCCATATAAGGGATAAAAGAAGGGTAGTTGGTGATGTTTTAGGACTTAGAAAGGAAACCCCTCTACCATCTCAAACACCTATAAAGGATACTAGTCAAGGTAAATCTTGTAAGACTCTACCAACTCATAAAATTCAAGATATGAGAGGACATAATCATATCGGTCCTTTCATACCTCAATTCACACAAACTCCAAGTAGTACTACTACTTCTAAGTCACAATCCAATGTCTCCATCTCTCACATTAGCATTTTTAATCATATGAATAAGGCCCATGTCACAATCCCCATGTGGGACACCTTTCTCATTCTAGGACAAATGAATCTCTTCCAAGAAAAGTTATCCAAACTCTATGTCTTGGATAAATAGGCAAAAAAGGTGGGTGTAGTCCTAACTAATACCAATCAGCCTCATGAGTCTCAAGCACCCAAGGTAATCAAACCCCCCTTCCATCTCTGTATCATTATAGGTGATTCCCTAGTACACAATTTTATGATAGATAGTGGGGATAGAAATTATGGCATGCCTAAGTATATAGCATATAAATAGGGGATAAATTATGAACCTAATACTAAAGGGGTCTTAAAAATAAATAGGTATCCTACTAAGACCACTGGTGTCCTTAAAGATATGAAAATTATCTTGGCTACTTGTCCTAATTTCACTATATCTCAAGATGTGGTAGTAGTTGACCTCCCTCCTTATTTTGGCTTATGCTTATCTAGGGATTTCACTATCAAGATATGGGGTTATCTCTCTTCTGACTGGTCTTATATGGTTTTTAGGACTAGGTATGAAACAAAGGTCACCATAAGGTATGAACCTATCTCTAGGTTCCACTTAGATCCTTACAAGCCTAACTTGTCTAATGTCAATTGCACTATCATAGCTGAGGATGATTTCCCTAATGACCAAGAGCCCATTGAACTTGAAGGTATATCATATTTGATCCTTGATTAATGGGAAGTAGAGAATCATGGATATGATCCATACAAGAGCATTTAGGAGGCAATTTTGTGTGTATATTTTATTCATGAATAAGGGGCTATCATACCAACTCTCACTAGTCTAAGCCAAGATCATGAAGAAGTATGTAATTTATTCTTTATTGTCTCTAGATCTAATAATAAAAGTGGGGTAGGTGTCATGATTATCTACCCTTCCAAACAAAGGTACTTTTCTACCCTAAATTTTCAATTAAGTTGTACTTGTAACACAATAGAGTATTATATCCTCATCCATGGGATGAAATGGGTAAGAAATAGAGGCATAAAACTCCTAAAATCCATGGGAGATAGTGAGATAATAGTGAAATAGGTGAGAGGGTAGAATTAAATCAAGAACCCACACTTGGAGGCATACAAACATAGGGTATAGGAACTCTTGGAGGAATTTGAGGCCTCTGACATTCCCTCCATTCCTAGAGAGGCCAATCAATATGTAGACTAGTTGGCATCCATAGGATCATAGTATGATATTCTAAGTGGGGTCAAAGACATCAGGAAGTAGTCTCAAATCAAGGTGGTATGTAGGAATTTAATTCTTGATAATGAGATGAGATAGTCAGTGTTTTAATATGAAAATTAAATTGCATATTTCTTAAAACAAGAGGCAAAATTCTGCACAAGGAACTAAGATTGTAAAAATAGTATGAGGACCAGATCATTAAATTGAGGACAAAAAAATTACCTAAGGGTTTGGTGACATTAGAAAATATATTCAATGAAGATGATAAGCTAAGGAAAGATAAAGGTAACATATCCAAAAAATAAGAGCACTATGAGAAAGTCCTCTTTATTTCAATAAATTTTTGCATAATATTGGGAACTAGAAAAGAAAAAACTAAGTATGGGTATGGTTGAAAAAACTATTTGATTGTGTGTAAGTTGAATTATAAGATTGTGAAGAGCTCTTGTTTGGATTGGGAGAATGACCTATAGATAATAAAGCATAAAATTTTATTGGGTGGATGGTTGAGGTGGTTGACCTATTGGTGGAATTTAACTCGATTATAATAGAGTAAAGATACTTGGTGCTTTGGCAGAGTTGTGGTGATAAGTTGACTCTGTGATGTAGTAGATAGTTTAATAGATTTATAATAATGATTGACCTATAAAAATAAACTCCTAGATGCACAATCTCTTGATACTGATTGTATGTCTTTCACTTCTCTTCTCCTCTTTCCTTATAGGCAAGGCAAGAGAGTTGTAACAAGGCATAAACTAGGCCTTCTAATAATAATTCATAAATGTAATGGCTCACAATAGGATTTAGACAAGTTATTTTTAGAAAAATAAGGTAGGTGAGTTTGTATGTTGGTGGTTAGAGAGGTACACCTTGACTGTCGATGGTTAAGGTGATTGTTGGTAGTCAACCTAACAATCGATGGCTGAGGGTAAAGGGTAAAAAGGGGGTGAAGGTGGTCAGGGTGACTATTGGTAGTCAACCCAACCATCATTGGTTAAGGGTAAAGGGTAAAAATTTGGTAAAGGCTAGGCTATTCTAGTTAGTCAAACTGACTATAGGTTAGGTTCAGTTAGGGGTTAGAGGGTCGAATGGTCCCCAAGGGGTCCTAAAGCTATCCAAGAGAATTATGACATTCAAAAGCATGGTGTCTATATTTTTTATGTATACATTTACCCCTTTTTATTATGTAGCTTGGAATTAACCAACTGTAAAATAAAAATAGATACTGGGCAAAGGTCCAGTTGCCCTGAGTATGGGAGGAGGTATTCCCCCTTAAACTAAGAGTTGATGAGGTAAAACCAAATTAGGGGTAGGTTTAACAAGGATGACTGTAGGTGATAATGAAGGTATATGTCAAGAAGGTGGGTTATAGGTTGGGCACTAAAGTGCAAGTAGGTGCACAAAGTGAGATAAAAGGTGTGATAGCCAAGATCATGTAAAGATGAGGTTGTCATAGTTGATAAAAATAAAGGTCAGTGCTAGGGAAAAAGTGACTAGTGTACCATATGAAAAAAATTAGGTGTGGTGGTTAGGTACACCTGTTAGTCTCCTAGACAAGTTTGATGTTTTCATGGGTATCTAAAGCAAGAAGTGCTCTCATAAACAACACAAATAGGTCAAGTGTCATAGGTATCCAAAGTAGGAAGTGCTCCTAAAAAGACACAGATAGGTTAGATAAGCATGAGGTGGCACAAGCTGAAAAGGTTCAACATGGAATTTTTTTCACTATGGTAAAAAGACCAAGAAAAAAGTGTAAAAAAATGTGTACTAGTTAGGCTAAAGTGGACGAATTGTGAGAGGATGAGGTGGTCAAGGTGGGTAGAGAATCTAGTCTCCATAGGTGGGTAAAACTAAGTTGGTTTTACTAAAAGGGGGTTTGATTAGGTGGAAAAAAAAGTGGGGCATCCTCACTATCAATGGTTAAGGTACCCAAAGGTAACTGTCAATAGTCACCTTGACCATCGATGGTCAAGGTGGAAACCCTAAAAGTCTATAAGGTAAAAGTGAGTTTTGAATCACTTTTAAAATTTCCTAGTCTTTGAATTTATGCTCTATAAATTTGGGTGAATGGTGAGCTAGTAGAGATTAATGAGGGTGATTGCTAAGGTGGAGGGTGGATTGAGGGGACTAATCAGGATGTAGGGAGCATGCAGGTGTGGATGGGGATGAGCAGGCTTATGGGTAACTCTATGGTAGTGGTCATGAAATGAGGTAGGAGATGCCATTTGTTTTGATAGCTTATCTTGATTTTATAAATGAATTGGGATTAGTATTGGTTAAAATGGTTGGGTTTGGACTAGGATGCCCTAGGTAGGGTTTTGGGGATTTTTGAGTAAATTTATGGGTAAAAATAGAAATTTATAGGGTGGGTAGGTGAAATAGGGAGTTTAGGAATGCTAGGTAGAAAAGAATAGAATTTGATTGCATTTTTAGTGGTTTTTAGGTGTGATAAGGTTTGGTAATTTCAATCATGGAATGCCCATAGTGACCGTTGATAGTTAGGCATGACTATTAATGGTTGACATCCATATAAAAATGGATGCCTATCTATCAGTGGTCATCATGACCATTGGTGGTCACTATGACCATCAGTGGTCACCTATTTTTTCAAAAAGGTTTTTTAAATAAGTGATAGAAAAAAATTTAAGGAAAAAATAATGTTTGCATGTTAGGTATGGATTGGGGGGTAGGATTAGAGGGAAAACCTAGAAAGTATCAAGTAAATGGGTAGGTTGTGTAAATAAATAGGTCAATTTATTTAGGGTAGATGATATTGGTGTAGGTGACTAAGTCATGCTTCCAACTTGGTGCAACCCAAGGAGCAGATATCGATGTATACTGAGTGTCATGTATCTTAATTGAGATCTAGGAGGGGATGATCTTAGCTAATTGGGCACACATGGAGGATGCCAGGTTGGAGGCTATGGGGAACTATTAACATGTGCCTTAAGATGCATCCAAGGTCATAGTGTTCATCAAGAGATGGGATCCTACTATGAACACCTTTATGTTGTCAATCAAGGAGATGACTATCTTTCCCAAGGACATACATAGGATCACTCAACTTTCATTTTATGTGGTAATTTGATTTATCATATAGAATGAAAGGCGCAGGATGATCACATTGAGATTTTGTATGGAGATGAGAGTGATTAGATTAGATGGTATGCTGGGGGTTCAAGTACAATGCTTTATACCAGAGGTCTCCAAAAAAGAGGAGACTCATTACCATGTTCATGATTACTGTTACATGCTTTGGGCTTCCTGATTTGAGTAGTATGAGGTTCCCTTACTTACTGTTGGGGATTCTAGTCAAGCTATTATTAGGGTGAATAGTGTTTGATTAGGTTCCTATTCTCTTAGTATAAATATACAAGGAGCTATGGGGGTTTAGATCCCATAAGAGGTATGGTATCAACATCAACCTAGTTCTACATTATTGGGCTTATAAGCACATTCAAGTATTGAGGCTAATAGGGTTGTCATGGGTAGGTTTCACATAGATTGATTTCCCTATCAACTTTATGTAGTGGAGGGGTGAATTTGATGTGATAGGTATAGGAGGAGGAACTCATGATGTGGAGTGGTTAAGGTGTACACTAGGTATACTAGTGATGGGAAATATCACATGGAGGCTTTACATATAGTATTTAGTATGGTCTGACTATAATAGGTAGACACTCTCTCTTCAGATCTATAGATGGATACTCGGTAGGTGAGATGGGGAGGTGGAGATAATTCCATTCAATAGGGTACATCGATAGTTTGGCCTAGTATAAGGTATCATAGGTCCATTCCCCAAGTATAAGAGAGAGGATTCAGAGATCCTATTACCAAATACACATCCTATTCTTACTTTGCTAGAGTATGAGGAGCTACTAGCTAGGGTAATAATAAATGATGTAGGGTTTTTAGATGGGTATATGACATGGTATCAACCCATATATGTAGGTGTAGGTATTGGTGAGGATGATGGAGGTGTGAAGTTGATGGCCATGGATCTAAATGGCCATGATAGATAGGTAGAAATGGATTTAGCCACTACATAGGGATAGGTTATAGTGATATAGGGGTATGTGGACACATTTTAGAGCCAAATTATCATACTACATGGTTAGGTTACTACCTTATAGGTTTAACTTACTACCATGATAGGGGAGAGGGATTAAGATAGGACCTCTCTAGGTTTGGTGACCTAGGAGAGGGATTTTTTAAGGTAGAGAGGAGGGGAAGTAGTATCACAATCAGGGCCACTAATTTTTACCCCCATGACATGATACCTAGCTATAATAGAGGAACTAAAATATTATGAGGCCATTATTCTGACATAGTGTCTAGATGAGCCTCGATGGGGTGAATAAAGGGCTATCTTGGTAGGTGGTGCTAGTGTGGCAACACCAAAGTAGTGGGTAGTGTCTATATCTAGATAGACAAGGATAACTAGGGTATTGGTAGGTACAAAAAGTGGGTAGGCACTAGGATCTAGTGGTGTTCCAAGAGGTAGTGGTGTCCCTGGGGCATATATATAGTTGGATTATGACATTTTATATCTCATTTTGATTCCAACCTATGAGCTGATGTGGTGAGATGTATATTTTGAGAGAGATACATGTCTATCTACTTATACACATTATTATGCAGTTTGACTCATGAGTTTATACATATGATAGTTATTTATGCTCATGTTCATCTTTTTTGATGTTGATGTTTAATACTTATGGTGTGATTTTTATATTTCTTATAGATGTTGCTTATGATATGGATGTTAGACATTAATATAGACTTAGGTAGACATGAGATGGTTTTGATTTATCATTATGCTTACGACATGCCAAATTTTAATGAGTATATACTACATTATTTTAGACCTATACATGTGGTATAAAAATGGTTGATTGTTTAAATACTCATGGATGTTGTGATATTATCATGCTTAGTATGGTTATGTTTATTGTTAATTTTTAAGATAAAAAACATGAGATAGTTTAATTTTAACAACACTATATGGGAGACTAAATAATTTTAATCAAGAGATAAACATCATCATGAAAATATCAACTAATCGTGATAGGGTAAGAAGAGGGCATGATGCTTATTCATTGAAAAGGACTAAAACAAGATCAAAGTTAGATTGGATTAATGAACATAAGACATTTAAATGCTTTGCTTGAGTATTCATTAGTTGATTAAAAATGTGTCTTGACCAAATAATGTTAAGTAAGCTCAAGAATCCCTTGCATGTAGTGTACAGGGGAGAAGGGTGAAAAATGGAACCTTTTTGTGAGACTAGCATGCCTCTTCTGTAGGTGTCCAAAAAGCCAAGATGAACAAGCCTATGCTAAAAATATATAGACTAATCAATGTGGGAAGTCTACTTATGAAATCTAGTTGTAGCTTCCACCTTATTATGTTGTTTAAGAGCCAATTATGGATTTCAAAATTAGGTTTTTTTGCCATAATTTGATGATGGGTCATTTGTTGATTGTTTTATATGGGAAGATGATCAATTAGGGAAGTTTCCATGAAATTACTATGTTTTTAACAAAACACTTTACTCAACCATCATTTAAGGGAGTGGTAAAAGCTTACTAGCTTTGTTTAATTCTTTTTGAAATCTATCCTTCGAGAGAGTAGTCCACCTTATGCTTTGGTGATTTCAAATATATTTTCATTATCTATCCTTCAAGGGAGCAGTCTATGAATGCTAGGAATGACCCATGATTGATAGTGATAATAATTTTGTTATCTTTCTTTGATATTGATTGACATAGACTTGATTATATAGGCTTGGTGATTCACCTTTATGAAGGTAAAACTAAAAGCACAAGAATATTTATTAGGTGTGAAGAGGTTTAGGTGACAATGACCATGGGGATCCATCTTGTGAAGGTATGGAAATTACCATAAGAACCATGCCATGGGTAGAGACATGATGCCTATTTTTGAAGAATGGGATATGCTAGTGATAGATAATCACATGATTCATTTATAATCAGTTTCCCCTAAACTAGGGAGATGGAATGTAGGTAGATATCAATGAATGAGTTTAAGTTAGATAAAAGGTGAGCTTGATCCTTATTAACAAAATAAAATATGTAGATATGAAGCACTAAGGGGTTTAAGTTCTGGGTGGCCTTCAAGATAAGACATCTAGCAAGCTCCTAATCCATGCTTGTGGGTTATGATATAAGGTCGAAGCCAATTGAAATAAAACGTGCCTCTTTACTTTTCTCCATATTAATGACATGTTGGTTTTCCTTTAGGATGAGGTCTTCAATGTTTAATTCTTACACTTTACGGTGATTGTTACATGCATGCTTGATGTTCTCTTGGTAGATATGGAGATGGGTAAGGGATGTTAAATGACACTCATCAAGTAGCTCAAGTTGGGCTAAATGGTGTTGATGATAATCATTCTTAGAAATAATCTCTTACAAAGATATGCGAAGAGATGGGATTTGGAATTCAAGAGGTAAGAAAACCTCTGCTCCAAAAATAAGAGAGAAATGTGTAGTACCCATAGGGGTCATAATGCTAGTATGATATGCCCATAAGGTAAAGGGGATGTGAAAATGCCAATCTCGACCAAATACATTGATTATTTTAGTTAACATGTTATTAAGAGTTTTGTTAGAATCCTCATCTTATACATTAACTTAAGGGAGATAAGGCAAGGAAAAGCTTAAATTAATATTGAATGCATCACATAAACCCTAGACTTGTTTATTTTTAAAAGGTTTACCATTTTCAGTGATGATATTGTGAGGAACATCAAAATGATAGATAACGTGATTGTTGATAAAGTTGACAATTTTTTTCACTTTAGTTGAGACTAGAGGAATAGCCTCTACCCACTTGGTAAAATAACTGGTTATGGTGATGATAGAGTGGTGTCATTTTTAGGAATGGGGATTAATTTCCCCAATGAAATCTAGACCCCATTACGAAAAGGGACAGAAATTGGTGAAAGCTCGAAGATTATGGCTAGGCACGTGATGAAAATTAGCATGTTGTTGACACTTGAGACATTTTTTCATATAATCACAATAGTATTGGCTATGTTTAGGCTAATAATAGCTAAGGAAAAGGATGAATTTAGCTACAATGAGGCCACTAAAGTTCCCTTAACAAATACTATCATGCATTTCCATGATAGTATGAGAGGATTTATGACTGCATAGGCAACAAAAGAGAAGACCATCAAAAATGAATTTGTAAAGGATTACTCCCATAATATTATAGTGAGAGGTACTCTATATAAACACTCTTTGAGAATTCCTAGAGAGGTTAGAAGGAACTATGTCAAGGTTAAGATAGTCAAAGGTTTGTTGATACCAAAGGTCAGGTTGGGTCTCCTCGACATTAAAAATGGTAGAAGAATCTAGTTTTACATAGGAAGGTTTGGTAAGTATATGGATAATGATAGATAGATTATAATTCAAAGGATAAAATAGTCTCTAAAAGGCAAGGGAAGCCATGGTGTCGATGAAATTATTAGTAGATTATGAGGATGACTGGATGCAGTATTATTTGAATGATGCTAAGAGTTCATCAACTAGTTGCTTATACTATTATAAGACATCATTATTACACTAGTAAGATCTATTGATTTGATTGACCAAAAATTGGGAGTCACCAAATATGTTTATCATTTTGAATCTTAGGTCTAAGGTAGTTTGAAGGCCTATGACTAGGGATTCATACTCAGCCATATTATTGGTACATTCAAAATAAAGATTGAAGGACAACGGGAGAGGTTCACTACCAAATGGGATAAGGATTATACTTTATCCCCCACCATGTTGACACTTTGATCCATCAAATAATATGGTGACTTGATAGGTGAAATCTTCTTGAGAGAGGGCCATGATGGACTCATCAAAGAACTCAAGAGGAAGAGGCTGGTTTTCTACTAAAGATGCCTCAACCAATTTGTTGTCAATGACTTTCCCTTTAATTTAATTTGGTCATAAGAACTCAAGGTCAAAATTTCATAAGATCATGAGCCGCTTGGCCATATGTTGGTTTTGGTATGGCTTGAAGTGCATGTACTTGAGTGGGTCAGTGTTGGTTATAACATAGGTTTTATAGTTAAGAAGGTAGTGGCAAAGTTTGGTGGCCATGAATACTAAAGATAATTAGACATTATTGTTATGGGTATAGCAAGTATCATACTCTACAAGTGTGTGTCTAATGTAGTAGATGGCTTGATCTCTATGTTATTCATCTCTATGAACTAGCATTACCCCTAGAGAATGGTTTGTGGTAGAGATATATAGGTAGAAAGGTTGGTCATCCTTGGGAGGGATGAGAATAAGTGGTGACAAAAGGTACTATTTGAGTGAATAAAAGGCCTTTTGATATTTGATATTATAACTAAAAGATATATCCTTCTTTAGAAGGTGGTAGAAGGGTTGGCACCAATCCATAAGTTGGGAGATAAAATGATGGATGGATTGAATATTTCTTTGCAAGATATGGAGTTGTTTAAGGTTTGTGGGAAGAAGCATGTTAAGGATGAATTTTATTTTTGGAGGATTGACTTATATTCTATGAAGGGAGACAATAAAGCTGAGAAGATTTCTTGACAAGACCCCAAAAATGCAATTCTTTGGGTTAAGGTAGATATAGTAATGGACAAGTCACTCAAATATGATCTTAATAATAACTAAGTGATCTTTTCAAAGTTTTGATTTTTCAAGAAGGTCATCCACATATTCCTTGACAATCTTATGGATAAGGTCATAGAAGATATAGGCCATGGCATTCTAGTAGGTTGCACTAGTATTATTTATTCTAAAAGGCATGAATCTATAGTGGAAGGTTCCCAAGGGGTAGTAAAGGAAATTTTATGCTGATCTTTTGGAACATTTATGATTTGATTATATCCCAAGAATCTATCCATGAAAGATAACATCTCATGGTAAACTATAAGATAAACAAGTTGGTTGATGATTGATAGTGGAAATTCATATTTAGGTTAATTGAGGTTGATGTCATGAAAGTAATGCATAGATCCCTTATGGCTTTGGTGATAGGTATAACATTTGAGACCCATTGGGGGTAGTCAATGGGTTGAATTAAATTGATAGATAAGAGACACTAAAGCTCTTTTTTGACAAGGGCTATATATGGGTGCATGCATCAAAGTTTATACTTAATAGGCTTAGCATCATAATTGGTGACTATGTTATGGGTATAAATATCTAGGTCAATTCTAGGTATGTCTCTATAAGACCAAGAAAAGGCTATGTGATGGTCTTAGAGGAAAGAAGGGAAGTTTTGAAGTTCCTTGAAAGTTAGCGATTAGCCATGTTTGATAATGTGGGGGTTATCTAGAGTACCCAAGTTGATATCCATAGTGGATTCATTCAACATGGTTAAGGTCTTGAGAGGAAGGGATCTATGGATTGAAGATTATAGGGCACCAAGATAGGTGAGAATAGAATCATCATCTTGGCGTTGAATAGTGTTAATGGTAGGAGAGTCTTCTCCTATCATCTTAGGATAGGTCAAAGGGATGGTTATGATCACCCTTTAATTTTGATAAGTAATGGGTCTAAGGCTTATCATGATGAAAAAAAGTAAGGTGGAGTAATGTCATCATCCTCACATGCAAGTGGAGGTAAGGTCAGTGAGGGAAGGGCATCTGATTCAAGAATGGTAACAACATGTTGTTTATATTTCTTCTTATTAGGTAAGATGAAACCAAGTTCATGCTTCTTGTGTGTCTTCCTAGATGTGATGATGACCAATTCATTTGGGCCATGCTCATACCATCCAAGATCGAAGCCTTTCTAAGCACATCGATGGAGGTATGTCTTGGCAAAGTTTGGTATATCTAGGTAAGAAAAAATAGCAGTGAGTGGTTAGGGTAGAAAAGATGTGGTATAAACACTGAGGGATTTGTTAAGTCCCCCATAGATAAAATGGGTTTGATAGTGGGGAGATCTGAGTAGTAGGGAAAGTGTCAATTGGTGGCTGGTGAGTTGTCCATACTCGTGAGTAGTAGGGAAAGTGATAAGGGATAAAAGGTGATACTCCCCTAATGAAAGGTGATGGAATGTTGATTCCAAATGGTCCATGGTGTGGATTTAGTTAGAAGGGATAGAATAACCAGTCGATGCCTCATTGATTGAAGGGGATATGATATCTACTTTAGTGGTTGAAGGTTGCATTTTAGCTACTGAGGGTATGTTGGATGGGGGTATGAGGACATCATTAGGGAGATAGGTCATGTTTCATGTTAAGAAATTACTTGGGTCAGCTTGGATGGTGGTGACTTAGCATTCATGCTCAAATTTAATGTAACAATGGAGGGTAGAGGGAATATAACCCATGAAGTGAATCCAAAGTTTTCCCAATAAGACATTATATTGGAATTCACCTTATACAACATAGAAAAGTTTAGGGAGCATGCGAGGTCCTAAATGGATTTGAAGGATGATAGTTCTCAAGGTAGAAACCATGGTATCATTAAAGGAATAAAGGATGGCTGAATATTTAGACATGATATTATCTGTCAAGTTGAGTTTGTTGTAGGCATGAGAGGAGATGGTGTTAATGCTATGTCCCCCATCAATCATGACCCATTTTATGTGGGTTTAGTTTATGTAAGAAATAATAAAGAGAGGGGGATCTAGGTCTTTGGGTTAAATGGAAGGTATTTCCAAGTCCTTGAAGGTAACACAGTTGTAAATTTGAAGGGCACCAATAAAGGATTCTAGAGGTTAGGGGTCCTTGAGTTGAACCTTAATGGATTCTAAAGCCTCTATTAGTGTTTGGTGGTGATGATGAGAGGTAGAGATTAACTAATACAAGCTCATATTCATTGAATTTTGGTGAATTTGTTTGAGGATAACTTTCTTGATGGATTATGAGGGATTAGATTAGGAGCCACCTAAAATAGACACATTGGGTTTGGTAAAAGATGGATATGGATGGGTGTGGGTTAGTTGGGAGTTTTAAGAGGGGTACATCTAAGGAATGGACACCTTAAACTTCCCCTTATTATTCTACTATGATATTTTGACCATGTTGATAGTTTGGATAAAAGGAAAGGTTAAGGTAGTAGACTGGTTAGGCTCATCTTCACTCATAGTTGAGAGTAGAGGAGTAGGTAAGCATTAGGTAGGTAAAATTTTTGGTTGGATTAGTATGGGGAACATAGGAGGATAATATATTAATAGGTCTTCCTCATTATAGAGTTAGTGGATAATGGTTTGAAGAGACTTGTAGTTTTATGTATCATGACTAGGTGTCCTATGATAAGAACACACTTGGTGGTCATTATAGCATATGGGTTTTGAAGAAAGAGGGTTAAAGGCCCTGATGGGAGGTAAGGATAAACAAGATGTTTATAATAAAATATATAAAATGGTTGAGTAATATTCGGCTAAAGGTGGTAGAGGTGCAGTGGTATTTTCTCTAATGGTTGAGGTAGAAGGTTGTTTTGAAATAGGTTGGGTGATAGGTGTTTTGGGTAGGGTGGTGTGCTTGGTTGATGACCTCAATTTAAGTAAGGAAGTTTATGAGATAGAGTTTTAAGATTGAAATGTAAGTAGATTAGGCTATTTTTGGTGTGGTGAAAAGAGGTGCATCAAAGAGAAATTATGAAGGTGTAACCAAGAGAAAATGTGGGGTTTTGGTAGGGGCGATTGGCTTCTAACTCAAGGTAGAGGAATGAGGCCTAAGAATGGAGGGTAAGGTTAAGGGATTCAAAACTTGAGTCTTTTAAACTTTGTGTTGTTTTACCTCCTTGGTTTCATTGGTTTATCATTTGCTTATTAGTTCTAGTGAGGCAAGCTCCACTTTACTTAGGGGTGACTAAGGCTTGGTGTAGGTAAAGTGCCAAGGTTCTTAATTAGTTTTGTTTGAGAAGGTGATTCAGTCACTTGGGGTTTAGGTGCCTTAGATGGTTGAGGGATTTTTGGATTGGTAAAATTTATTATTATTTTTCGTAGAGTAGAAGTTTAGATAATAGAAGTGGTGGGTTGGCCTACCAAAGGTGTGGTTGGAGGTTCTTACTTAGTGATATAAGGTCTTCCTAATTTTTTCCAAAAGGTGGCTTGATCCATATTAGGGTTGGAGATAGATTCTAATTTATACACTATCTTAGAGAATGGTTTGTAGGTTGGTTTGATTCCCTGAATAGTGGACCTAAAAGATAAGCCCCTAGGTAGAGACATAAAGATGGTAACCTCATCTTATTACTCAATAAAAGGATGAACAGTTGAGATAGTTGGTTCCTTTATGGAGGAGTAGACATGGGGTTGTATTCCTCCAAAATGATTTCTAAAGGGGGAGTACATTTTTTAGTAGTTGAAGGTAAAGATAAGGTAGTAATGGTTGGTTTTTCTATTATATTATTTGAAAGGGAGGATAATGGCTCCACTAACTCAATAAGTGGAGGGGGAGAGGATGGTGATTCATCAATTTGAGTGTTCAAATGAAGGGAAGGCAATTCCACTATCTCAAAATATGGTAGAGGTGGAAGACCAAAATATTACATAATACGTGGTTTTGTAATGAGTGCATAAAGAACCATGATAACTATATGTGTATGGTGAGAGCACTCAATGTTGTTTCTCTCATTATTGGTAGGAGCATAGTTTGGGAAGGGCTACCTTAATATATCAAGGGCTTAGTTTAATGGTGCATTGGGGTTGTCTTGTAAGCTCCCCCTTATCAATGAGGGATTAAACAAGGCTCTTTAAGTTGTTACACCTACTAATGTCATGTCTTATTACATGATGAAAGGCATACAGATCATTCTCATTGAACCAAATAGGTACAAGATGAGAGGTATCAAATTGATGAGGAATTCTGATAGGAGGAAGTTGAATGATGTTGGATTTCAATAAATTCTCTAAGATGGAGGCATAAGATTCTCCAAGAAGAATTAATTGCTTTTAGTTTTACTAGTTTCGGTTCTTTGGGTTTTTCTTTGAGGAACTAGAGGAACTTGGTTAGTTGATGGAAAGCGGAGGAGAAGATTTAAGAAAAAATGCATTTGTAGTTCCTTTATTCTTGGTATTGGTATTAGATTGGTTGTTTTTCTTAGAAGAAGAGGCTTCATTTTTTTTTAAGGTTGAGTTCTTGTTTTTGAGCTTCATCTTTCCTTCATCAATGGCTCAGTTCTCTAGCTTATGTTCCATGGTAGAAGCTTCATCAAAGGTTGAAAATCCTTGGAGATGCAATGTAGAGGAAATATGCTTGGCATATGCCTAAGCAAAGAGCTCTATGAGTTTGAGTTAAGGTAGGGAGAAGGAGAGTTGGTTAATTAGGATCCTATAATGAACCAAAAAATTGGCAATGGATTCATCCTTAAAGTATTGGATAGAGTATACGTCGGTGATAGAGACTTTCTTGGAGATATTGATCAAGAAATGATCTAATAAGGTTTGAGCCAATTGGGTGAAGTAGAAAAGGGAGTGCTTGGGTATGGCACTATACCAATCCAATGCTAGATTAGCTAGTGACTAAAAATAATAAGGGCATAATCATACGTGATGAGATAAAAATAATGATTTAATTCCCTAAGATGTTGTTAGGGGTCCTCCTTACTTTGAAACTTAGAGAACTTGGGAAATTCCCATTGGTGAGGATATAACCTAATAGGTATGGATGGATGGGCTCATTACAAATTTGGTTGTATGACAAGATGTTGTGAGAACATAAAATGGATGAATATACGGTGATCATCTTATCCATAAGCATATTCAATAGGTTAACTTGGGGTTATGCACCTGAAAGGTTGTAAGATGCATGTTGTTGTAGTTGTTGGGAAACATAATGATAGCGTGTAAAAGGTTGGGAGGCTACCACATATTAGTAGGTAGATGCTAATGGTTACATGGAAGATACATAATGGTAGGTAGATGTATGTGGTTGGGTATTGGGTATGGGTACATGCCCTTGTAGGTTAGGTATGTAGCCAAAGTTTGGTGTAAGGGGTGATTGTTGGATAGGAGTGGTAGTTAGGTTGGTGACTAATGGAAAGATGGTGACATTTGTAGTGATTAGTGGCAATGTAGAGGGTATAAAAACCATAAGACTTTGAAGTGGAGTAGTGGTCAATGGATTTGGGGTAGCTAAAGGAAGGTTACTATTGCTAGAGATAAGAAGTCCTATTATGGATGAGAAGATGGTAGGATTGGAAAGTACAATGGCAGTGGTAGTTTGGGTTGGTTGGTTTTCTATGGTAGTCTTGAAGGGGTTACTGGTTGATGAGAAAGCTTGGGTAGTAATTTTGGAAATAGAGGTACTCCTTATTAGGTGGGGAGGCATGCCATAAGGTGGATATATGGGTGGGGCTAAAAATAGGGTATAGTAAGACATGGTTGTAAGATAATGTTGCAAGGCTATGGGATTGTTATCTAGGAAAGTGGAAAAATTTGCATCTCCTTGAGGAATCTCTTGAGGGAAAGTAGGACTTCTTAAGGGGTGAGGAGAGTTTATTGGTTCATAAATGTAGTCCGTGGATGAATATATAGAAGAGATAGGTTGGCTTGATGATGGGTTTTATTTTTTAAGGTCTCTTTATTACTAGTGAGTGAGAACCATACAAGAAAGGGGAGATAAGAAGCATAAAAAACCTTACTAATCAAACAAAGAGAAGAAAATAAAATGATAAAATAAATCAAATCACACTTTAAAATATACTTTAGGCCCTAGATTTTTAATTAATCTTTCTTTTGGCTTATGCCTTAAGAAGTTGTGTGATCAAATTTGGTTTGTAGAGTAGGTTCTAGAGAGGAAGTCTAACGTTAATTTCAGGTTGTGTTTGGGTACTCAAAAGGAATCTATATTGGAATCAATACATGGCTTGGTATTGGGGCCTACCCAATCACTTCACACATTGTGGTGATAAGGGTGTTGGGTTCGTAGCCAATATATTGATATCTAGAGATTATACTCAACTAGAGAGCTGAGTTGGTTCTCTCCTTGGTAATGACTTCCAAGTAGGATCATCAAGAAAGGGTAAGGTTATTGATAGGTGATGAAATCCTAGTCAGGCCTTATCTTAATTTTTTTTTGTATTTAATTGGTGAAAGTGGTTTGGTTTAGTGTGTGAAACAAAGAGTGAAACTATGATATATTACTTTGTTTTTTAAGTTAAGATATGTGAACTAAACTTTCAAGAAGTCGATGTATACACTTAATTTTAATCCCAAAATAAACTTTTGATTTCATTAATTATTATAGAATAGAGACAAATTGCAAGCAAACAAGAACCCAAGCAAAGACACAAGGGTCAAAATAGGTGTGCCAAAAAAATTTATTAATTTTTTGCTTATTATTGGGAAAGGGAAAGAAGAAACTAAGTATAGGTATGGATAAAAAACCTATTTGATTATGCATGAATTGAATTAGAAGATTATGAAGAACTCCTCTTTGGATTGGGAAGATGACTTGAAGATAATAAATCATAGAAGTCAATTGGGTTGATGGTTGAGGTAGTTGACCTTTTTGTGGAATCTCACTCAATTCTAATAGAGTAATGGTACTTGGTACTTTGGCAAAGCTACAACAACAAGTCAACTCTCTGATGTCATAGCTATTTCACTATATTATTTATAATGATTGACCTACAAAAATAAACTCTTAGATGGACAAGCTCTTGATAATGATTGAAAATGGCTTTCAAATCTCTACTCTTATCTCCTTATAGGCAAGGCACGAGAGTTACAACAAGGTGTAAATTGGGCCTTATAATAATAAATAACACATGTAAAGGCTCAAAATAGGATTTAGATAAGTTATTTCTAAAAAATCAAGGTAGGTGAGTTTGCATGTTGGTGGTTGAGGAGGTGCACCCTAACCATTGATGGTTAGGGTGACCATCAGTGGTCAACATGACCTTTGATGGTCGAGGGTAAAGGGTAAAAGTGGGTAAAGTATAGGTTAAACTATTTGGTCAAGCTAACTACAAGTTAGGTTTAGTTAGGGGTTAGAAGTTTGAATGGTCCCCAAGGGGTTATAAGGTGATATATGGGAATTATGACATTGAAAATCATGTTGTACAGATTTTTAGTATCTATAATCATATTCAAAGATAGGATTTTCAAACCAAGGAAAGTGAACACCAAAGAAAAGAAGATAGCCTTCATAGAATTATACCAAGAGTTTACATACATATTTTCTTGTGATTATCATGAATTGAAGGGGTTTGAACCTATTTTTTCTCAACATACCATAGATTTGGAGGTAATTTATAAGCATATAAGACAAAAACAAAGATTGGTTAACCCAAAGATTTAGATCCTTATGAAGAAGGAGTTAACCAAGCTCATTAAATCCAACATCATATTCCCCATCAAGCACTCTTCATGGGTGGTAAATATTCTTCCTGTGAGGAATAAGAATGGGGAGATAAGGTTATGTGTATACTTTAGAGATCTCAACAAGGTGTCACTAAGAGATCACTACACCTTACATCTATGGATTATATTCTTTAAAGGGTTACAGGTTCTTAAAGGTTTTCCTTTATTGATGGATACTTAGGGTATAATTAAGTGTTATTAAAGGAGGAGGATCGATACAAGAATACCTTCATATCCAATTAGGGAACTTATGCTTACAAAAATATTCACATTCGACTATCCAATATAGGGGATACCTTCCAAAGGGAAATGTATGTAGCTTTCTAAGGGCTTATCAATGAGATGGTACTCATCTAACCTGATGAAATCAAAGTATTCTCTAAGGATTCTAAAGATAATTTGACACACTTGAGGTTGGTGTTTGATAGGTGTATGTAGTATGGGGTCTCCTTGAACCCCCAAAAGTGTATCTTTTTAGTCCATGAGGGTAGACTTCGAGGGCATGTTGTGTCAAAATAAGGCATATCTATAGATATTGAGAGGATAAGTGAAATAATTTCCTTGTCACTAACCAAACATAAGAAAGTATTGTAGATTTTTTTTGGAAAAATAAACTTTATTAAAAGGTTCATACCCAGATTTGAAAAATTGGTAAGGCCTTTAACTCACATGCTCAAGAAACACAAAGAGGTTTCATGGATTACAGAAGGGAAAAGAAGCTTTGAATCCACAAATCATTCCATTTCCCAAGATCCCACCCTCTTCAACCTTTATTTTTCAATGAAATTATTTTTGTATGCTTTCTCTACAAATGACACTATTTCTACCATGCTTATGCAACAAAATAGTGAGGGCCTTGAGTAACCTATAGCCTTATTTATCCAAGAATTAGAGGGGTATGAAAAAAGGTATAATTTTGTTCAAAAACATGTAATTTTAGTCATGAGAGGTCTTAATTAGTTTAGACACATGGTATCTAATAACATAATCTTTGTTATGGTAGTTCACCCTAGTATCAAAGATTTCATCCTTAACAAAGACTTGAGTGAAAAAAGGGTTGGTTGGGTGACCAAATGCATGGAGTATGACATAAAATTAAAGTTCAATAAGTGTTTAGGGTTAGGGGACTATGTGAACACGTTGAAATATATGTGAAGGAGGACAAGGAAGTGGTTTTGGCAATCCAAGGTGATCAACAAGTAGATGCACCTACATGTCCTTCTAGTTAGACAGAAGACATGGTGAGGTTATTCCAAATGGGATAATGTATTATAAGCCTAAATAGTATAATGATGAATTAATTTATAATTCAAACCATTCCTTATGTATTTATTGATGGGGTAATCTTAAAAAAATTCCTTGATGGCATGGTTTTGAGGTGTGTAGAAACTAGTCAAATTGCTAAGCGCCTAGACCAATTTCATCATGGGCGTATAAGAGGACACTTTTAAACCAAGACAAAAAAAAGGATCATAAGAGTAGGATATTTTTGGCCAATTTTATTCAAGGACTCTCATGATTAGTTTACGAGGTTAAAAAAATGTGTTATGTTCATAGGTAAGTAAAGACTATATGCCTTACCTCTAAATCATATTCAAGTGGAATAACCCTTCATGAAATGGGGTGTAGACTTTGTAGGTATAATTCATCCCAAATATAGTGTAGGTCATAAGTGGGTTTTGATTGCTACTGATTACTTTACTAGGTGGGTGGAGGCAGTTGTACTTAAGTAAATTAGAACTCAGCTTTGAAGTTCTATGATAATCTAGTGACCATATTTGAAGTGCCCTCCACCATCATATAAGATAAATAATTGTTAGGGTGTGGAGCTAAAAGCTTCAACTGTTGCAGACATGGAGAGGTTGCTGAGTTTTAAAAGTGCTGACATCAGTAGTATAACTGACATTGGCCATTACCAGTGCAGAAGGCAACTGGCAATGGCAGGGAGTCGACTGACGTCGACAGCACCAGGCAAGCAGGGACCGGTGTCAGTCACCTGTGTGTTCCAAAACTATTCATTGCACGAATAGTTAGTTTAGTGAATGGAGTGTTTGCATGTAAAGGCTATTTTGAGTCTTGATCTGCGTGTCTATTATTAGTAAAATAGGAGTCTAAGTTATTGTTTAAGTATGGGATCTATTTATAGACCCATTGGCATGTATTGTAAAGTGTGCTAGTGAAGAGAACAAAGTGTGTGTTCCTCCTAGTTCCATTATTGAGCTAGAAAGGAATGCAAGGAAGATCCTTCCATGGTGAGTATGGTCTATTGAATTGCAGGTTGCAGGTTCATAGGAGATAAACTTGAAGTACTATAGAGTGCTTGGTGTACTAGTAGGGTTATTACTGACTGGTTGGAGAGGTGAACACCAATTCTGTGTGTGAGTTGTGTGTTGGGACCATTTTTTTGGTAGGAGAGTGTTTTGAAGAAGAATTACTGTACACTTGAGGTGTAGGAAGCCTCTGTAAGGTGGAAGAGTGTGGCAGCTCTTTATTGTATTCTTTTCTGTACAAGTATTAATATATAAGAGTGTATATTGTCTCTCATATTCTGTGTTATTGGTGAATTCTATTTACTTGTATTTCTAGTATATTTCCACATGTTTAATTGCTTAAGTTTGGTAATCATACTGTGTTCTTTTTGAGGAGCAAGATCCTAACAAGTGGGATCAGAACAACTGTGTTTGTTCTTGGATTCCCCATCAATTGGTACTAGAGCATGTTTGTTGTTTTAGGGGTACCTGACAAGTGGTATCAGAGCCTTGGTTGTAGGTTCAGAGCTTGATACCAACAAGTGGTATCAAAGCTTTTGGTTGAGATACTAACATGTTGGATTAGATCTGGTTAGTGTGTTTTGATTACAGGTTACTCGTAGGGATTTTTGTTTGAGTGGGAGTAGAGCAATGGCAGAAGATAGTAAGCTAAGAATGGAGAAGTTTAATAGCAGGAGGTCCAAGTTCAGGTATAGCAGAATAACCTGATGGAAATGTGAAAAGAAAGAGCAGAGAAAAGAAGACTATTGGTTGGTAGCAGATCAACATGAAGGACATGAAGAAGAAGTAGGTGTTTCAGAGTTCGTTGCACAAGATGCTCTGGTATGTTCTTTGGATAAAATAGAATCTAGGGTTTTAGATTATGGTGCCTCTTTTCATGCATCCCCAAATAGGGTATTTTTTCATGAGTATGTCCAGGGAGACTTTGGAGAAATTTGTTTGGGGGATGGAAAGCCTTGTCAGATGATTGGCAAAGGGAAAGTGAAGCTGAAATTGCAGACAGGTAACACATGGGTGCTAAAGGAGGTCATGCAGGTCCCAGTCTTGGAGATGTGGCTAATTTCTTCATGAAAGTTGGGTGATGAGAGATGCACAAGAACTCTCATAGCGGATGCACTTGAATTAGTGGGTGGTAAGAAAGTAGGTACTCTTTATCTACTTGCTTATATTACTGATTCTTCTTCTATTGAGAAGACGTGGCTTTGTAGGCTTGGTCACATGAGTAAGAAGGAGATGCATGTTCTTGAGTCAAAGGGTATAGATCAAGGTTTTTGTATGCAGAAGAAGAAGGTAACGTTTCTTGAGGAATCTGATGTTCATGACAAGAGTAGGAAAGCCTTGGTTTTCAAGGAGAAGATGATGGATAGGTATTAGTCACAGGGGCTGAGGAATTCTGAGCAAAGAAAGGGTGATTTGGACAAGGGTTTGATCCAAAAGGAGCTCATGGGAAAAAGTCAATTCTCACAAGCAAAACACAGAGACCGACATCGAAAGGAAAACTGGCGTCAGCATCTAGATAGGGACTGACATCAGCTATGTGAAGCCTGACATTGGTGACTCAGGGCAGATAAACACCAGCGTCGGTCAGGGAAGAACCAATGTCAGTGATGAGGCAGTCGTAGGGAATCGACATCGGTCAGGAGTAGACTGGAATGTGATCAGCATTAGTCACTGAGACAAATTTTGGGTGGACAGCAAGCTGTCAAGGAGTCTCAAGCACCCATATGAAGGACTTAAATGGTAGGTAAGCCTCAAATTCATCATTTCCCTTCTTTACACTACTTATTGCTCACTGATGGTATAGAACCAGGAAGTTATTGAAGAAGTAGAACAGGCAGATCCAGGAAATAGTGGGAGCTTGGCATGGATGAGGATGCGATTCCTTGGAGAAGAACCAAATAGGGATTTGTTGGTAGAGTTGCTAGCTGGAAGGAAGCACTGAGAGATGAATGGATGTTTAGGATAAAGAAGAGTGGAAATGGATACGTGAGACACAAGATCAGGGTATATGGTCTTGAGTAAGTTTCAGGGCAATGGAGGTTTGATCATTGTGTTTTCTCTTTACCAAGTTGGATAATATTAGCTACATTATCCTATTACTGTATGATGTGCTTGTTGTAGGGTTACATATACAGGTATTGTTGAACTAAAGGTAAAGCTAGTTCAGGGGTGTGTCATGGAGAATCTGAGAGCAGCAAGATTCTTTGGCATGAGTGTGTTCTAGGGACATGGAAGGTCATATGTTGACTTTGTTTCAGGATGATTGTGTGAGACCGATTAGCACGCTGATGGTTGGACAGTTCACATAACAGGTGTCTTGATTCACATAATGAGGTTGAGTGCATGGTATGTACTAAACCTGAGTTTTCCCAAGTAGTGGGAGTTGTCAAAAAGTTGGAGCCAATCTGGGAAAGAAGCATTGGAGGGTAGTTCAGTGGATTCTTAGAGGGACCAGCAGTAGGTGCACATGCTATGCAGGGTCAAGTTATTTTCTACATGGTTTGTAGTTGCGGATGTGGAAGGTAATTTGGATGACAGGTTTTTCACTACAGGTTTTGTGGTGGGTAGTCTTCAGGGTTAATCTTGAAGAGGGATATAGAGCCAAGGGAACAAACTAGATGATGTACAGGTACAGGTATAGTTGCAGCTATTTATCTCCAAGTGGGAGATTGTTAGGGTGTGGAGCTAAAAGCTTTAACTATTGCAGACATGGAGAGGTTGTTGAGTTCCAAAAGTGCTGACATTGGTAGTATAACCAATGTTGGCCATTACCAGTGTAGAAGGCAACTAGCGACGACAGGGAGTCAGCCGACGTCGGCAGCACCAGGCAAGTAGGGACCGGCGTCAGTCGCCTGTGTGTTCTAGAACTGTTCATTGCACAAATAGTTAGTTTAGTGAACAGAGTGTTTGCATGTAAAGGCTATTTTGAGTCTTGAGCTACGTGTCTATTATTAGTAAAATAGGAGTCTAAGTTATTGTTTAAGTCTGGGATCTATTTATAGACCCATTGGCATGTGTTGTAAAGTGTGCTAGTGAAGAGAACAAAGTGTGTGTTCTTCCTAGTTCCATTATTGAGCTAGAAAGGAAGGCAAGGAAGATCCTTCCATGGTGAGTATGGTCTATTGAATTTCAGGTTGCAGGTTCATGGGAGATCAACTTAAAGTACTATAGAGTGCTTGGTGTACTGGCAGGGTTATTACTGACTGGTTGGAGAGGTGAACACTAATTCTGTGTGTGAGCTATGTGTTGGGACCATTTTTTTGGTAGGAGAGTGTTTTGAAGAAGAATTACTATACACTTGAGGTGTGGGAAGCCTCTGTAAGGTGGAAGAGTGTGGCGGCTCTTTATTGTATTCTTTTCTGTACAAGTATTAATATATAAGAGTGTATATTGTCTCTCATATTCTATGCTATTGGTGAATTCTAATTACTTGTATTTATGGTATATTTCCACATGTTTAATTGCTTAAGTTTGGTAATCATACTGTGTTCTTTCTAAGGAGCAAGATTCTAACAAGTGGGATCAAAATAGATGTGTTTGTTCTTGGATTCCCCATCAATTGGTACCAGAGCATGTTTGTTGTTCTAGGGGTACCTGACAATAATTAGCCTTAAATAGTGAAATGGTGAGTTAATTGGATATTTACCATGGAATATACCTTATTTATTCATCTAATTACTATTTATAGGGCAATGGATGAGTAAAGTCCATGAACAAGAATCTAGTTAGGATCCTAAGAAGAATAATGGAGGACAACCAACATGAGTGGCATACCAAGGTAAGGATAATATTATGTTAATATAGGATCATTACAAAGAGGTCTACTATCTACTCACTATATTTTATTGTCTATGGAAAAGAGGAAAGGATACCCATATCACTTGAGCTACATGCCTTGGAACTTACACACCAACTTGAACTCATGGAGAGTGATGCAATGGAGATAATGATGAATGAATTAAGGGAGATGGAAGAGACAAGGGATGATGTTATGAATTCCATGTGGTAAAATCAAGATTAGGTTAAGAGATAGTTTTAAAATAGAGCTAATTTAAAGACCTTCTAACAAGGTGACATTTTACTTAAGTGCTATGAAGATCATGCAAGGCCAAGTGAGAATTCAAAGTTTGATAGTCTTTGGAGTGGACCATATGTTATTACCAAATGTAAGGAAAATAATTCCTTATAATTATCTAAGTTGAGTGGTGAGTAACTCCCTATCCTTGTAATTGGAGTGCTCCTTAATTATTGTTACTATGTGTCACAAATCCATCTCCATACTTATTAGTTAGGTTTCCTTCTTCCCAGTGTTATAACACATGATTTTCTAGTTTCTTGTTTGGTTTTTGATTTATATTGTGTGTATTTATTTTTTACCTATGTATTTTTGTGTGTCTTGTATATATTTTTTCAATCCTTAAAGTTTGTAAAATTTTAAGCATGAAATATTAGCTCAGCCAAAGAGTTTTCATTTAAGCATGAGTGATATTTAAGACATCCTAGGTCTTCTTGACTAAGAGGAAGATCAAGCCTTTAGAGTCATCAAAAATGTTAACTTATTTATACCCTTAGGCTTATAAATGAGTAAAATTATGTCTTAAAAAACTAAGATTACCATGTCTACCCTTCTATATCTCTTGAGGTGTCAAGGTAGTCTAAAAGGAACCACTAGTCATCATGTCAAGTGTTTTGTCATGTCAAAAAACACCATAGTGGCCATATACTCACCCTATTTTAGTTGTGTAAAGTGATCTCCTTATGATTATTCATGTATAAGGGTCCACAATAGGCCTTAGGGTTGTCTTAATGGTCCAAATTTGCTCAAGATGAAGTGTTGTCACCAAATACTACACCTTAGAGGAGATTGTTCAATCCTACTCTAATATTTGGGTTACATTAGAATATATCTATGCCAATGGGTTTCTTATAATATATGTAGACCTCTAATTTTAAGGGCTAACTCTTTATATTGATCCTTAAGTGTTTATCACCTACACTAATTAATCACTTGGATGAAAAGGGGAAGAAGTAGACATAAAATTAAGATAATCTAAGGGGGTCATACACCAAAAATATCTCCATAAGATCATCATACTCTTGTACTAAGATACATGACCTACAACACTAGCTTCAAAGTCCTATAATACTCTAACATTAGTATTTCAAATAAGGAGATGATATACATGAAAACTACTTAAGGTAAGTGAACTAGATATCATTTAAAGACACTAAGGATACTTGTACACTTTAAAATAGACCCATATATTTGACAACATTTCATGTGACCTACTATAGTGGAACAACTTGCATCAAACATGGCATAATTGAGAGAAAGCAAGGATGGATATCAATCACTTGACTATTCACTATACATCTCTTCACAAACTTTGACAAGATAGTTTATGAATTCAAAACTATATTATATATCTTATTTAAAAGGCAAAGTATAATATTAAACAATTAGGTCTTCCCCATATCAAGTGTGTAATTAGAATACAAGAGCCAAAATGGCTTGTGTTTATAGATTATGTGAGGAGAGAGAGAGAGAGAGAGAAAATAAGTTCAAGGGTCATAATTCCACATGTCAAGGCATGAAAACTAGTTACATTATAGAGGAATGAAGTGAATGATAGAGGTCTAGAAGGTCCTATTAGATAAATGTACTTCTAAGGCATGAAACTCTCCAAAACTAGTGTAAGGGTCTTCAACTATCTCCTTTGAAATTTCCTTCATCACTATGCCTCTCTTGAGAGATTAAAACTTGACTAGGTAGAATTAAAACATGTTAACTATCAAGGAGAGGTTATAAAAAATCATCAAATTCTTTCCTAACCATTTTGTTTCTTAAGGACACTTGTTCTCATCATCTATAGTCACCATCACTAACTTTATAGGTTTATATTCACATTTATCACCCAAATGATTTTCAATTTCTCAATAAAATCCATGGAAGGAGTTTTATGACAATTTTAAAGAGTCCAATTTCCTTCAAATCCATGAATTATACCTTAAAAGGACCCCCAAATAAACTTCTCATCTCTTCACTTGGCATTCACTCTCCATTTTCACTATCTACCACAAAATACCTAAAGTGAATGAGTTAAAAAAGATGTTTGTGTGCTTATCTAAAGTGATAAAAGGACATGGAGATTTATAATATGTCCCAATTTACCTACCCCAATTATCTTCATCCTTAAACTCTACTTTACTCCTATAAAACACATAAAATACTACAATAAACCTTGTTTTAACCCTGTTCATACAAGTAGGGTACAAACCAAAAATGTGGGGAAGAGAATGGGATATTCATGTGTGTGTGTGTGTGTGTGTGTGTGTGTGTGTGTAAAACCATTTTTAGACCAAACTATCCCTCTTGAATGTATCTTCACTCATTTATTTCCAATTGAGTATTAGGCAAGGGTTTTGGAGAGTTTTGGAGGGTTTGGACTCTTAAGGATTGTTCATGAAATCTTGACATCAAACCTCCCAAAAGAATCCACAAAAACTAAGATCAGGACCTTCCTCAAATGTCCCCAACTCCTTGTGTCGCCATGTAACATGTCTGTATAGGTATGAACATCTAAAGATAACCTATTGAGTTCTTTAAGTGAATTTTGTGTACCATGTGATGGGATTTGATCAAAATGACTATCTTGTTTGATCTCTATATAAAATAATAGTTTAAAACAACCTTATAAATACCCCTAAAGGTTAATTTTTTTAATAAGGTTAATCTTACCTTAGAAGTGTATTAAGACCCTTGCAAGGCTTTAGGCTTAGTCATAGGCCTAATAGGCTTGATTGTGTTTATGACCCATCACTACCTCTAAATGATTTATCAAAACTATGAGGCCTCCAATATAATTTTTAAAGTTAAATAAAAATATCCACACCCTTCTTCTAGTGTTATAACATTATTCATCTTATGGATTTAACATTTACCAATACCTACTTGTAGTCTTAGGTTGTTTAGGAGTGCCCTCTATCTGAGACAAAATAGAGGGAACCTCCCTTATTTTATCAAGAAAAATGAGATAATTAAGGGATAAAATAGGTCATGGTGATCCTCTATGAAAAATTTCAATGTTTTATCACACTTATAACACCTTCAAACATTATAAACTCCAAGGTAGACTTTGTATGACCATGATTATGTAGAGACTGAGTCATGACTGTAGATCAAAGGTGTAAACCCTCTTTGCTCTATTTCATTTCCATGAGAACCATGTGATGTGGATAAAATTTTTATTAATTTATTATAAAACATGTCCAACACCCTATACTTATTTTCCAACCCTTTCAATAAGTACTCTTCACTTGACCAGGCCTAGTTGGCAAACTAAGTAACTATTTTATCTATTTAGGAAAAGGATATACCTATAGGTGTCTTCCATGCTAAACCTTGTATATAATGATCCAATAACTCCATTAAGTATTTACACTCATTTAATACTTTCTTAGTATCATACAAATCATGTACTATGACTTTCTAACACTTAGATTGTCATAGTTCCAATATACTATCATACTACAGTCAAACTATAGGTGTCATTTTGAGACCAAATGGGGGCCTTGTAGGTTTTAGTCTAAGTAAAATACTTATACATAAAATCCATAAAATTTTATTTGGGATACTAGTAAAATTTTAGTCAAAAAAAAAAAAGTTGTTTGCAGGGTCTGCTTCTATTAGGTCTCATTGTCAACACTTGTTAGTTAGACTGACTGTAGATAATAATTTAGAGATCATGAGACATGTAGATGATGATGTGCTTTTCAACCTTGGAATTCACTTTATTTGATATTCCTTAAGGTCACTAAGTATACTTAAAACCAAGCTTGGCCACTTTTCTTATAGGTTGTGCTTCTATTGTGTCATTTCAGTAAAAGACCTCTTGAAACTTGAAATACTATAGATTATACTGACATTCTATAGTGATAAAATACTTGAGATGGAGGCCTATCTACACAATCCCCCCTTGACCCAAAAACCATATCTTTGGTTAAGGCCTTGATCCTATGTTTTAAATTCATGTTAAAACACTTAGGATTATGTATACCTTAGGATATTTTATTATGAGAAGACCAAAGATAAGGCAGAGTCCCCATTTTATAAAAATTAAGGTAGTTTGTCCTTAAATCAACTTTATTCACCCATGGGCATGGTTTCAGGTCTATATTCATATGAAAGTATCACCATGATTTTTTTACATCTTCCTATCACTATTTAGATGTGTCAAACATCTTTAAGCAATACCCTCAAACCTCTGTTGGAGCTACAGTCAAATTACTATTGGAAAGTTGTAGGTGGAGGTATGATAAATTACTATATACAATGAGTTAGGCTCTAAAACCAACTATTTAAAGGCTCAATTTCAAATTTTTTTTCATTTTATGATACTATTCACACTTTTATATCTCCTCATTACATTATCATGACTGTGTAAAGCTCTTTTTACTTGCCTGTAGGTGAATATTGCATGAGAGCTGACTGTGTGTGTACACATTGATCACTTCACTCCACATAGAATAATATTGAGACCAATAATTACAAATGGAAACTAACAACCATTAAATGGTTGAGTGTAAACATATTCCACTTTTTTTCTAACTGCACTAAAGGAAGGATGAATGTGTAGTAAATGAAACTTGGTATGCAAACTATGATATAGTCTCCCACTAGTAGAATGAAGTACTTTTGTTTTTATCTTTCACTCCACACATTAAAAATAGGTTAATAACTATGTGAAAATGATTTACACACTTTAGAGAAACATGCATAACACCTTCATTCATGAATTCAGCCAAATTCAAGGATGATGTTATTCTCCAAGTTGATTCGTGGATGTATAAGGAAATAATGGAGCTGAAGAAGCAAGTAAAAATAATGAAACATAACTAGGAAGCTGATAGGATCAAAATCAATAATCTAGAGATACAAATGAGAGATATTCCAATTAAACTTAAGGATTATGAGTATAACCTGAGAAGGCTTATCAAAGAAAGTCGAATGAAAATGGAGGAGGTTACTTCTAGCATATGTGTGGTTGCAGCTAACCTTAGAAAAAGAGCTAATAAAGAAATAAAATCTTGGAGAGGCCAAGTAAGAGGACCAGGCAGAACTCGAAGAAGAAAGCCCTACAAGAAGTTGCTACTTTGGCTGCAATAACCATACAGGATACTGCAATGATTGGAAATGAAGCCGTAAAGATGATCCTAGAATTAGAAGACTAGGGTCTTCTTTGTTGCTATTGTTTTTGTTCTCATCCTTTCTGTTGGATGTTAAAATTGGTTCTAAAATTTGGTTCTTAGTTTTATTACTTATTTTGAGTTTCGACATCTCTGTAAAACCTATGATCTTTTTATGGTTTTGGTATGTGGTTTTAGGTCCCTGTAAAACCTGATTTTGATGTTGGTTTTTAGTATGTTTTAGGATTGCTCTTCCTGTTGGGTGTTATTGCTTCATCTTTATTTTCTCTATTAAAGGGTTTCGAGGTCCCTTCAAAACTTGCTTTTACCTTAATCAAAAAAACATGCATAACACCTGGTTTATATGAAACTATGAAAATGAATAAAAAAATTGAGGGGCATGGGAATGTGTATGCATAAATGAGTCACTAGCACTCTAAATAATGATTCATAAATCCTAGTATACCAATATTAGAACTATTGACATTA
Organism: Torreya grandis; assembly: GCA_037957365.1. Lineage (NCBI taxonomy): Eukaryota > Viridiplantae > Streptophyta > Pinopsida > Cupressales > Taxaceae > Torreya > Torreya grandis. The sequence continues at coordinate 2,766,195 of JARHVA010002111.1, forward strand.
CCTTAGAGTGGACAAGGACTACTATCATCTCTTAGTATCATTTAACCCAATTCATCTCCTATTGTCTGTACTAAACCAAAACTAATTGACCATTTTCTCATGAAAAGGAGAGTGATGAAGAATAACAATGGTTTTGTGCCATTTTTAGGCATTAAAAATATTATAAATAATTATATTTAGTTCATATAGCATAAAGAGACATAATATAACCATCCACACATGCCAAAAATTGGTATAGGTCATATACTTAACTAAAAACTGCCTTTAACTACCTAATTTTCTTGTTCTAATGTTACCCTTGATTTCTTTAGTTATGAAATAGTATCTCTAACTTATAATGACACATGGAACATTTAATTACACTTTATAACACTTTTCTCTCTATAAAAACTATACAAGCTTCATAAATGACTCAAATATGACCCCTATAATGACATAAGACTAAAGATGAATATGACAATGCTAGTGACACATCAAATGACCACACTATGACCATGATACACCCTATTACACCCTATAAGTCCCATATATAGGTTTTAAACTATAAAGGGTTGATTTATTTTGAATTATGGTCAAAATAGTCAATAGTTTTGGTAACTTATTAATGGTGGTAAACCCATTATGCCAAAGACTAGTAGCCTACTCTTATCCATTAGGTTATGAAGTAACCCATGCAAAATTTTGGCACTAAATTGCCTTTGAAATCACATAATAACACATTAAAAAATAGGAAAAAGACGCAAAAAACACACCTAAACAAACACACATATGTTCTCAAGAACACTTAGGGAACACACACACAACAAAAGTAAAAAACACACACTTGTCCTAGTATTTATAAGACTAACCTTCATCTCATCAATATAAGTTATTCAAGTGAATCCCATTTATAGGGATAGGAAAATCCTCCCCATTAATTATTTCCAATTGAAAGGATTTATTTTTCTTGAATTTGATGGTGATGTATACAACATGAAATATTTAAAAAAATCAAGGTTTACAAGAGTGGGAGCTTGTGAAATTGCTTGTTTGATGGATTCAAGGCTGTCATCACCCTCCTTAGTCCAAAAAAAACTCGGTTTTTCTTAAACATGGCTATAATAGGATTCACCAAATATGCAAATCTAGGTATGAACCTTCTCACAAAGTTTCTCTTGCCTAGGAAACTTTAGATTCCCTTCTTGTGAAAGGGAAACGATAGGCCTAAAATATCGTCTATCCTTTTAGGGTTAATTATTAGACCATCCTTGTAGACACCAATATCATGTCAACCCCTTTGGCCCCCTTATAAACATTAACACTCCTAACCCACAGTTGAACCCCCTTCACCTTAGACACCTCATCTAAACACCTCACCCTAAGACCATTTCTTAGCCTATAAGTCACCCTGAGACTAGGTCTTCCAAATCCTAACTACCCATGACCTATTCTCACTCCATCTTAACTCCCTAACCAACTCCCATGCCTTATCAGCCCTTGTTTTGACCATTCTCAAATGGAAAAGGCACTTGGTGGATGGAGAAATGGGCAAAGGGATAAAAATAGCCCTTTTACCTATTCTCCCTCCACAGACCTTGGTCAACCCTCAACCGACACTTGCAGGATCACTGACATCAATTACATAAGATAATCTCTAAACATTGAGCTAGCCCCCCTGGCCTTCTTGACATTCACATGCACACTCTAAGACAAGAAGCACTGAAACTTGACTATCACTCTCCTAGCTACTGAAGCTCTACACAAGTCATTCTAGAGACTGGATTTAAATATTGTACGAGGACCTCAACATCAGCCACATCAAGAATAAACATTCTGACACCTCTGGTTCTTCACCTAATAGAGCTAAGTATTCTAGTTCTCATTTCAGTATTTTAGAATACTTTTTTAATTAGTTTCCATTTGATATTTCTGAATACTATCAAGAGGCTCGACTTCTTCTGTGGAGGGGCTGAAAGGCCTTCCTCTTATTCTCACCTCCTTTACACACCAACCCTCTACTTTTACTCTTCTTCAGACCTCATCCACCTTCCCACAACCCTACACCAACCTCGAAACTCCTAGAAACTCTTTTTTCCATCATAAAAATATTCTAAAACCTGTCCAAGGCCCACTACACTGACCGACATCGGCAACCCAACTGATGTTGTCACCATTCTCCCCACTGACCTTGGTAGACTAACTAATGTCGGTGACTATGTTCTAAATTAATACACTAGAAAACCTATCCAAACAGCCCATAGACCAGACAAAAAACCTTTAGCCAGCTTTCTATAACATTTTGAGACATACAGACTATAGGGAATAGGTACACAACATTCTACCTTTCCATTTCTTTAGTATTTTATCATTTCTTTTTATCTAACACTTTTATCTTTAAACAGTGGACTATCATCCCTCAAGGAGCTTCATGCTTTCGAGACCGAGCGCATATCTTGGTAGTCCACCATATCCTCTTCTAACATTTTCTTGTTTAAGTCTCTTTCTTATTGCAGGTGTTTCCTCCATAGCCAAAGAGGAGCTCCCACAAAGCTTGGATACAATGCACACTAAATCCAAGTAAGGTCAAACCCATAACTCTTAACCTTAGTTTCTTTCCCATTTAAATGCAATTAGTGGAAAATATAGAGAAACATTCTGGTATGCCCAGTGGGACCCTTGGAGTTTTCCTTGGGTTCATTCTTCTTCTTTTAAAAAATCAAACTTTCATATATTGCATCCCCTCTTCTATCTTTTTATTTCGAAAGGAAACCATTAGCAGAGGTTAAAAAGAACATCTCTTTTTCTTCTTGTTACTTCTTGCATGCATCATAGAGTAGTGAAAAACTCATACTCTTTACCTCTTCTCCATTTGTTTGCATTTGAATAACATATTTCATTTTGGGTTAAAAACTATTGCATTTCATTCTTGCTTGGATGCATACTTAGCCCACTTAGTAATTAAAGCATTATGAATGAATCGTAGTGCACAAATGTTACACAACCAAACCACAATCACTTCAAATCAAAAACATAAACTTACTTGAGACAAGGCCCATTTAGGATTTCATCACCTATCGGATACCTTACCCCACCCAGCGATCCTACTTGGATTTCACCACCAAGAGGAGGACCCACTTTGTTCTCTAGCAAAGTATAAACTATAGGGAAGGTATACTTTGGCTAAGTGGCCCAGCTTGGCTCTAGGTTCATGAAGTGAGGGGAGCAAGCCCCCAGCACCAGGCCATGTACTAGCCCTAAAATAGATATTTTTGAGCACCATAACACAACTTGAAACCAACCATAGACTTCCTCTCTAGGACCTATTCTACAAGCCCAACTCCCAACACATTCTCTTAAGGCATAAGCCACCATGACTTTAAAACTCATTCCTAGGAATCTAACATTTTAGAGGTTACTTGCTTAATCATCTATTCTTCCAATTTTATATGAGTGTTTGAGCTGGTAAGGTCATACCATTCTGAAGTCTAAAATAACTTAGAATATCTTCTTCTTTCAAAAACTATCAATGTTCTATGTTTATGGAATTACACAGAAACTAACATCAGTTTTTCCACTGACGTCGGCAAAAGAATCTTCACTGACATCGGTTAACTGACCGATGTCAAAAACATTTTCTAACTGATATCGGTTAAACAATAAACATCAGTCACTGTCAATAAATTTTTTTAAAAAATCAGACAACAAGCTTAAAACCCAAATTTTTTGCTGTTTAACACAAACTCTAGTTTTCTAAAATTGAAATACTTAATTTTTGGAACTTGAATCCCTTTCGCCTTGCATGGTCTTGACATGCAGTCAAGCCAAATTCCTTGTTGACAATGTGAGTCAACAGCCACTCCCACCTTTTCCCTTTGTGCCAAGTCATCTAATGGAGTATACTTCAGACACCAAACATACTCTTATCCAACCTACCCCTGATCAACCTCCTATTGTTCCCAAAGGGCAACATCAAGGCTCTCCAACATTATCTCTCTAGAATCCAAACATGAGATCCTTCAGGTAACCCCATTTATGGGATGCCAACCTCTTTGGTTGAAGTGGCAATGATATCAACAGTATCCACTACCCAACTTATGGTCACTCAGGCCACTGCCCCGACTAGTAACCCAACCATTGCCAATGTTCAAGATTTAGCCTCCCCTTCTATCCTTTTTGGCCCTAACTCCATCAGGGTTTCCGTACTCCCTCAACTACAAACAATTCAACCAAGTTTGACACCTTTCCAAAACTTGATTGTCTCTATTCCATCCACTCTTGCACCTATAAACATGAGAGTGACTACTTATCCTTTAACTAGTGTCGCCACCATTCAACCACCGTTGGTGGCATTTAGTCAAGTTGTGCCCTCTAACTTCATGACACAAGCCCCCATGGCCTTGACATCAGCCCCTATGATGAACTATCAGTATGTTGCACCTACAAAAATGCAACCAAGTATGTCATACGCCCCTCCCAATGCCTTCCAGGTACCCTATAACTTAGGGGGTGCCCCTCATGCCAATCCATCTATCGATCTAATAAAGATACTAATGGATAAGATGTCCAACCTGGAGACATCTATTTCAAGTTCAAGGATTGTTCTTTCATATGAACAAATTTGCAACGAACCTATCCACCCTTCATTTCCTATTCGACCATACTCTAGCCAGTGGGAACTCCCAAAATTTACTTACTTTTAGAGTAAAGAGGACCCACAACAACATCTATGAGCATTTAGACATGTTTGCTACCTCATAGCACACGATGATGCGTTATTACTTCATACATTCCCTATGTCACTTTCTAGTGCCACCCTTGACTGGTATAGCTCCATTACCAATCATTCTCTCTTCACCTTCATTCAACTCACTCAACTATTCCTCGATCATTTCTCAATCAATATTACCAAGAAGGTCTCCATCACAGACCTTTATTCCATTAGACAATTCTAGGATGATTCAATAGAAGACTTTGTCGCCTATTGGAGAGGTTTGATCAACCAACTCTCCTTCTCACTACCTCAACCTGAGCTCTTTTCAAAAGCATGTGCCAAGCACATCTCATCCACTTTGTGGGTTCAAACTTTCTACACATTTAATGAAGCTTTCAATATGGCCCGAAAGCTTAAACTCCGTGCAATCGAGGAAGACAGGGTCAAATTGCATAGCAAAAATACCAACACAAAAGTCAATGACCCTTCTTCTTCCAAATCTTCTTCTTCTCACCCCAAATCCAAGGGATCAATGAATGTTGTGGTCCTTAGGTCACCATCTTCTACCAAAACCAACCAATCTGAGCCCTCCACTTCACAAAGCATCACTAGACAATTCCAACAATGGTATGAACAACGATGATACACTCCAATAGGAGAATCATATGCTTCTGTATTGGATAAATTAGTGAAGTAGGGAGTCCTCAACCTCCCTCAAATCTAACCACCTATCCAATTTGATCCCTCACGAGCCATCCCTGCATGGTATAGGGAAAATGACTTTTGTAACTATCATTGTATCAAGGGTCATGACACTAGAATAATTGCAAAACCCTCAAAAACATTGTTCAAGACATGTTAGACAAAGGGGACCTTGTTTTGGATAACCCTAATGTTCCAGCCAACCAAAACATGGATGTCTTTAGGAAACTATTTCCTAACCATCCCCCAAGTCAGAACAATGTTCAAACCATGGTCAATGACCCTCAAGAATGCAACATACGCACGGTCGACATGGTCTTTCCTTTCATTCCTATCCAACCTCTCCCACAATTTGAAGAGGTTGGTCAACCCATTTCTCCACCACAAGTAGAAGAGCCTATTTTACCCATACCGCCCCTATGTAATGAAGAGCTCCCTTTGCCTCACCATCTTCCTCATGTGGATGAACCCGTTTCACCTGTATCACTCCCATGACATCAAGCACCTCCTCTACCCATTTTTCTACCTCATGAGGATCCCATATTACCTATTCCTCTTGCCCCCACCTTCCCTCTTCTTCTACCATTGGAAGAATTTACCATTCATACCCCATGCCCTCATGTAAAAGGGGCCATCATCCCTCTACTTCACCCTTTAGAGGAGCCTTCATCTCCTATTTTTCCTCCATCGATGGAGGATAGTCCTCCATCCACCCCCCTTTCACACGTAAGAGAGTCTACTTTGACCTCTCCCATATTAGAGGATGCTTTGATGGCACCAACGCTAGTGGCCTTGCCCTCATCCTTCTTATTACCAATGGAGAATCATACTTTCCATGATCCTAGACCACATGTGGAAGGCATGACCATCCCTGCACTCTATCCACTTGAAGAGCCAAATTATCCAACCCCTTCTCCATCAAGAGAAGAACTCACCACCTCACCCACTTTGGTCAAGGAAGATCCGGTGATGGTTCTCTCTTGCCTTTGGCTTGAGATTGCTGCATCCAACACATTTTCACCCTTGCAATCACCCAAATCCTTTGAAGGACCGACTGTAAGGCCTCACATGACATCATCTAAACCCTTCTCTCGATTAGCAGAAAACTTAGGATTCCTCCATTCTAGGAACCTAGAGTATGAGGCATTATGGGAGTGACTTAAGGTTCCTTATCCTACACATCGCACTTCACCTTATACTACCAACCCTTTCATGACAATTTACCCTAAAGTATTTGATGAGGATTGGGTTTCCACTTCTAAATCATCAAAATCTCAGTCTTCCACGTCTGAATCTAAACCCTTGTAGGCATCCACCATTCTGAAACAAATTAGATCTCTCAGTATTTGCCCTGTATCAAACCTAACTCACCCAAAAGTGAAGTTCGATTTGAACCTCACCCCACACAATAGTGGTCCTTGCACTAAAATAAAGGAGAATGATAAACCACATCGGTTTACTCCTCCCCCACCTTCACCATTGCCCTCTATCTTGGGTCCACATCCTTCCACTTTAACAAGAGTGCTGCCCATCCCAACACCTCAAAAAGGTAAACTGACCCCATTACTCCCTCTACCCATCAAAAACATATTTCCTCCAAGAAATTTGACACCTCTCATCAAGAAAGTGCCATCTACGCGTGTGGGCACACCACCAACCACAAAGGTGGTATGAAAAACTCCCCCTACAACTCCTAAATAGAAGTTGTCAACCCTTACTACAATAATGAGTGTAGACCCATTAGTGGGCTCTTATGCTTCTCTATTATGATAATTTTTTTAGTCTTCTAGCATCATTCTCCCACCCATTAATCCATACCAACCTCTCAAATCAAAACCATCCTAGTTTGATGACACTCAAATCTGTTTGTATCATCGCACACTTGGGCATGATACTAAGAGTTGCAATGCTCTTAAGGTTGTCATTTGCCAACACCTAGAAAAGGACACCCTTCTCATTGAGTATTCTCTTGACCATCTTTTTGACAAACTACCGACACCATCCCATGCCTCGCAAACCTCCTCACTTGAATCAGGATCCCAACGCGAGGTTATGGTCTCTCTACCACCTTCTCCCCCTTTATTCAAAATCAACACTATTAATGTGGTAACCAAGTCCCAAACCCTAAAGGAAAAAGGAAAAGAGTAGGTTTCTACCCCTTGTACATATCAATTCACCAATCCCTCTCCACCACCAAAACCCAAGATTTATATCTTGGGCACATCTCAACCAACATCTTCAGAGGCAATTCGGGACTCCATGGTGAAACAACTTCACCAAACCCCTGTGAAGATGTCTTTGTATGACCTAATACAAAGCTCTCTGCAACATCGCCAAGCCTTGATCAAAGCTTTATAGGTAGTGGAGGTCCAACATGAAGACCCCCAACCACTAGCTGCTTTAGTCAAAATGTTACCCACTATTGCCTCCATCACCTTCAGTGATTCTGAGATTCCTACCTCCAACCTGAAAGATCAGGATGCCACCCTCTTTATCATAGTTTACGTTGATCAAAATCACATTAAGTAGGTTATGATTGATGGAGGTGCTAGCATCAACATCATTTCTACCTACGTATATGATCAACTAGCCCTTCTAAATAAATGCATGTCAAAAATTGATGCAATTCTTCATTCTTTCAACAATGCCACTGCCACTACCATTGGCACTATGGTCTTGCATGTTCATGTTGGCCCACGTAAAATTTCAAAACTCTTCTATATCATCGAGGGGGAGTTCTAATATAACATGTTGTTGGGATGACCTTAGATACGTGCCATGACCTGTGTCCCTTCCAGGTTGCATCATTTTGTCAAATTTGAACATGAGGGGTAGGTTCATGTCATTCTTACTGACCCTTCACCCTTTAAAACATGAAACACAACCTAATGACCTAATGATGTTCTCATTCCTTTGAAAACATCCACCTAAACACCACCTTTGCTCACAGAAGCCTCGACAAGCTCGCAGACATCGGTCACACCTACGCCTACTCCTTAAGTGACCATGAAAGATCCTATGGAAGATACCTTCCAACACCTTTCACTTGGGGAGTATCATTTGCTTACCCTTGACATGTTCCAAACTCTGCAATAATATGGAAAACTTCATCACCACCCTAACTATGACCATCACATTATAATGGTCAACCCATATGGTCCTCCCAATCTCCAAACTAATCTCACCTATGGAGGGCTAGATTGGGCTCCTACTATTGGAAATCCTCTCTCATCACCCTGACTATTCACTTGTGATTTCTCCTTCCTCAGCAACCCTAGCTTTGCTTGCACCTATCTTTATAGGTGTGTGTGGAAGGGTTTTGGCTTTGGGCATTATGAAAAAGGTATCCATAAGCCCATTGAGCCTCCAAATGATGAGGCAATCAAAAATGCCAAGAAACAACATGGCGTGGGTTTCGAAGAACCTACAAAACCCTCTAAAATCCCTTGCCATGAAACTGTCATAGAGCATTCTCCTCCAACCTTGCCTAGTCCCCCACCCTCACCTATGGAGTCAGTGGTCTCCATCCCTCCTAGTTTTTTTTTCATAAATGCCATTCACTTGGGACCCCTAACCTATCAACTAGGTGAGGCATCAAGGTCTCTTCCTCTCATTTATCTAGACATGATAGACGATGAATCTTCTAGCATCAACACTATCCAGTGCCTAGACGATGACACCATACTCACCTACATGGGTACAAATGACTCCTTCATACAATGATCACTTCCTTCAAAAACACAGGTTATGTTAAATGAATCAACTGTTGACATTAATCTCCCATCTTTTGATGTTCCTCACATTTTAAAGATTGGTCAATCTTTAGATGCCTAGGAACAAATCAACTATACCACATTCCTTACAGATCATAGCAAAGCCTTTGCTTGGTCTTATAGAAATATGCTTGGAATTAACCCTGACATTGTCATCCATAAAATCATCACAAATCATGAAGCTAAGCCTGTCAGGCAAAATCTTCACAAGATGCATCCTTGCATCACACTCCTTATCAAAGAGGAGATTCAACATCTTCTCTCAGTCTCATTTATCCAACCCATTGATTATCTATAATGGGTGTCAAATATTTTCCCTATCACAAAAGCAATAGGGGGAATTCAAATTTGTACTGACTATCATGACCTCAACCTAGCCTGCCCAAAGGATGACTTTCCTTTGCCAAACATCGACCAACTTATTGATCTTACGGCTAGTCATGAGATGCTATCTCTCATGGATGGATTTTCAAGATATAACCAAATCTTGATTGCCCCAAGAGATCAACATAAAACCACCTTCATAACCCCATAGGGGACATTTTGCTATAGGGTCATGCTTTTTGGCCTCAAAAATGCAAGCGCCACATACCAATGCGCTATGACTTATATCTTTCATGATCTCCTCCACAAAATCATGGAGGACTATGTGGATGACCTGTTGGGGAAATCCAAACTTCGTCGTGACCACCTAGCCATTCTCAAAACAATATTCACTCCCCTACTATAATATAATGTTCGATTCAACCCCAAGAAATGCATCTTTAGGGTTCTCTCAGGGAAGCTTTTGGGTTTCATCATTTCTCTCCATGGCATTGAGGTAGATCTAGCTAATATTTGAGCCATACTCAAGAAGCCCCCACCAACTAACCTAAAACAACTTCACAGCCTACAAGGGAAGCTTCAATCTATTCATCGCTTCATCTCGTAGCTATCTGACCAATCCCAACCCTTCCACCACCTCCTCAAGAAGGACATCTCCTTTAATTGGAATAAGGATTTCCAAGAGGCTTTTGAGGCTCTTAAATGCTATCTTGTCTCTCCACCAGTCCTTATTCCACCAAAAGATGGCCAACCCTTCTACCTTTACATTTCAACAATAGATCATTCCTTAGGTGCCATGATCATGCATCGAGATGAACAACATCGTGAGCAAGTAGTTTATTATATAAGCTGAATGCTCGTTGACTATGAAACTTGATATACTCATACCAAAAAACTTTTCTTGGCATTAGTCTTCATCGCCTCCAAACTCTACCACTATCTCCTCAACCATAAGACTTACATCATCACCCACACTGACCCTCTCAAATACATGTATTCCAAGCCATACCAAAACCAACGTATGGCTCATTGGCTCATGCTTCTCACTGAGTTCAATTTGGAAGTTAGTCAACAAATGTCTATAAAGGGGCAAATGATTTCTTACCAACTAGCAAATGCCCCTTTACTTGATAACCAACCCTCTAACTACAAATTTCCTGATGAGTCTATCGCCATGCTATCCATCGATGACATCCCTTATCAAATGATATTATTCTTTGATGGATCTAAATGTCAACTCGATGGGGGCGTGGGGGTCATCCTCATGCCTCATGAGGGTGAGCCCATGCCTCTATCTTTCAAACTCGACTTTGAATGCACCAATAACATGGCTGAGTATGAAGCCTTAATTTTGGGGCTTCAAACTACCCTTTTCTTGGGCATTAAGACAATCAATATCTTTGGTGACTCATAACTAGTCGTTAATTAGATTAATGGTTCATATATTTGTAAAAATTAAGTTTTGCAATGATATAAAAATCATGTTGATACATTATTAGGATCTTTTGACCATTATCTCTTGCAAACTTTTCCTCACTCTATGAATAAGTTTGCCAACACAATGGCCTCTCTTGCCTCACACATCCCATCTTCATCTGCTTCTTCGAGAATCTATGTCATGGTACACCATTTGGCATTCCCCTCATATATCTCAACTAAAATCAACTTTGTTGGCAATATTGACTCTAGTCCACATGATGTTTGGTATAAACAACTTGCTGACTACTTGACTTATTCTATCATTCCTCCTGATCTCTCTAGCAATGGACGGTGGGATTTTATCAAGAGTACTGCTCGATACACCATGCTAGGAGGTCTTCTCTACAAACAAGGTTTTGACGGCCTCCTTCTTCGATGCCTAACCACTACTAAGACATCTCATGCCATCAAACAATTTCATGATGGGATTTGTGGAGGACATTTCAGTGGTAATGCGATTGCAAAGCGCATCCTTCACCTAGGCTATTATTGGCCCACTCTTCACCAAGACTGTAGTGACTATGTTCAGCATTGTATCAAATGCCAGTAACATGCTAACCTACTTCACATCCCTAGCTATTCTTTACAAGTTGCTAAGGATTTTTGGCCCTTTTCACAATGAGGCTTAGATCTAATCGGTATAATTAACCCTCATTCGTCTCTCCAACATTAGTCTATTATTATAGCCACTAAATATTTCACTAAATGGGTGGAAGTTGTTCCCCTCATCTCCACTAAAGTTTAAAAAATGATCAACTTCATTAACCACCACATCATCTATCATTTTGGTGTACCTCACAAGATAATCACCGATAATGGCAAATTATTCAAAAACAAAACTGTCTAGAAGCTTTGCGACACTTTTGGCATCAAACTTAACTTCTCCTTACCTTACTATCCATAAGCAAATGGATAGGCAGAGGCTTTTAACAAAATCTTAACTAAAATCCTAATGAAGGTGGTCAATGACACTAGAAGGGATTGGCAGACTCACATTCCCTTCACTTTGTGGGCCTATCGCACTAGCATCTGAACCCCTATGGGTGCTACACCTTTCTCTTAGTGTATGGAACTGAGGTTGTCTTGCCTCTTGAAGTACAAATACCTTTTCTTCACATCTCCTTACATGACATCCTCTCTAACGATGACTTTTGTCAAGATCGATTAACACAACTCGAGTTACTCGATGAACATCGTCTTGCCGCTCTTAATCATCTTCATATCTACCAAGATCACATCAAGCATGCCTACAACAAAAATCTGAAAGAGTGATATTTCAAAATCAAAGATCTCATCCTTAAATAAAACCAACATGTGACCAATATGGAAAGAAGAAAATGAGGCAAGTTTTCTCCTAATTGCCTTGGACCTTATATAATAACGCACACGTATGGATTAGGCACTTATCATTTGTCTTCTCTTGAAGGTCGGCTAGAACCTGAACCTCTTAATGCCTTACATTTATGACTATTCTACTATTAACCAAGTAATCATTCACTTGATGTTTAACTTGAGCTCATCCCTTGAGCAACCCCCGTCATCATTCCTATTCTTTTCAAACCCTTTTTCCTTACAAACAATTAGTTAACCCTTTTTTTAAGCATTAATGCTTTGTCCTAATAAAAGGGAAACCCCTAAACCTCTATAGTCTAGTCCATGACTAAAAGTTTGGTTAACAAAAAAACATAAAATTGAGATGCCTAATAAAATATTAAAAGGTCATAAACTATAAATGTAGACTGCTCCCTTGAAGGACATCTTCATTATTGATATAATTAATAGACTACTATTCAAAGAACTCAAAACATACAAAGCAAAATATAGACCACTCCCTCGAAGGATGGCTATGCCCAAATTTTGCTACAAAAATAACACCCTCTCAGAAGCTTCCTGCATCGATCAACTTAACATGACCACAAAAAAAAACAACATCCCCAAGTAGACTTCCCACATTGATCAGTCTACCCAAAAAAAATAAGAGACTGATAAACTATTAAGTCATGGACTTGCCTATAGTCATTCTCAAGGTCACCTATAAAAGGGTCAAAGTTATCCCTACTAACTAGGGTTACAATATTCTGACATATCACATAACCACACCTATTACCCCAAAATACCCAAGGGATTTTGAGCTCACTTAACATCATGTGATTAGGGTACTTCTCGAACACAAACCAATGGTCAATGATGTAATGCATGAATGGGAATTTTGTTTGCAAAAATCATATCTATGTTATCATTATGATCCTTGTCAATGAAAGAGCAATGCACCTTTCACTTCTTACACACCTTGATCACATGCCATTTTATCTTTTAGGACGCAGTGTCTTAAAATTATATGCTCGTTGTTTCTATGCTAAATCACTTTCTACATTCAAAGAAGAAAATGAGAAACTAAAAGATGGTCAAGGCTAGAAGATACCTGGATATAGTCATGCACACCAAAATCAGACGTTGGAAGGTACTCCTCTTTGGCTATGGAGGAATGACACCTGCAAAGAAAAAGAGACTGAAACACGAAAAACGTTAGATAAGAAGACGGCGGGCTGTCAAGAAAATGCTTGATCCCTGAAGTACGAAGACTTCCTTAAGGGATATCAACCCACTAATTAAAAACAAAATATTTCACTGCAGCAAAAATAATGAAAGATAGAATGAAAGCAAATAAAAGATGGAAAACAAAAAATGTGTACCTGATATGCAGCAAAATATTCTGCACAGTCGCCGGTGTCGGTCTCTATGCCGGTGTCGGTCAGGAAAGGGTGCCGACGTCAGTTAAAGTGCCGACATCGGTCGAGGTAATGACCAGTGTCGGTCGGGGCAATAGTTCTTGGACAGGTCTGGTCGAGTCTGGATAGGGTCTTTAGATTGTAGAGGAGTGTGAAGTTTTTGTCTGAAGGTTCGGGAAGACGGTTTAGGAATCAAAAGGATTTGTTTGAGGGTTTTGGATAGGGATCTGGGTAGAGTGACTGTATATTTTGGAATGGTAGATAGAGTTGATACGGGAAGAAATAGGTCTCGGGGCTATAGTCTAAGTCTAAATAGGAGTTGATGATAGTAAATAAAAAAACAATAATTAGAGAATAAAACAAAAACACAGAGCAAGATACTTACCTGTTACACACTGAAGACGTGATAAGAGACATGATTGAAGTTGTCACTATGCTGCTAGATGACCGAAGAAAAATTCTTTTACTGGAGAGAGAGACATGAGAGATTGATCACAGGATGCAAGAAAAAAAATGGTGATCATTCGGTTGGATGCAAGAAGACTGGTTGATCGTTTGGTTGCTGCAGAAGTTCGTTGATGGTTGCTGTGGGGTTCAGATTAAGGAAACGTTTTGATGCTGCAGGTCTGATAACCGGTTGCCAAACTGATTGGCAATCGAATAACAAATAACGGATTGAGAAATGGATTAACAGATGTAGTTTAAGTTTGATTGATGCTGGCAGGTTTGCTGACGTCAGCCAAAAAGGTGACTGACGTTGGTGACGTTGATCGAGTAATGATCGGTGTCGGCAGATGTAGAATGGAGATAGAGTCTAATTTTAGCCTTCTACTCACTCTTACATGCTGCCAGGGGTAAGGCTTGTGGGAAAATGGTTGACAGGGGTTAAGGGGAGGACGACAAGGGTTAGACACAATTCTGGTGTCTACATTTGCCCCTTTTTGTCTTGTTGGTTGTTCTGGATGAACTGCAAGACAAAAACAGGAGGTGGTTGCCCCAGGTGGGGGATAAGATCAATTTCATCTTGTTGGTTATTCAAATGAACTGCAAGACAAAAATAGGAGGATGATTGCCCCGATTATGGATGAGGTATTCCCCCTCAAAGTAGGAGTCGAGGGAAGGGAACCAGGAATCGGGTGCTGATTTGACAAAGAGTGGATGAAGAAAGGGTGAGGGTGAACGCTGCAAAAGTCATGAGTGCATGTATACCACTACACGAGATGGTCAGGTCAAAGTGTCATAGGTCAAGGGTCAAGGAGTGCCAAAATTGAAATAACCAAGCCCCAGCATTTGGTCGTCTGCTGATTGGGTTATTCAATCGAAGCTGAAGCTCTAAATGGTCATCGTGTTCCAGGTATCCAGGGCTCAGGAAGTGCTCCTTGAAACATGAAAAATTCACAAATAGTGTGGATCAACCGGCTTGCGATCCTATACTTGTGAGGGTCCTAAAATAGTCTGTGCACAATTCTGCTAACCAGTCATGAGGTAGCATACATGCAAAAACAACCAAGGCAACATTGTCTTGGAAGTGGTCGAAGTCAGAGGAGATAGGCATGATCTCCATGGTCATTGGTCAAGGGGGAAGAATGGATGAAGGAATGTGGCTGAGTTAACCTCAGAAGATGTTATGTGATCTGAGTGCTGCCTACATAGCCCTTGTGGAAGAGCCTTAGGCCAATGTAGTTCTCCCTAGAAGGGAGGAAGCGTCAAAGGGATGGAAGTGGTCTTGGTCGAGGGCAAGGTCATGGTCAAAAGGAGGAAAGAAGATTTGTCCATCAGAGAGATGAACAAATGAGGGTGGTCGAGCTAACCCCAGATGATGTCGTGTCATCTGAGTGTTGCCTACATAGCCCAAGTTAGAAGGGGCCTCAGACCAATGTAGTTCGGACAAAGAGAAGATTGGTCGATGATTGGCATGGTCAAAGTGGTCGATAGATTGGTCTTGGTCATGATGAAATGATGAGGAGAAAAAGATGTTGCAACCTTTTCCAAATGGTGTATTCTGCAACATTGGTTGAGGGGTCTTTCATTCCTAGCAATTTTCCATATTCGTGATGGATGTATGATAAAAATGAATTGAGGTCTATTTATGCTTCAACAAGTATTGGTTTATGCTGAACATAAATTGCGTCTGGTCGATAGTTTCCATGTGTATTGGTGTTCATAGAAACTAGTGTGAATAGGCTATGTGAGTGGTCTGAAAAGATATTGGAGTTGAGTTGATTGGGGTTTGACAAATGATGAAGTTTGAATGTGACCAAAGTGTAAGCAGACAGCGAAAGGCATAATCGCCCTTTCATTGACAGGGACCAGAATGATAGCATAGATAGGGGTTGTTAGAACCAAGAGCCCCACTCATGCATGACATCATTGACCAGATGTTGTGTTAGAATGGTAATCGAATCACTTTGACATTAAAGTGAACTCGAAGTCCCTTGAGCACGTGATAGGAGGAGGAAAAAGGGTAACCCGTTTTAAGAGCAGAGATAACTTTGCCCCTTTTTATAGGAAACCCAGAGACAACTATAAGTCAAGTCCATGACTCATTTTTTTTTTGGGTGCAAACTGATCAATGCGGGAAGCCTGTATAAAGATGTCATTTGCTTGGTGGTCAGTTGTGAAGCTGATCGACGCAGGAAGCTTCTAAGATAGTGCTGTTTATTGCCAGAGTAGTCATAGCCATCCTTCGAGGGAGTGGTCTAGAATTTTGCTTAATATAAGGGCTTTTCAATAGCTATCCTTCGAGGGAACAGTCTATTAATTACAGTAATGATAGTACAACTGTCCTTCAAGGGAGCAGTCTGCCTTTTTATTTGATATTGATATGGTGACCGTGGATATTTTGACATCTTGATTTGTTTTGACAGAAATGTGAGTCATGGACATGACTATAGAAGGTCAAGGGCTCCCTTTTATTAGGACAAAGCATCCATACATCATAAAAGGGTTATAAAGGAATTGTTAAGAGGAATAGGGTTGAAAGGAATTAGGACTAAGAGGATGGGGATTGCTCAAGGAATGAGCTCAAGTTAAGTGTCAAGTGGATGAGTACTCGACTAGCAGTAGAACGGTCGCAGATGCAACACATTAAGAGGCTCAAGTTCTAGTCGTCCATCAAGAGAGGACAGACGATAAGTCCCTGATCCATACTTGTGCATGATAATGAAAGGTCTGAGCCAATTAGGAGCAAACTTGCCTCATTTACTTCACTCCATATTGGTCACGTGTTGATTCTCTTTGAGGATGAGGTCTCCGATGTTGAAATCTCGTTCTCACAGATTTTTGTCATAGGCGCGCTTGATGTGATGTTGATAGACATGGAGATGATTAAGGCTAGCAAGACGGCACTCGTCAAGTAACTCAAATTGAGCTAAGAGATCTTGATGAAAGTCATCGTTGGAAAGGATATCATGTAGATAAATGCGGAGAGATGGGATATGTACTTCGAGAGGTAGGACAACCTCTATTCTGTACATAAGAGAGAAAGGGGTAGCACCCGTAGAAGTTCGGATGCTAGCGCGGTAAGCCCACAAAGTGAAGGGAATGTGAATGTGCCAGTCCCTTCTTGTGTCACTGACCACCTTCATGAGAATTTTAGTGAGAATTTTGTTGGAAGCCTCCGCCTGCCCATTTGCTTGTGGGTAGTAAGGCGAAGAGAAACTGAGCTTGATGCCAAATGAGTCGCGTAGCTTTTAGACAGTTTTGTTTTTGAAGGACTTGTCATTATCAGTGATGATCTTATGAGGGACACCAAAACGATAGATGATGTGGGTGCTGATGAAGTCGACGATCTTGTCGGCTTTTGTGAAGACGAGAGGAATAGCTTCCACCCACTTGGTGAAATATTCAGTGGCTGTGATGATGGATTGATGATGAAGAGATGAATGAGGGTTAATCTCACCAATGAGATCTAAACCCCACTAAGAAAAAGGCCAAAAATCCTGAGCAATTTGTAAGGTGTGACTAGGAAGATGAAGCAAGTTACACTTGATGCAACACCGAACATAGTTGCTACAGTCTTGATGAAGGGTAGGCCAATAATAGCCCAGATGAAGTATGCACTTGGCAATTGAATTCCCACTGAAATGTCCACCACAAATCTCATCATGGACTTGCTTAATGGCCTGAGATGCTTTAGTGGAGGTGAGACAGTGAAGAAGGAGGCCGTCGAAGCCTCGCTTATAGAGAAGATCCCCTAGCATGGTATAGCGAGCGGTACACTTGATAAAAGCTCGTCGTGCATTGTTAGAGAGGTTGAGAGGAATGACAGAAAAAGATAAGAAGTCCACAAGTTGCTTATACCAAGCATCTTGTGGGCCAGGGTCTATAGTGTTGACATGATTAATGTGAGGAGAGATATAGGAAGGCAATGGCACATGATGCACCGTGACAAAAAGTCTAGATGCAGATGAGGAAGATGGGATATGCAAAGCGAGAGAAGCCATGGTGTCAGCAAACTTATTTGTGGATCGAGGAACAGTCTGCAGGAGGTAATGGTCAAAAGATGCAAGGAGAATGTCAGCACAATTTTTATACCTTTGCAAAATTTCATTTTTATAGAGGTATGAACCGTTGACCTGATTGACGACGAGCTGTGAGTCGCCGAAGATGTTGATGGACTTGATGTTGAGAGAGAGGGCGGTCTGAAGTCCCAAAATTAAGGCCTCGTACTTGGCCATATTATTGGTACAATCAAAGTCAAGCTTAGAAGATAGAGGCATGGGCTCCCCTTCGAGTGGGATGAGAATGACCCCAGCACCCCCACCTATTTGACATTTGGAGCCGTCAAAGAACATAGTCATTTGATAGATGGTGTCATCGGTTGAAAGCACAGTGATAGATTCATCAGGAAACTCACACTTTGAAGGTTGATTGTCAGGAAGAGGGGCATCTGTTAGTTGATCATCAATGGTTTGCCCCTTGATAGATTTCTGTTGGATGAATTTGAGGTCAAACTCAGCAAGCAGCATGAGCCACCGAGCCATATGTTGATTCTGATATGGCTTGGAGTGCATATATTTGAGAGGGTTGGTGTGGGTGATGACAAAGGTCTTGTGATTAAGAAGATAGTGGCGGAGCTTGGTACCAGCAAAGACTAATGCCAAACAAAGTTTCTCAATATGGGTATACCGAGTTTCATAATCGACCAGTGTTTGGCTGATATAATAGACCGCTTGCTCACGGTGATGCTCATCTCGGTGCGTGATCATGACACCTAATGAATGATTAGTGGCTGAGATATAAAGGTATAAGGGTTGGTCATCTTTAGGTGGAATGAGGACTGGTGGAGAGACTAGATAGCATTTAAGGGCTTCAAAAGCCTCTTGGCAGTCTTTATCCCATGTAAAGGAGACGTCCTTCTTAAGGAGATGATGAAAAGGTTGGCAGCAGTCAGAAAGTTGCGAGATGAAACGACGAATGGACTGGAGCTTCCCTTGCAAACTGTGAAGCTACTTGAGATTGGTTGGGGGCAGCATTTTAAGGATAGCGCGAATCTTGGCAGGATCTATCTCGATGCCACGGAAAGAAACGATGAAGCTGAGAAGCTTACCAAAGAGGACCCCAAAGACACATTTCTTGGGGTTAAGATGAACATTGTATTGAAGAAGATGAGAGAAGATGATCTTGAGAATGGTCAGATGGTCACGGCAAAGCTTGGACTTGCCGAGCAGGTCATCCACATATTCCTCCATGATTTTGTGGAGGAGATCATGGAAAATATAGGTCATGGCATGCTGATAAGTGGCGCCTGCATTCTTCAAGCTGAAAGGCATGACTCGATAGCAAAAAGGCCCCCATGGGGTAATAAAAGTGGTCTTGTGCTGATCTTCTAGAGCGATCAGGATTTGATTATATCTTGAAAACCCATCCATGAGAGATAGCATCTCATGGCCGGCCGTAAGATCAACAAGCTAGTCAATGTTGGGAAGAGGAAAGTCATCTTTGGGACAAGCTAGGTTAAGGTCACGATAGTCTATGCATATCCAGATCCCCCCAGTCACCTTGGTGACTGGGACAATGTTAGAGACCCATTGTGGATAATCGATGGGCTGGATGAAGGAGACAGAAAGGAGGCACTGAAGCTCCTCTTTGACAAGGAGGGCAACGTGAGGATGCATCTTTCAAAGCTTTTGCCTGACAGGCTTAGCGTCTGGTTTGGTGACAATGTTATGGGTAGCGATGGTGGGGTCGATGCCAGGCATGTCACTATAAGTCTAGGCAAAGGCCTCGCTATGGTCAGAGAGGAACTGGGTGTAGTCAAGCTACTCCTGAGCGTCTAAAGATTGGCCAATCTTTAAGACATAAGGAACATCGGCAGAAGGAAGGTTGATGTCAATGGTTGATTCATTTAACATAACCTGGGTCTCAGAAGGGAGGGAACGCTGGATGAAAGAATCATCAGTGCCCATGTAAGAAAGAATGGCATCGTCGTCAA
Organism: Torreya grandis; assembly: GCA_037957365.1. NCBI lineage: Eukaryota > Viridiplantae > Streptophyta > Pinopsida > Cupressales > Taxaceae > Torreya > Torreya grandis. The sequence goes on from JARHVA010002111.1 coordinate 2,786,328, forward strand.
CGTAGTGAACAGTGTGAATGGTTGCCGACTCGTCTTCGATCATGCTAGGAAAAATGAGAGGGAGAGACTTGGACACCCTGTTTAGCTGATAAGTCAGGGGTTCTAGGCAGATGGTGTTTATGCAAAAAAAATAAATAGGAGAAATGGAAACCACTGACTCCATAGGTGAAGGGGGAAGAATAGGCGAGCGTGGAGGAGATTGGTCAATGGTTGGTTCGGGAAAAAGGTCTATAGGGTCTTGAGTGGGGTCGTGATATCCCAGGCCATACCGTTTCTTGGCATCGTCATCGTTGAGTGGTTTGATAGGCTGATAGGAGCCCTGCTCATAGCGTCTGAAACTAAAACCCTTCCATGCACACCTGTAAAGGTAAGTGTGTGCAAAGGTGGGGTTGCCAAGAAACGAGAAGTTTGATGTAAAAGGTTGAGGTGAAGAAAGAGAATTACCATCAGTAGGAGCTTGATTGAGCCCTCCATAGATGAGGTTGGTTCAGAGGTGAGGAGGACCATAAGGCACAATCATCCTGATCCGATGGTCGTAACTGGGGCTGTGATGAAGGCGTCCATACTCTTGTGGGGTTTGGAACATGTGTAAGGTCAGCAAGTGATACTCCCCCAATGAAAGTCTTTGGAAGATGTCTTCCATGGGGTCTGTGGTCATCGCTTGAAGGGAAGGTGTGAGGGTGATCACCTGTTGTGAACTGGTCGAAGCTTCTGCAAATGGAGGCAGTGTCGAGATTGATGGCTTGATAGGAATAAGGATGTCATTTGGACAGTAGGTGGTGTTGCAATTTTTGAAGGGTGAAGGGTCAACGGGAATGGTGTGGACTTGTCCGTCATGCTCAAATTTCACACAATGGTGCAGGGTGGATGGGACATAGGCCATGGTGCAGATCTAGGGTCGGCCTAGCAAGATGTTGTATTGAAACTCTCCTTCGATGATGTAGAAGAGCTTCGAGACTGTGCATGGACCAATGTGAATATGAAGGACGACTGTGCCAATGGTCGTGGTAGTGGTGTCATTAAAGGAGTGCAAGATTGCATCAATTTTGGAGATGCAATTCTTGGGAAGAGCCAACTGATCAAAGGCATGGGTGGAGATAATGTTGATGCTAGTGCCTCCATCGATCATACCGTGTTTAATGCGTGTCTGATCAACATAGGCAGTGATGAAGAGGGCAGCATCCTGATCTTCCATGTTGGATGTGGGAATCTCAGAATCGCTGAATGTGATGGAGCCAACAGGGGCTAAAGAGTGGACAAGGGTAGCAAGTGGTTGGGGGTCTTTGGGTTGGACCTCCACTGCCTGCAGGGCTTGGATGAGGGCTTGACGATGTTGAGGCGAGGTTTGGATGAGGTCATAAAGGGACATCTTCATAGGCATTTGGTGAAGCTGTTTCAACATGGAGTCGTGGATTGGTCTGGAAGAAGAAGAAGAAGAGGAGGGTTGAGGCACGCCAAGGATAGAAATCTTAGGCTTAGACAGTTGAGGTGGATTGATGAAAGGGTAGGTCCAAGGAATGGAAGCTTTTTCTTTTGCCTTGTCCTTTTGTGACCTAGTGGTGATGTGAATGGCATTGATTTCAAAGATAGGAGGTGAAGGAAAAGAAGGGGTCATGGTCTGTTGATGAGATGTTGATGGGTTTGAAGAGGTTGGAGGGTTATGAGAAGGAGTCAGGGGTCGGTCAAGAGTGTCCTCAAAGAGAAGAGTGTCTTTCTCTAGATAGCGGTGAATGACAACTTTGAGGGCACATCAAGTCTCAGTATCGTGTCTTGGCGTATGATGGTATAAGCAAATCTTTGTGTCGTCGAACCAGGAGGGTTTAGACCCAAGAGGTTGGAAGGGCCTGATGGGTGGAACAGTTATGCTAGAATTCTGCAAAAGTCGATGCAAGATCAAAGAGTATGAGCCCACTAAAGGGTTCGTGCTTGTCAATGTATGCGATGTTGGTGACTTTTGCTTGGGCAGAGTTGGAGGAGGTTTCCGTACCACCTTATGGGTTGATGGTGCGGTGACAGGTGGAGACGGTACATTCTTCATGAGAGGTACCACCCTTTTGGGAGAGTGTAGGCTAGCAATAGGAAAAGGAAGCAAAGGAGGCAACCAGTTTTGATTAGAGATCGAAGTGGGAAGGACTCTGGTCAAGGTCGAAGGATGAGGGCCCAAAATGGAGGGCAATGGTGATGGGGGAGGAGGCGTTCACCTCTGTGATTTGGTAGTCTTCTATGATTTGGGTTGAAGACTACTATTGGTTGAAGTCTGGTCTAGGTCCACTTTCACTTGTGGATGAGTGAGGTTGGAGACGGGGTGAATGCCAAGTGACTTGATTGGTTTAGATGGGGTAGATGAGGGTTTTAGTTTTGATGTGGTTGATTGAGGTGTAGACGGTCTAGCAGTGGAAGTCTGATTTTTGTTGATAGTCTTGGGAGGTTCTGCCATGGGAGGATTAACAGCATGAGATGAGAGGGCACGGGCATGTTGAAGAGCTATGAGATGCTCCCATAATCCCTGATGCTCCACTTTCCTTGAAGGGAGAAGTTTGAGTTTCTCCACTAGTCGGGAAAATGGCTGAGAAGATGTGGGATGAGGTTTGGGTTCTTGAGAAGATGTTGATGGTTGTGGGACTGAAGGTGTGGTAGTTTCGGCCCCAAGGCATGATGAAGTCGTGACAAGTTCATCCTTGGTTGGAGACAAAGGAGAGGTAGGTTCTTCCCTAGGTGGAGAAGAGACCGAAGAATGAAGCTCCTCAAGCGGGTAAAGGGCAGGGATGATTGTGCCCTCCACTTGCAGTCGAGGAGTAGGAAGGGTCGGGTCCTCCATGGGCAGCAGGAAGGAGGATGGTGAAATCGGTGGTGCTAGTAAGGTCGAGGCATCCTCCAAGATGAGAGAGGTTGACGGAGAACTAACCAGAGAAAGAGGTTCGTCCACATGTTATGGATTGATGGATGGACTCACCTCTTGAGGTTGGTTGGAAATGAAGGGCGAGACCGTATTGACTGTTTGAATGTTGTGTTTATGAGTGTTGTCAATCAAGGTCTGGACATTGTTTTGAGTTGGTGGATGATTGGGGAATGGTTGTTTGAAGATGTCGATACCCTGATTAGGGGGTGCATTAGGATTGTCTATAATGAGGTCACCCTTTTCAAGCATGTTTTGGATTATGTTTTTAAGGGTTTTACAGTTGCTTGTGTCATGACCTTTAACACGGTGGTAGTTACAAAAGTCATGTTCCCTATACCATGCAGGGATGGCGTGTGAGGGATCAAATTGTGGAGGTGGTCGGATTTGGGGGAGATTGAGGGCCCCTATTTGATGAGTTTTTCTAGCATAGATGCGTATGATTCTCTGAGTGGAGTAAACTGTCGCTGTATGTATCTCTGCTGAAATTGGCGGGTGGCACTCTGAGATGTGGATGGCTTAGGCTGATTAGTTGAAGGTGAAGAGGAAGAAGATCTAATGACCACAGCGTTTGCTGAAGCTTTAGATTTAGGATTGGATGAGGAAGGCTTAGAAGAGGGGTCATTGGTCTTGGAGTTGGGATTCTTGCTCCACAACTTGACTTTATTCTCCTCGACGACACGTAACTCAAGTTTACGGGCCATCGTGAAGGCTTCATCAAAAGTGCAGAAGGTCTGAACCCTTAAGGTGGAAGAAATATGTTTGGCACAGGCTTGGGAGAAAATTTCAATAAGCTCGGGTTGGGGTAAGGAAAATGAGAGTTGATTGATGAGGTCCCTCCACCGAGCGACGAAATCAGCAATGGATTCATCCTCGAATTGGCAGATAGAATAGAGGTTTGTGATTGAGACCTTCTTGGTGATGTTGATAGAGAAATGATCGAGGAAGACTTGGGCCAGCTGAGTGAATGTGAAGAGGGAATGGTTGGCAAGGGCGCTGTACCAGTCAAGTGCAGCACCCAAGAGAGACATAGGAAACGTGCATAAAAGCAATGCATCATCGTGGACGATAAGGTAACAGGCATGTCTAAATGCCCGTAAGTGTTATTGTGGGTCTTCCTTGCTTTGAAAATGAGAAAACTTAGGAAGTTCCCACTGGATGGGATATGGTCTGATCAGGACAGAAGGATGAATGGGCTCATTGTAAATTTGTTCGTATGAGAGAGTATTGCGTGAGATAGAAACGGAAGTCTCTAGGCTGGACATCTTGTCCATTAGCATTTTGATGATATCTACTAACAGATTGGTGGGTGGAGCGCCCCCTAGATTGTAAGGTGCTTGAAAGAGGCTAGAAGAGGTATACGATGTAGTCAGTTGTACTAGTAAGGGTGCAACGTACAGATGACTAGTCGTAGGGATAGAGGAGGAGACTAAGGATGGTTGGGTAGAAGGCATGGCTAGGTTTGATGTTGTCATGGGAGGTTGGTTAGAGGTAACATGGGCCAATGGATAGGTAGCCACCCTAGTGTTGATAGGAGCAAGGGTAGGTGGAATAGAGATGACTAGATTCTGAAAGGGGGTAGAAAGTGATTGAGTAGGCTGAGGTTGATAGGGGTCGAAACCCCGGTGGAAGTGGGCCCAACAATGGTGGGAGAGGCCACACTTGGATGGTTGGTCAAAGACTGGTCATTGGTCAAAGCAATAGCCTGGGTGTGTAAGGGTTGAACTATGGATGCTGTTGATACAATCGCAGTTTCGAGAAAAGAGGTCGGCATTCCATAAATTGGATTGCCCAAGGGGTCTCGCATTTGGCTATTCGTGAGATAGTGCTGTAAGGCTTTAACGTTGAGGTCCAAGAATCATGCGAAATCTTGGTCCCCTTCTGGGACAATAGGCATTTGGGTCGGGGATGGTCTAGTAGGAGTTCTTTCAGTCTCCGAGTTGAACTCCATTATAGGGCTGGTTATGGATGGGGTAGATGAAAGCGGATGATGCCTCGCGTGATCGACTAGAGCCTTGGCTTGCCTACGAGTCAAAACCATTCAAGGCAAGGAAGAACGTCCTCACAAGCTCAAACAAGCAGATAAGAACAAAAAATATGAAGAACACAAGCAGATCCTAAAACCCTAGGAGTAAATTATTAGGATTATAGTGGCTTATGCCTTAGAATGTGTGTAGAGGAAGATTGGCTTTTGAGTCAGGTCCTAGAAGAAGCAGTCTATGGATGGTTTTGGGTTAGTTATGGTGCTCAAGAAGTTTGTGTTAGGTTTCGTACAAGGCCTGGTGCTAAGGAGCAAGCTCTCCTCACTTCACGAGTCCAGTGATAAACTGGGTCCGCTTAGCCAAAATATACTTCCCCTAGAGATTAAACTCTGCCAGAGAATGGAGTGGGCTTTCCCCTTGGTGATGAAATCCAAGTAAGATTGCCAAGACGGGTAAGGTATCCACTGGGGATGAAATCTCAGTCGGGCCTTGTCTCAGGTAAGTTAAGATGTTTGTTTTGTGCAAGTGGTTTGGTCATGTAACATCAAGTGGACTAGATTAATTCAATATGCGGTTATTAATTACTATGTGTGGTCTAAGAAATGTAAGAAAATAGAAATGAATGCAAAGTGTTTTAAGTCCAAGTCGAAATGTCTGTTCATATGAAGACGAATGGAGAAAGAGTCGAAGAATATGAGTTTTGACTAGTCTAGAAGTGCAAGAAAGAAAAGAAAAGTTCTTTTTAGTCCTGCTTATGATGTTGTTTAGAAGAGACGAAAGAGGCAAAAAGGAAGGAACCTAATGCACCTATATGAACAAAAGAAAGAAAGAATCCAAGGAAGGCCCTAGTGTCCCACTGGGCATGCCAGAATGTTTCTATGCTAAATCACTTTCTACATTCAAAGAAGAAAATGAGAAACTAAAAGATGGTCAAGGCTAGAAGATACCTGGATATAGTCGTGCGCACTGAAATAAGATGTTGGAAGGTACTCCTCTTTGGCTGTGGAGGAATGACACCTGCAAAGAAAAAAAGACTGAAACATGAAAAACGTTAGATAAGAAGACGGTGTGCTGTCAAGAAAACGCTTGATCCCTGAAGTACAAAGACTTCCTTAAGGGATATCAACCCACTGATTAAAAATAGAATATTTGACTGCAGTAAAAATAATGAAAGACAAAATGAAAGCAAATAAAAGATGAAAAACAAAAAATGCATACCTGATATGCAGCAAAATATTCTGCACAGTCGCTGGTGTCAGTCTCTGTGCTGGCATCGGTCAGGGAAGGGTGCCGATGTCGGTTAAAGTGCCAGCGTCGGTCGAGGTAATGACCGGCGTCGGTCGGGGAAATAGTTCTTGGACAGGTCTGGTCGAGTCTGGATAGGGTCTTTAGATTGCAGAGGAGTCTGAAGTTTTTGTCTAAAGGTTTGGGAAGACGATTTAGGAATCAAAAGGATTTGTTTGAGGGTTTTGGATAGGGATCTGGGCAGAGTGACTGTATATTTTGGAATGGTAGACAAAGTTGATACGGGAAGAAATAGGTCTCGGGGCTGTAGTCTAAGTCTAAATAGGAGTTGATGACAGTAAATAAAAAACAATAACCAGAGAATAAAACAAAAACACAGAGCAAGATACTTACCTGTTACACACTGAAGACGTGATAAGAGACATGATTGAAGTTGTTGCTGTGATGCCAGATGACCGAAGCAAAATTCCTATACTGGAGAGAGAGACACGAGAGATTGATCGTAGGATGCAAGAAAAAAAATGGTGATCATTCAGTTGGATGCAAGAAGACTAGTTGATCATTCAGTTGCTGCAGAAGTTCATTGATGGTTGTTGTGGGGTTCGGATTAAGGAAATGTTTTGATGCTGCAGGTCTGATAACCGGTTGCTAAACCGATTGGCAACCAAATAACGGATAACGGATTGAGAAACGAATTAATGGACGCAGTTTAAGGCTGACCGATGTCGGCATGTTTGCCGACGTCGGCCAAAAAGGTGACCGACGTCGGCGATGTCGATCGATTAATGACTGGTGTCGGTAGATGTAGAATGGAGACAGAGTCTAATTTTAGCCTTCTACTCACTCTTACATGCTACCAGGGGTAAGGCTTGTGGGAATATGGTTGACAGGGGTTAAGGGGAGGACGACAAGGGTTAGACATAATTTTGGTGTCTACACTCGCATATTGTCATCTCATAATACAACCAAAACATTTTATAACCACTAACATAACATCATGATATATTTAATGTGAAAACCACTTTGTGTTATATAAATTATCATAGCCCATTCACATTAGTATCTATGGAAAACAATACACATGGAAACTATCAACCCAACACAATTTATGTCAAGCATATACCAACACCAATATGGAAACCTGTTGAAGCATAAATAAACTCATTTCATTTTTTGCATACACCATCACCAATATGGAAAATTGCTAAGGATGAAAAACTACATAACCTATGTTACAACATACACCATCACACAGTATGGAAAAGGCTATAACATCATCATACACTCATCATTTCAAACATGTATCTCTTTGACTCTTCTTCCCTTTTGGGAGAACTACATTGGCCTAAGGCCCTTAAAATAGGGGCTATGTAGGCAGCACTTAGTTGACATGGGGTCTTCTAAGGTTAGCTCAACCATTCATTCATTCATTTACCTAATGGACCAACTATCTAAACCCTAGGCTCATTGCCTACTCTAAACACTAAGCTCACTATCTACCTTGAACCCTAGGCTCACTGCCTATTCTAAACTACCTCGTTTTTTAACCATCTAACCTTTAACCATGACCCAACTTAGTCAAACCCAATACATAACCTACTCTATGCTTTCCCTTTTTGGGAGAACTACATTGGCTTGAGGCCCTTAAAATAGGGGCTATGTAGGCAACACTCAGTTGACATGGGGTCTTCTGAGGTTAGCTCGGCCATTCATTCATTCATCTCCCTAAACTACCTAAAATCATGACCAAACAACAAGCCATGACACTATAGAAGTCACCATAGACTTCTCATGGGGCACATTAGAGATCATATACATCTCCCTAACCACAAAAAACAACACTTGAGATCACTTATATCTCAGCCCAACTCAACAAATGACCTTGGAGATCGTGATTATCTCTTCAGACCACGACCACTTTTGAGACAACTTTGCCTTGGTTATTTTAATTGCATATGCTACCTCACAAATAGTTAACAAATTGTACGCACCCCTCACACCTATTTTCAGATCGTGACCAAGTTGATCCCCAATATCTGTGACATTTTTGTGTTTTCCAAGAGTACTTCCTAGCCTGGATACTTAGAACATGATGCCCATTAGAGCTACAGCTTTGATCGATCTAACCCAATCAGCTACCACTAATAAGCTAGGGATTGATTACTTCGATTTTAGTCCTCCTTGACCATTAGATCTATAGCTTTGATCATTTAAACCCAATCAGCTACCACTAATAAGTTGGGGACTAGTTACTTTGATTTTATTCCTCCTCGACCTTGCCTACGACAATTTGACCTACCTATCAAGTGAAGTGGTATACACGCAATCTCAACTATTGTATCATTCACACTCCAACCTCATCCTACCCATCCACTACCTATCAAATCATTACCTAATTTCAGATTACCTTCTCTCGACTCCCACTTTGAGGGGGAATACCTCACCCCATACCTGGGGTAACCTACATCTATTTTTGTCTTGCAGTTCATCAGAACAAACCACAAGATAAAAAGGGGAAAATTTAGACACCAATATCATGTCAACCCCCCTTGGTCCTCTTCTAAATGTTAACACTCCTAACCCACACTTGAACCCCCTTCACCTTAGACACCTCACCTAGACACCTCACCCTAAGACCATTTCTTAGCCTATAAGTCACCTTGAGACTAGGTCTTCCAAATCCTAACTACCCATGACCTATTCTCACTCCATCTTAACTCCCTAACCAACTACCATGCCTTATAAGCCCTTGTTTTGACACTTCTCCAATGGAAAAGGAACTTGGTAGATGGAGAAATAGGCAAAGGGCTAAAAATAGCCCTTTTACCTATTCTCCCTCCGTCGATGTCGATCAACCCTTGGCCGACGCCAGTGGGATCACCGACATTGATTACATAATCTAAGCTCTAAACATTGAGCTAGCCTCCTAGCCTTCTTGACATTTTCACACACACTCTGAGACCAGAAGCACCAGAACTCGATTATCACTCTCCTGGCTACTGAAGCTCTGCACAAGTCATTCTAGAGACTAGATTGAAACATTGTATGAGGACCTTAACATCAACCATAATGGGAATAAGCATTCAGACACCTCTAGTTCTTCACATAATAGAGCTAAGTATTTTTTTTCTCATTTTAGTATTTTAGAATACTTTGTTAATTAGTTTCCATTTGATATTTCTAAATACTATCAAGAGGCCCGATTTCTTCTATGGAGGGGCTAAAAGGCCTTACTCTTATTCTCACCTCCTTTACACACCAACACTCTACTTTTACCCTTCTTCAGACCTCATCCACCTTCCTACAACCCTACACTAACCTCCAAACTCTCAAAAAATCTTATATCCATCACAAAAATATTCTAAAACCCATCCAAGGCCCACTGTCCCAACTGACATCAGCAACCCAACCACCATCGGCACCATTCTCCCCATCAACCTCGATAGACTAACTGACATCAATGACTGTGTTCTGAATTAATAAACTAGAAAACCTATACAAATAACCCATAGGCCTACATCTATTTTTGTCTTATAGTTCGTCAAAACAAACCATAAGACAAAAAGGGGAAAATGTAGACACCAATATCGTGTCAACCCCCCTTGGTCCCATTCTAAATGTTAACACTCCTAACCCACACTTGAACCCCCTTCACCTTAGACACCTCACCCTAAGACCATTTCTGAGCTTATAAGTCACCCTGAGACTAGGTCTTCCAAAACCTAACTACCCATGACCTATTCTCACTCCATCTTAACTCCTTAACCAACTCCCATGCCTTATAAGCCCTTGTTTTGACCATTCTCCAATGGAAAAGGCACTTGGTAGATGGAGAAATGGGCAAAGAGCTAAAAATATCCCTTTTACCTATTCTTCCTCTGTCGACATCAGTCAACCCTCAACTGACATCAGCGGGATCACCGACATTGGTTACATAAGATAAGCTCTAAACATTGAGCTATCCCCTTGGCCTTCTCGACATTTGCATGCACACTCTAAGACCAGAAGCACCAAAACTCAACTATCACTCTCTTAGCTATGAGATCTCTACACAAGTAATTCTAGATACTAGATTGAAACATTGTATGAGGACCTCAACATCAGCCACAATGGGAATAAGCATTCTGACACCACTGGTTCTTCACCTAATAGAGCTAAGTACTCTAGTTCTCATTTTAGTATTTTAGAATACTTTTTTTAATTAGTTTCCATTTGATATTTTTAAATACTGTCAAGAGGCCTAAATTCTTCTATGGAGGGGCTAAAAGGCCTTCCTCTTATTCTCACCTCCTTTACACACCAACCCTCTTCTTTTACCCTTCTTTAGACCTCATCCACCTTCCCATAACCTTGCACCAACCTCCAAACTCCCAGAAACTCTTATGTCCATCACAAAAATATTCTAAAACCCATCCAAGGCCCACTACCCCAACTGACATCGGCAACCCAATCAACGTCAGCACCATTCTCCCCACCGACCTCAGTAGACTAACTGATGTCATCGACTATGTTCTAAATTAATAAATGAGAAAACATATCCAAATAACCCATAGGCCTACATCTATTTTTGTCTTGCAGTTCATCAAAACAAACCTCAAGACAAAAAGGGGAAAATGTAAACACCAATATCGTGTCAACCCCCCTTGGTCCCCTTTTAAATGTTAACACTCCTAACCCACACTTGAACCCCCTTCACCTTAGACACCTCACCTAGACACCTCACCCTAAGACCATTTCTTAGCCTATAAGTCACCCTGAGACTAGGTCTTCCAAATCATAACTACCCATGACCTATTCTCACTCCATCTTAACTCCCTAACCAACTCCCATGCCTTATAAGCCCTTATTTTGACTTTTCTCCAATGAAAAAGGCACTTGGCAGATGGAGAAATAGGCAAAGCGATAAAAATAGCCCTTTTACCTATTCTCCCTCCACCGACATCGGTCAACCCTCAGATGACACTAGTGGGATCACTAATGTCGATTACATAAGCTAAGCTATAAACATTGAGCTAGCCCCCTGGCCTTTTCAACATTCGCACACACACTCTGAGACCGAAAGCACCAGAACTTGACAATCGCTCTCCTGGCTACCGAAGCTCTGCACAAGTCATTCCAGAGACTGGATTGAAACATTGTATGAGGACCTCAACATTAGCCACAACAGGAATAAGCATTCTAACACCTTTGGTTCTTCACCTAATAGAGCTAAGTATTCTAGTTCTCATTTCAGTATTTTAGAATACTTTGTTAATTAGTTTCCATTTGATATTTCTAAATACTGTCAAGAGGCTTAACTTCTTTTGTGGAGGGGCTGAAAGGCCTTCCTCTTATTCTCACCTCCTTTATACACCAACCCTCTACTTTTACCCTTATTCAGACCTCATCTACCTTCTCGCAACCCTGCACCAACCTCCAAACTCCCAAAAACTCTTTTGTCCATCACAAAAATATTCTAAAACCTGTCCAAGGCCCACTGCCTTGACCGACATTAGAAACCCAATCAACATCAGCACCATTCTCCCCACTGACCTTGGTAGACTAACCAATGTCAGTGATTGTGTTTTGAATTAATAAACTAGAAAACCTATCCAAATATCCCATAGGCCTACATCTATTTTTGTCTTGCAATTTGTCAGAACAAACCACAAGATAAAAAGGGGCAAATGTAGACACCAATATCGTGTCAACCCCCCTTGGTCCCCTCTAAATGTTAACACTCCTAACCCACACTTGAACCCCCTTCACCTTAGACACCTCACCTAGACACCTCACTCTAAGACCATTTCTTAGCCTATAAGTCACCCTGAGACTAAGTCTTCCAAATCCTAACTACCCATGACCTATTCTCACTCCATCTTAACTCCCTAACCAACTCCCATGCCTTATAAGCCCTTGTTTTGATCGTTCTCCAATGGAAAATGCACTTAGCAAATGGAGAAATGGGCAAAGGGCTAAAAATATCCCTTTTACCTATTCTCCCTCCACTGATGTCAGTCAACCCTAGGCCGACGCTGGTGGGATCGCTGATGTTGGTTACATAAGCTAAGCTCTAAACATTGAGCTAGCCCCCCCCCGGCCTTCTTGACATTTGCATGCACACTCTGAGACCAGAAGCACCCAAACTTGACTATCACTCTCCTGGCTACCGAAGCTCTACACAAGTCATTCCAGAGACTGGATTGAAACATTGTACAAGGACCTCAACATCAACCACAATGGGAATAAGCATTCTGACACCTCTGGTTTTTCACCTAATAGAGCTAAGTATTCTAGTTCTCATTTCAGTATTTTAGAATAATTTGTTATTTAGTTTCCATTTAATATTTCTAAATACTATCAAGAAGCCCAACTTCTTCCATGGAGGGGCTGAAAGGCCTTCCTCTTATTCTCACCTTCTTTACACACCAACCCTCTACTTTTACCCTTCTTCAGACCTCATCCACCTTCCTGTAACCCTGCACCAACCTCTAAACTCCCAAAAGCTCTTCTCTCCATCATAGAAATATTCTAAAACCTATCTAAGGCCCACTACCCTGACTAACATTAGCAACCCAACCGATGTCAGCACCATTCTCCCCACCAACCTCAGTAGACTAAGTGACGTCAGTGATTGTGTTTTAAATTAATAAACTAGAAACTTATCCAAATAGCCCATAGACCAGATAAAAAACCTTCAGCCAGCATTTTTTAATATTCTGAGACATACAGACTATAGGGAATAAGTACACAACATTCTACTTTCCATTTCTTTAGTCTTTTATCATTTCTTTTTATCTAACACTTTTATCTTTAAACAATGGACTGTCATCCCTCAAGGAGCTTCACGCTTCTGCGACCAAGTGTGTAGCTTGGCAGTCCACCATATCCTCTTCTAACATTTTCTTGTTTAAGTCTATTTCTTATTACAGGTGTTTCCTCCATAGCCAAAGAGGAGCTCCCACAAAGCTTGGGTATGGTGCACACTAAATCCAAGTAACGTCAAACCCATAACTCTTAACCTTAGTTTCTTTCCCATTTAAATGCAATTAGTGGAAAATATAGAGAAACAATCCTTAGAAATAATGTGTCCTAGGAGTTTACCTTCCTGGATAACAAATATGAACTTTTTGGGGTTTAGAGATATTCCATACTACTTACACCTTTCAAACACTTTCTTTAGGTGTTTCATATGATGATTTACATCCTTTGAGAACATGGTTATGTCATCTAGGTATACTAACAACATTTCATTGATTAGACCTTTTAAATCTATGTCCATTTCTCTTTAGAAGGTGTAACAAGCATTTGACAAACCAAAGGGAATATTTATATAAGAAAAAGTCCCCTATTTTTTAGTGAATGTTGTCTTTATTCACTAAAATTAGATTATAAATAGAATATCCATCTATGAGTGAGAGACATTGAGAACGTAAAATAACTTGCAAAATCTACTCCATGGAAGGTAAAAGATAGTAATATTTAAGTGACACTATATTAAGATATATAAAATCTACACAAAGACTTATTTCCCCATTATTATTTCTAACAGACACAAGGTTAGCTACCCAAGTTAAATGCTTAATAGGAAAGATTATCTTAAATTTAAGGAATTTGGTAAGTTTCATCCTCATGAGTTTCTCAACATTAGGGTTGATAGGCCTTTGTTTTTGCCTAACAAGTTTAACCCCAGGTTCTAATTCAATGTTATGGTGGTATAGTCTAGAATCAAAATCTTCTAGGTCTTTATATTCCCAAGAAAATATTCCATGGAACTATCTACACAAATCAATGAATGCTTATTTTTTTTGATGTAGAACATACCATGCCTAGTTTGAGGAGTTTGTATTTGAAGATCAAAACCTTTTCATAATTATACCCTTTGTAGACATACTCAAAATTTCCTTTTTTATTTTATCATATTTATTAAAGATACTTTATAAGGTCACCAATCCTTTAGGTATCTTATTTGTTCTCGATTATACAATCTGATTATCAAAATTTTCAAGGAGTCTTTTCTGATTTCTTGAGGAGAACTCAACTCCATTCTATAGGAAATATATAATGTTTTTATCACTATAAAACAATTTAAAAGATACCTCATTATCAGGTATGAAAGGTCTTATAATGACCTTAATGTGAGATTGCTTTTCTTCTTCTTTTATGGTAATAGGTGTATCAAATTGTGCTCCTATAGTAGCTAGTCTATCAACATGCTTATTCTGCTTCCTTGGGACTAATTGTATGTTTAATGCATTGAATTATTTAAGTAAATTCAATAAAATATTATTATAATATTTAATAAAATGGTTATTGGAAGCAACCATAATCCTAATTTGATGCACAATCAGTTCACTATCTCCATATACTTGTAGATTCTTGATTCCTTTCCTCCTTGCCCATTGAAGACCATGAATCAAACCATAATTATAAACCACATTAAAAGTGAAACTAAAATGGAAAATATATGAATGACAGTACTATTTTTTGGATATGGAAAATAATATAACACCAGATCCTACACCAATCTTACTCCTTGAGCCATCAAAAAACCTCTTCCACATTCCACCATTCTCACCTTCTTATTTAATGAGTGAATGCATTGGCATTTATTCTTCATGTAAGAAACATAATCATAAATTAGTTTCATCCATGAGGGAATAAGGATCATGTTCATATGTGTTATTACATATTCATATAGGAAAATATTAGACATTCCTTCAATCTTGGATGATGACCCATCTTCTACAATAGACTCCTCATGATCATTGATGACACAATTCAAATTGGATCTTGATTATACATAGGGATCAATGTGAAATTTATCTATAGGTTGAGTTACAATGGTTACCTTTACTCCATATGTTGTCCTAGAGTCTAAGATGGACCAATCAGCTGAGAGGTAGCCTCTTATCTTGGCTGTGAAATCTTTTGAGAGGTAGATAACAAAGTGGGTAGGCAAGTTAACAACCATAATGTCTTGAAGGATGGAGAAGATAAGATAATCATGCAAGAATATTATCAATCCTTTAACTAATTTTACTAATTTATTATGATTTCCATTGCTTTTAATACCCTTTTACTATATGGTTCATACTTTATACCCAATTTATAAGCTAGAACCTTGGGCATCACTCAAGTGCTAGATCCATTATTAACTATGAAGTTATGAACAAGTTTGTCCCCAATAATGAGAGTGAGGTATAAGGGTGGAGGTTTTTTGAAATTTTAATAGGGATAAACAATATGTGTGGGAGAATTGGTAAGGGAAACATTACCATGACTTGGTAATGGAGGTCTAATATGGAGTTGAGACAAATGCTCTTATAAAAGTTCTTTTTGTCTGGGAAAGTGAATAAACTCCCAAAGAGACATGGATGCCTTAACATTTTTTAAAGAATAAAACAATAAGAGTAGGAGTATTCAAATTTTATTTAGTCTTTTTAGGAAATGAGGTGCCTTGATATTGAGGCATTAGAACACTTTAAGTAACCCTTATAACATTGTGATTTGAAATGGGTGCAAATGTTGTAGGGGATGCCATACTTACAATCACATCTTGCTACCTTGTAGGAGGGATACTTGAACTTGTATGAACACCATTAAAACTCCTATATTCTTTATATTTTCCCTTATATTATCTACAATTGAATTAATTTGGTTGATAACATAGGTCTCTTCAACTAAGAAGTTAGTGAAACTCACTCCTTTAGGCTGACACCCCTCATTTAATTGCATGAGAACTTCATCTTCTACTAATAGTTTAGGAGTGACTCCTCCTTGATAAACAAAATATTGATATCCACCTTTATTTGTATCCATGAATTGACCTTGTTACAATTCCTCTCCTTGCATCAAGTTACTATGAGTCGGTACCATTACTCTTATGTTGGAAGTAGGAGTTGGGCTATATGCATTTGTAGGCCTATTGAAGTTAGGTTGCCCTTTAACTCTACCCTAACCATATTTTTGTGGTAATAACCTATTTAATTATTAAGGATAGGCTTAGGGGTTTTGAGGAACACCTTACTTCAGACTTGCTTATCTAATCTAAGCTTATAAGAACTAAATATTTGCATCTTTATCTATAACATCTTCTACCTTCTTAGGATCAATTATTGACTTAGTGTTGTCATTTAGAATTTGATAAATACTTAGGGTATTAGTATAAATATTTTTTAGTAAAGGCATGGAAATTTTTGGAGGCAACTTTATAACTTGTATGAGGCCATTATTAGCTCTAATGGTAAGGTCATATGCTTAAGATAAGGTGTGTCCACTCATAGATTACAACATTATGTCTATGTCAGTAACAATAAATCTTAAATATGTGGGAAACAAAAAGATATTAGGTGGTCACATGGGAGGAGGTAGCCTATGCCATGTCCTTTAGAATATATCACTAAAATCATGCATTATCTCTTTGGGGGCTTTTAAATCATATTATGATGATGGATGAGTGATGTGTGGTTACTATTGTCTTCAAACATTAATGTTAGTAGGTCTCCAAAATCATCCCAATTAGTGATACATGCACTAGTAAAAATACTATACAAATCAAGTGATTTCCTTTTAAGGGACATGGAAAGGATTCTAATAGAAATATTGACCTTAGACATTGTGAAAACTATATAAGTTTGAGATATCCCTAATGTGCTCACTAGGAGTCACATGACCTTCAACATTGAATGTGGGAACACTCTTTGTATAATTATGGGGTATGTCATCATATTAATCAAGATGGATAGGATTTTAAATGTTAAAGGTTGGGAAGGCATGTTGCCTAACCATGTTTTCCTCAATTAATTCTTTACTCTCTTTATTTTATTGGTTAGCAAAGTCCTCTTACTCTTTAAAGGTTGGAATACATTGAGGATGTTGAAATTAAAGAGGAATTTTAGGTTGAATAGGTGGTTTTATGGGATTTAAAACTCTACTATAATATGACCTAGTAAGGACCATGAAGTATGAACACAAGAATCTAATAAAACAATGGTCTAAAACTATATTTTTCCTTAAATGGAGTCACCAAATGTTGAGTAACACAAAATATGTGTTTTAAGAACAACCATTGAGGTGTGGTGAATTAGTGTACAAAAATTTATGTCAATTCCACTTATAATTCATTAATAATTAAAACTAATATATATATATATATATATATATATATATATATATATATATATATAATGCATAATTAACCATTCATATGAGCATGAAGTAGGAACATAACACATGAACATAAGAGCTATGTGGGAAAACTTCATGGGGGATAAAAAAACTAAAAAAAATATTGTAATATATTATTATAAATAATTAGTCAATATTTAGTGAGGCTCCAACCCCAAAAGGAGCACCAACCCCTCACTAGTCAAGTACCAACTCAACTAGGCCTTTTATCAAGAACCAACTTTCAAGGAATCACCAACACCCTAGGTGATTCAACACAAACTAAGAAACTTGGAACTTATCATTACCTTTAAACACCTATTGGTTACCCAAATAATTATCATTACATTATTTTTCTCTCCACACTATCCAATCCCTCTCAAATAGCCTATTAGGCCTTTTCATTCAACTAGCCCTCTTCTTAACTGAATTAGGTCATATGACCTTGATAATAATTTTTATAATCACTATTATAACTTAAATACATATTAAAACACTTATATAATGGTATTTAATCCCTCTAACTATCTTTCAAACTTATATTTCATTCATTCACCACCTCACTATTCTAACTAGTCAAATTAGGTCTATTAGACCTTCTTATACTTGACTCTTGATTTCACATACCTTGGTCAGACATAAACCTATCCATAATTTTATCACCCTTGGAATATATCAAAAAACATATTTAATAGGATAAAAAAACACTAAATATGTCAGCCATTACTCATAAGGACTAGATCAACCATTAGGCCTAAAGGAGACTTAATGCAATTAGGCCTTCTCAAAGCACACATTTCACCTTGACCACCTTGAAAAATATAAATCATACATAAATGGATGAAAAAATTCAAATATTCTTCAATTATACCCATATTAATCTCACCTTATTTTCCCAACATGATTTAGTTCATTTCAATCCTTGAACCACACCATTAGGCCTACTCATAATTAGGCCTTCTCACCACTAGAAAGTTTGCTTTGAATATTTAAAGCATACACTAAAAATTGAATCATAAACATATCAATAAATACCATATATATAACATAAATTACCTCATATTTAGTACCATGTTCATCATAATCTACCATATAGGTAAAAATATCTCAAATTGACCATTTTTATATGCTTACTTAGAATTACAAACAAGCCTCAAAATCTAGTCATGATCATTTGACCACAAATTTATTTATAGGAACATTTAATTATTATAAATTAACCCATAATAACATAATATAATATAATAAAATATTAATGTGTGTTATACTCTTCAACTTTGATCTAATAAGCTAAAACTCATCTCTGCTAGAAGATTACTTAGAATTGCTAGAAACCTTCAAAACATAGTCATGAAAACAAATATTTATAACACCTGTAGAATCACTTTTATGAAATTAAAATGGGTTTATATGATAAATAATCATCATTATAACATATTTAAATAAATATATTATAATTTAAAATATAAATATTGGTCTTATAGACCAATCTCATGGCTTCATTGTACACAAACCTCACTGTGTTAGACAAGCCATTTTGAGATCAAATTTATACCATACACAAGATTATTAAGAAATTATGTGAATTATATATATATGTGTTATATGTATTAAAAAATAACCTAGTGCAATTGGATCCATCCCTAATCCATTAGTAACACATCCCTAATCTCATTCCATTTCTACCTATTTTTCTCATTATCTTTCTCACTAAACATTTTTAGCGATATGTCAACTTCCATAACTAGTTTAGCATATTTTAAGTATTTAAATTTATTAAAAATAACCATTTTCATAATATATAAGTCTTAAGCTTAAACCTTCATCCAATTTCATTCTTTGACCTAGTTAACCCTACCTATTGCATTACAAATCTAAGAAATAAGGGATTTCTTGTAGCTTACACTTACTCATATGATATAAAAATGCCACATAAAGGTACTTGGGAAAGTACTATACATGATAAAATCATAAAAATAGGTCATACAATACATTCTGATCCATTTATATCAAGATCTTCCATATCATGTCATTGTTAGGGTTTTAAGGCACTAAAAACTAGTTTCTACTCTTAGCAATCATTCATAAAGGATTTACTATTATTACAAAAACTAATGGATAGAGAATAAACCTAGGACACTTCCAAAAATAAAATTAACTAATTAGGATCCCATGTAAAGTTTTCACATGCCAATGAGCATAAGAAAATCCTTCTCAAGTCTATAATATCTTATTCTATGCACACAAAAAACCTTAAAACAACTTTTCATGATTTTTTATTCAACTCAATACTTTAAAATTCACAAAATAACTTGAAAAAACATATCACACCTTTGAAAAATATTAGATTATCTCTATAACCTTGGAAACTAAACTTTACCCCTCAATAGGCCACACTAGGTCTCTCTCCACATTAGTCCTTAAACTCCTAGTCACACTTAGACATTGAAAATACCTTGAAATCACTTTAAATAATATCAATACTTTATAATAATGTAATAAAACCTCATACCATGATAAAAAACTACCAAAATTCTTCTCACAAGCCTTAGACTATTCTCCTCAACATGCAACCAAGCCTATACCTTCACACTAGGTCTCTCAAGTACATGATTCATGAACTCAACTTTATGAACATCAAAGACAAATTATAATGAAATAAATGACACTTTCATGAAATCAATGATAAATCCATGCATACCTTATAACACATTCTTAAAAATTTCCCTCTTTGTCATTGATGGAAACTACTCATTGATGGTAACTATTCAAAGAGGCTTCTCTCACTAGGATACATTTCCCCCATACAGATCAATCTCCCACTTTTAAATTAATGAAAAAACACTACCTTAAAAAAAACTAGATAAATAGGATTAAAATTTCATATGAAAAAGTTCCCCTATCTCAATGCATACCTCACATATTTTCTTTTTGACAAACTAGTATGACTCTCCATTTGACCTCATAGCTTGTGCACTTCTTTCCTACTATTTAGAGCTAAATCACCTCTTTATTAGATCCCATTTATTACTTATATTACTTAGTGACCCTTAGGACAATGAATCAAACACATTTCCTATCTAAAATGTTCAAAAATAGCCTTTTAAAGAGGCATAGTCAAGATATCTACAATCTGATCCTTGGTAGACATAAATTCAAGCTTAATAGTTTGTTCACTTACCTTTTCTCTTCATAAATGATACTTGATAGGAATGTTTTTGGTAATTTAATGAATTAAATGATTATTTTAAATTCTTAAGCACTATTATTATCACAAAAAATAGGACTAGGACCATAAAAATCCATTTTTTAGTCTCTTAAGGTTTGTCTCATCCATAGCACCTGAGTGTAACATGAAGTTGTTGCAATGTAATCACCCTCACAAGTAGATAAAACCACTAATGGTCATTTATTTCTTATGTATGAAACTAGGCATTCACATAAGAAGAAGGTTCTTCCAATAATGCTCTTTCTATCATATAGACTCCCAACACAATCTACATCTATATAGGCTACTAGATCAAACATGTTGATCTTTGGGTACCATAATCTATACTCCATAGTTATTTTGATATACATAAGTATCATATTGACTCCTTATAGATGAATTTATTTAGGATATATTAAATTCTTCCCATAAGACCTACTTCTTGTATTATGTTAGGTCTAGAGGTAGTAATATACAACAAACTCTCAATCATTGATCTATATTTTGTCTGATTGACTCTTAAATATTCACCTTACTTAGATTACATATTGTAACCATAAGTGTACTTAAAACCATTAAATATTACATTTCAAACTTCTTTAACATCTCTTTTATATACTTGACCTATGAAATGAATATACCTTTTTTATATTAACTGATTTGTATCCCAAGAAAGAAGGATAGTTCTCCAAGCATAGACATTTCAAATTCTGAATTCATCACTTATGTAAAGGCCTTGGTAATTTTCTCATTGTTTCTAAAAAATATTATATCATCCAAATAGACCACCACTATCAACTGATGGCCATTTTTAGTCTTGATATATAAGTTACTATCTATAACTCCTATTTTGAAACCTTAGTCCAAAAGATACTTATCTAGTCTAGCATACCAAGATCTAGGGACTTATTTTAAACCATAGAGATCCTTATTCAACCTTAAAACATAGTATTTGTTATCAGTAAATAAGAAACCCTTATATTTCTCAATGTAAACTTATTCCTCCAAGTTCTTATTTAGAAAATTTAAATTGACATCAATCTGGTAAACCTTGAAGCCTTTGAAACTTGCACAGGCAATAAACAACCTAATAGCTTCTAACATTGTTAATAGAGTAAAGGTTTACTCAAGGTCAACTCCTTCTACTTAAGCATATCCATTACATACTAGTCTATCCTTGTTTTGACTTCTTCATTCTCATTCAACTTTTTTTTGAACACCCATTTTGTACCAATGATATTTTTATCTTTAGGCCTAGGTACTAACTCCCAAGTCTCATTATTCTCAATTTGATTTAACTAATCATTTATGGAATATATACAAAACCCATCTTCACTTGATTTTTCATAGATTTTAGGTTCAACTTTAGATAGTAAGGAAGTATTATCTTGATTAACATTACTCACCATTCTTATTCTTATTTGTATACCTACATTTTTGTTGCTAATGATCTAAGATTCAGGATGATCCTTTAGAATTTTCCTAGAAGGACATTTTGATTCCCTTATATCCTTAATTTATTATTCATATTCATCTATATATATTTCTCATTCATCATTCCTTGACTAATAATATGATTTGTTTATCTCGTCAATCTTCACATTTATACTCTCCACTATATTTTGCAACCTCTTATTATAGTATCTTTAGGTAGTACTAACTAATTAATATCCCAAGAAAATTCCATCATCAAACCTTGAGTCAAACTTACCTAAGTTTTCCTCATATCTCTTTATATAACACTTACTTTCAAAACCCTAAAAATGCTCAATACTAGCAAGTCTATCATTCCATAATTCATATGGAGTCTTATCACCATTAATCCTAATAAATATTATATTTAAAGTGTAAACTATAGTACTCACAAAATATTTCCATTATCCATTAAAAAACTTTGACTAATTTAACATGGTCCTTACCATTTATTGAACTTTTATGTTCTTTCTTTCAACTACCTCATTATGTTAATGTGTTATAGTAGCTAAGAACTGTCTTCTTATTACATTGACCTCACAAAACTAATAAAAAATATTTGACAAAAACTATCATCCTTTGTTATACCTAAGTCACTTTCTCTTCACATTCATCTCATTCTCAACAAAAGACTTGAAAGTTTTGAACTTACCTAGAGCTTCTCACTTGTCTTTCAAGAATGCTACCCAAGTAATTCTTGTGAAGTCATCTATAATCAACATGAAGTATCTATCACCTTGAATGATTTGAATCCTTATAGGACCATATATATTAGTATGAATTTGTTTTAAAGGTCTACTAGTAAATTATTATTTAGACTTGAATCTCCTCCTAGTCTGCTTACCATGTTGACATGCCTTCGAAAAGGCATTTGTAGGTTTGGAAATTTTATGCATGTTCTTCATGTATCCCTTGGAGTTGATCTTGACCATGCTTTCAAAGTTAATATGACCTGGCATCCTATGCCATAGCTAAATTTCATCTACCTTGACCATGAAACACTTCTCATTTGTGATCTCATTCAATAAATATAGATTATTCTCAGTTCTCTTAGCTTTGGCAATCAACCTACCTAATTTTTATTTCTTAATCTCACATCCTTTGTCATTAAAATTTAGGGTATGTCCTTGGGTGAAAATTTGACTTAAACTCAAAAAGTTTTGTTTCAATCCATCTACATACAATAAATTTTCTATCTTGGTCTTCACATTGTCCACTCTCAAGGCACCTTTGCCAATTATATTAGCAGATGTGTTATCTCCAAACCTCACTGATCTTATGGAATTATTTTTAAAATTGATGAATTTTCTCTTATCTCTTATAATGTGACTTGAATAGCCACTATCTATGTACCACTTCAAATATTCATTCTAAATATGAAAGGCAGTTCAAGATATCATAGATTCTTCTCCTCTAGATTCCTAATTTTAATTCATCTTACCCACAAGGTCTACTTTTTTGATCCATTACTTAGTACCATGACTATAAATCATCTTAACTTGATTGGCATTCTTCATAGGTCTTATCTTATGATTTCTTGCAATATGTCCTCTTTGGTTTTAGTTATAACATATGATTCTACTTTTTTATATATAAAATATATATTTATCTCCAAATTAACCACATGAAAAATAATAAACATTGAAATAATCAAAATAATTTGAATATATAACCTTATTTATATTTTTATGATCATTAGATGATACACTAACACCTTTGATATCCTTTGATGAAACAAAACTCTTCTTGGTTTATTGATGATTGACTTCAAACTTGACTACTTTTACATAGGTTTTTATTTTATTAGTATTATCACTCCTGGATTAATCATTGAATTTTTAAAACTAACTTCCCTTGAAATCCTTTTGGTCTTATTTTAAAATAATACCTATATTATTATGAGAGGACCTTAGACTATTCAAAAAATTGTTAAGCTTTCCAATTCTCTCCTCAAGTTTCTGATAAGTCTTCATCTTGATTGTATCTTGCTCTACTTGTTCCTCTAAATAATTTACTTTCATTCTAAGTTGGGTACATTATTCTATATGATTATTCTATTTTGAAAAAAATTTACAATTTGTTTCAATAATTATGGATAGATCTTCATTTCACTCATAATAAACATTTTCATTATCACAATCCATACCTATACTTCAAATAACTCCCTTAAGTTGTTATGCTTGCACAAGGAACCTGGTTTGATACCAATTATTAGAAGCACAGCCACTAGGGGTAAATTAGTGCACAAAATTTTATTTCAATTCCACTTATCATTCATTAATCATTAAAATTAAGATAGAGTTATATTAATGCATAATCAACCATTCATATGAGCATGAAGTAGGAACATAACACATGAACACACGAGATATGTGGGAAACCATCATAGCTATTAAAAAAAACTAACACATATATTTTAATATACTATTATAATAAATAAATGAATATTTATTGAGTCACCAACCACACAAGGAGCACCAACCCCTCACTAGTCAAGCACCAACTCAACTAGGCCTTTAGCAAGTACCAACTTGCAAGGAAGAACCAATCCCATAGGTGATTCAGCACCAAATTAGCTAATTGGAACCTCTAATTACCTTTGGGAACTTTTTTATTACCCAAATTATGATGATTACCTTCTTTTTCTCTTCACACTCTCCAATCCCTCTCAAACAACCTATTAGGCCTCTTCATTAAACTAGCCTTCTTCTTAACTAAATTAGGTCATATGAACTTGATCATCATCTATAGAATAAATGTTTTAAATTAAATAAATAATAAAAAAAAATCATTTTATGGTATTGAATCCCTCTACCTAGTTTCCAAACTTCTATTTCATTTGTTTACCACCTCAATATTTGAACTAGTTAAATTAGGTCTATTAGACATTCTTTTTATACTTGACTCTTGCTTTCACATACCATGATCAGAAAAAAGTCCTCTCCATAATTGGATAACCTTTGGAATATATAAAAAAACAAGTTTTTAATGATAAAAAACCACCACACCAGTTGATTATTACTCATAAGGACTAAGACCACTATTAGGCCTAAAGAAGACCTAATGCAATTAGGCCTTCTCAAAGCACACATTTGACCTTGACCACCTTGGAACATATTGAGCCTCCATAAATGGATGGAATACTTCAAAAAAAATTCAATTATGTCATTTATAATCTAACCTTAGGTTCCCAACACCATTTATCTCATTTCACTCCTTGAACCACACCAATAGGCCTATTCATAATTAGGCCTTCTCAATACCAGAAAGTCTAATTTGAATATATGAAGCATACACTAAATTTTTTCACATAACCATATAAATAAATACCATGGACATAACCTATATGACCTTATGTTTATTAACATGTTCATTTTACTTCACCATACAAGGCAAAAGACCTCAAACTAACCACTTCCATATGCTTACTTAAAATTACAAATAGGCCTCAAAATCTAGTCATGATCATTTGACCACCAAATTATGTAAAATAATATTTAATGATTATAAATGAAATAATAATAACCTTAGATAAAATAATAACATATTAATTTGAATTAGACTCTTTAAATTTGAGCAAATCACCTCAATCTCATCTCTGCTACAACACTACTTAGAATTCTCAAAAACCTTTAAAATGTAATCATGAAAATAAAGATTTAGAACACATGTAGAGTAAATTTAATGAACTTAAAATAGGTTTAGATGATAATTAATCATATTTATAACATATTTAAATATATATTTTATGATTTAAAATACTAATATTGGTCTTATAGACCAATCTCATGACTTCACTTTACACAGACCTCAATGTGTTAGATACGTCATTTTGAGATCAACTTTATGCCATACACAAGATTCATCAAAACTTATATCAATTATGGATCTGTGTTATAGGTATTAAAAATATCCTAGTGTAACTAGATCCACCCCTAATCCATGGAAACACATCCCTAATCACATTCCCACTTCTGCCTATTTTTCTCATTATCTTTCTCACTAGGCCTTTTCAGTAATAGGTCAACCTACATGACTGATTTAGCATATTTAAATTATATAAATTGATCAAAAGGAACCATGGTAATAATATATAAGTATAAATATTAAACCTCCATCTATTTTCATGCTTTGAACTAGTCAACCTTACCTACTACATCATAAATCTAAGAAATAAGGGATTTGTTGTAGCTTCCACTCACTCATCTGATAGACCAATGCAACCTAGAGGTAATTGTGAGAGTAATTTACATTATATAATCATAAAACTAGGTCATATAATAAATTATGATCCATTTATATGAATATCTTCCATATCAATCAATGTTAGGGTTTTAAAACACTAAAAACTAGTTTCCACTCTTAACAATCATTCATAAAGGATTACTCCTAATTCCAAAAACTAATGTGTATAAAATAAACCTAGGAACCTTACCCAAATAACATGAAATAAATTTGATCCAATTAAAAGTTTTCATGTGCCAATGAACATAAAAAAATCCTTCTCAAGTCTACAATACCTCATTTTATGCATAAAGAAAACCTCAAAACCACTTTTCATGCTTTCTTCTTCAAATCAGGAATTCAAAATTCACAAAAACAATTAAAAATAAATATCACACCTATGGAAAATATCATATTATCTATATCACCTTGGAACTAAACTTGAATCCTTATTAGGCCACACTAGGTCTTTTTGCACATTAGGCCTTGAACTACCAATCACACTTAGACATTAAGCATACATTAAAATCACTTGAATTACTTTTAATAATTTATACTCATGTCATACAACCTCATACCATGCTCACATACTACCAATATTCTTTTCAAAATACTTAGATTATTCTCCTCAACATGTAACCAAGCCTATACCTTCACACTAGGTCTCTCATGTACATGACTCATGAACTCAACCTTAAGAATATCAAAGATAACTAAAAATGAAATCAATGACACTTTCATGACATCAATTATAAATCCATGCATACCTTGGAACACATTCTCAATAATATTTAGTTGTGATGTTGTCAAGACCAACATTCACCTTGATAAATTATCTTTAAGACAACATCCCACTGGGCATGCCAGAACTGTTATCACCATTGTTAAGATGGTAGACATACAAAACCCTCTCTAAATGAACACTAAAACCTAATGAATAAATTTAACCCTTGAATTCATATAAATGAATAGTTTATATATGAAATGATCTTAATGGTCTCCCCAAGTCACCTAAGCACCCAAATGGTCTATTAGTTGTCACATGTAAGATGTGAAGTGTATAAATCAAGGCTAAAAGAGATAATCTAAGCCTATATGGAAGAAATTAAAAGGGTTATACACATATTATGTGTTTATGATGAGGGAGATAGACCCAAAGGTCTCAAATAACTACACAATGGCCACATATAGAGGTCTCTATGTCAAATAATTAGTTGCAAACATGGCTAAGTGTTTAATTAAAGGACTATGCATTCATATAGAAGAGGTAAGTAAATAAATCTACCCAAAAAAATTTGTATATGGGACCTAAAGGGTGGATTTCATAACATCAAGTTTGGCTAAGTGATTCATAGCTCCATTTTAGGGTCAAAATATTTTTTGCCTTTACACCTATTGGTCTAACACCTCTCTCAAGGTAGTGTTACTTGAAGACTAGAACAAAGGATAAAAGGATATTAGATAATAAATTTTACCATCATGGAGATGTTTATAAAGGATTTTCATAAGTGTGATCAATATTGGTTTGTAGAAGAGAGGTAAGAGATGGTCACTTTGGCCTAAAAATAACTTTTAGGTGCACAAAAAGCATAATTCTCACCTAAGGAACAATTTGATGAGATCATAACTATACAAAATAATTGCATGAGTATTTGATCACTTTATGAGAGTTTAGGGGCCTTTCCTAGAATATATTAGTGGAATTGGTTCATAGGTTAAGAGCTTAACCTTTATGAACCATTACTAAGAACCAAAAACCTCTCAAACCTTCCTGAATCCCTAATAGTGACCTGATGTAGGAGATATTGAATAATTTGAATATAATTACATTGGTAAGTCTTGGAAAAAACTTGGATCTCATTTTAAACTCTTAGGAGTCTCCATTTATGGTACTAGTCTATATGGACTATTATATGAACACCCCATAAACTATTTTTTTCAAGGTTTAGTGATGTTTTCAAGGTGTAAAACTTGATGGAGAGTTGAAAATAATTAAATAACGTAATTATAGGAATATTTTACCTCTTAAAATCATTAAACACTCACAATTATTCCTATAAATTCTCACATAGGTCTGTGCCAAATAGGCAGCCTAGATGTGCTAAAATAAGGTGGGCTAATCACCTAAGTAAGGTAGAGTTGTAGGTGTGAACTACTAAGATATCCCAAGTCTTAGTATATTAGTTTTTTAATATTTAATTATTCTCACTTAATCATATTAAAGGTTTCATTCAATCCTCATAGCCATCCAAATAATGAGTAGTTAAGAGACTAGCCTACTTGTTTAATAGGCCTACTTAATTAGCAAAGGGAGGTCTTCATGGGTGTAGAGGGATGCCAAAAAAGTTATTGTAGGTCATAAAACGTATGTAAATAACTCATGAGGTGAGTAGACCCATATCATATCCACCATGAAGGCTAGGGTAATTTTCTAAATCATGTTGACATGCAAGAAGGAGGTGGCTATTAAATGTTTCATGGAGGGGGCATAATTAAACTACTTTAATGCTTTTTAACTATCATAAGGAGAGGGAATATACAAGTATTTTGATGCACATGTTATTCATGGTATTAAACTTGGCTAAAAATAGACTTTAATGCCCAAAGATTCTTAGAAGACACCAATCAACCTAGGTAATGCATGGCGAAGGAATGAAGGGTTGCTTGTAACCACTAGTTGAATGAATGGTGACCATTATGGCCTCTTCATTCCACTTATATTCCAAGATTAATATTATTTTTATTTCTCATGTCCTATAAATTTATGACTTTTGGCCATTGTATCCATCCCTCGGTTGGGTATGATAAGACTCTAGCAAAATTATATCAAGTAACCTCTTTGAATCAATAAAAAAAGGACTATTTTTTAGGTTTCTTTGCTAGAATTAGTGTGTATATGTTTGTTGATTTTTATAAGTGTCAATTTCATTATCCTTTCAAGTCTTTTCCTTCACCTAGTTGATATAATGATATCTTATGTAGGTCATGTGATGTGCTAAAGTATTGGTAGTTGTGTTGAAGAGTAAGTTGGTTGATAGTGCCTTAATTAGACCTCTTCTCCATTACCTTCAAGTTGCAGACATCCACCATAGAATTCACATGAAATAATCATGATTATGAGTTAATTATAATGCTTATTTCATTCACTAGTCTTTACTTGATTCATAAATAATTGATTAAATATTAGTTAGAGTGGATAGATCAATATTGTGCATGACCTCATTAGGTTAGGTTTCTTTCATGAACTTATCTATCTCTTTTCACCCCAAAAAAATAGTAGGTTTTATAAAGTGAGTTTAAATTGATGCACTAGTGGATTTATTCCCATAAACTAGAGCTTTTGTCTTCCTATAGGTCACCCACAACCTCTGGACCAATCTCATGTTACTCCAAATTTAAAGAAAATTAAACCATCTTCTCCT